>CM069915.1:47407922-47719025 GCA_036172215.1 Camellia granthamiana | reverse complement strand
AAATGGCGCTGAGTAGCTCGGTTGAGCGCTCAAAGGAGTGCCTGGGCAACCTAGTCAGAGTCTGCAAAGCGAAAAAGAAAGGTGTTAAGCACAGATCGTTGGACCGTGTTAAAAGAAACAAAGGCAAGATAAATGAAGTCCTAGCTCGATTACGTGGGATACTATCCATTTTTAGCTCGGTTTGAGCAATTGTCTTTAGCCCGGTTGAGCATTTGGGGCAGCATTCTTAGTTCAATTTTGACTAAGAGAGCTGGTTTAGCCCCAAGTTGTAGCTCGGTCAGTGATGAAGGTGTTCTAGTGCGGCATTGCGCAAACCTAGTACGGTTCGCTAGCTCGACTAAGATGAGCAAAAGGTACTAAGACTTATTGAAACTACAAGTATGATGTGAAGTTTTAGTTCGGATTGTTCAGTTTGGCTAAGCTTGTACTTAATACAAACAGAATCCTAGTTCGGTTGGAGTGTGATTATAGATCAAAACTACTATTTCCCAGGTTATTCATATAGACTGTGGTTATGTTACAGAGGTTTTTTCAGAAAATGGAAGCAAAAATGGAATAGGTGTTTTGAAAATCATACAAAAACGCATGTTGTATAAAACAGATGTGAAATCAACAAAGAGGAAATAAGATTGGGTTACTTACAAGTTTGAAGACGAGTTGATAAATATCAAAGCCATGAGAAAAAGCTCTTTACAGGCACTGTGTTTGGGAGGAATGGAAGCTCGAGCAAGAGAGAGAAGGTGAATAGTGCAAATGAAATAGTTCAAAACAAAAGGTTTTGTTTTGTATGGAGAAAGGGGGAAAAAAAGGGCGGGACTGTTCAAAATACGCGAAGTATGAAGACGGCGTGACAGCTGCATTGGGCCAATGAGAGTATGCCACATGTTCTTGGAACGAGAAGCGATTCAGTTACAGCGACTGAAGAGACGTTTTAACCGGACAGATGGGTAGCCCGGTGTGGATTTAGCTCGGTTGAAAAGCTAAAGTTTTTAGCTCGGCTGGAAAAAGATAATCCCTATCATGCTGCGCAGATGGAATTAAGGGGCAATTGAGAGGGTAATTTATTTGTAAATTGGGCCGAGCTAGGTAATGGGCCATTCTGTGGGCCACAATAAGGACTGAGTAAAAGGGCCTTGAAGTTAGCCCGGTCCAAAAGAGCTTTGTAGTTAGCTTGGTCGGCATGGTCAAAGCGGCAACAGTTGGCTCGGTCAAACCATATTAAGCCGAGGTAATTTGGGCCTTTTCTCAGGACCTTGCTGTTGAATAGGTCGGTCTAGGCACGCTATGGATAGCACGGTCTCAACAGGTGAAACCGGAGTACAAGTAACAGAGGAGAGAACCGAGCTAGCTAGAGCTTGGTCATTTCAACCAATTTAGCATGGCTATTTTTTCTCGGTCGTTTTGTCATACTACCAAGGTAAAACCATCTCATTTGGTTTATACAGTGAGGGGGGTGTGAAAGGATAAGCATTATCCTTGAAGAGTATGATTCCTAGAAGGACTCTATATGGAGGAGTAAGAGTCCTACAAGGATTGTGCCACACGGAACCTATAAAAGCTCATAGCATCATCTATGGAGAGGTAACACAACTTTGATTCTCGAATACACAGAGCTTTTGTCTATTTGTCTATTTTGCTGACTTAGGTATCAGAGAGGTATCCGGCATACACCCGCCGGCTAGCTCACGTTTGTGTTTTCGGGGAGTAAAGCGACGATGTTTGGAGGAGCGCAGACTTGATCAACAGGATTATACAAGGACAATATTTCATGCTCGTACACTGTAGTAGCAGCTATTCTTCTTATGTGGCCCTTTTTACTTAATGTTATTTCATTTTTTTACCATTATCTCTTTTAGGGCTGTGCAAGGAATCCGTGAAATCCGTAATCCGATCCAGTCCAGTTCAATCCGATAGGTTTGGATTGGTTTTTTGAATCCGTGGTTCAGTTCCGGATTAAAGAATTAAAAATCCGTAGTCCACGGATTGGTTCCGGATTGAACCTCACGGTTCCGGATTGGAACCGATCCGGACCGTATACAAATAGTCTATATTTTTATTATACATCCTCCCCCATAGTATCTTCTCTTATTCTATATAAAACCTAAACTCAAATCTAAACTTGTATAATATCTTCTTTTATTACTTTTGTTTGTTAGTTTTTAGTTTTAATTTGTAATGGTCTAAATACTTATGGTGAAACTAGTTTTCTTATAGTTATTTAAATTCTAGAATAGTATGTCGCTATTATAAAATAACATGTTGCTATTGTGGAACTAATATAGCGTTATGTTTATATTTTTATGAAATTAAAGTGTTATATGTATATTTTTTTATTATTTAATTATGTGAATCCGTGATCCTAAACCGATCCAATCCGTGTTTAAATGGATTGGTTCGGATTGGTTCCATGATTTAAACGGACTGGATTGGTTCTAATTTTTCAGGAACTGTTGATAACGGATTGGTCCTGATTTTACCTCAATCTGGTCCAATCCGGACCATACTGACTCCTAATCTCTTTAATATTCTGGAAGAGTGCGTCCCATGACAAATTTATAGATAAAATTATATATTATAAATATATTGATTGTGCATAACATGTATTATGTTCTAAAATAAATTTTTAAGAAGACAGTTATATATATCAATTTTAATTTTACTGTTTTATATCATTAGTTACATGATATTATATTATTTATTTTATTATTCTTTAATGGATTTTTTGAAATAAAGAACCAATCATGAATATTCATACAGGAAGTGATATAAAAAGCGACAAAAAATAAATAATATCTAACATTTTGTGATTTTTCATCATAATAAGAATATTAAAGACTTTTATATATATATATAAAACATTGGTAATATCATAAGTAGGAACAAATATTGAGGGTAATTGTGACACTATATATATAATTGAGAAAATTGTAATTTAGTGTATATTTTCAACAAAAATTTAAAATCAATGGTAAACTTTACCAACTTTAATAATTGAAGTTATAAATTTTTTCATGAATTTATAAATATACCGTTGATTTGTAATTTTTCCTATATAATTTGGTTAATAAAAATCATAAATGAAATTAGTTGGACAATTATTATCTTTCACTAATCCAACTATGTAGGCCCCGCTCGCACAATATAACAGTCTCATTGGACCGTTTACCCAATATTTAACTAAGTTCTAGTAGGAATTTATCCACTTCTAAAGAATGAAACAGCAATGTTAGGTATCATGAAAAGTTTTTCATTAAAATGATCATGAAAGGTTTGTGACCTTTGGATTATACTTAGAATAAAGCACCACACACTAATCAAGGTAATCTAAGGATCATAAATTTTTCATGATCATTTTCATGAAAAAAATTTCATGATGCCTAACATTTCTCAGAATGAAAAATCTAGTTGCTAACAACATAAAAATTTATTACCTTTAAACTTGGCCCAACCTATTTACTTGTTGGAACCCATCTTAACGCCTTTTTTTTTGGCCCTCTAGAATCAAATCCTGGTTTTGCCCCTGCTTCTAACCATACTGGCACTCATTCTCTTACTTTATTGCCTTCAAGATCGCTAACTAAGGCCTCGTTTGGGGACTGATTATTTTAGCCAAAAAGTCAAAAAGTCAACTAAAACTAGTCACATCACCTCTCTACTTTTCTGCACATCTTTTCGTAAAAAGCCAAAAAGTTACTAAAATAGTATGTTCCCAAACGAGGCCTAAGTATCAAAGAGTTCTCTGATTGTCCACTAGTAAGGTTCTGCATATTTCTTGAGTGTTTGCGGGTCAGATTCAATTCAGCCCACATCGTAACACTGCCGCAACAAGGTGGTTCATCTTTTCTCCACCACAATACGGTATATTATATAATATTTTTAGATAAAATTACTAAAATATTTACAAGTGTACTTGAAATTAAATAAAATTTAAGAAAAATATGAAATTTATATCTTATATACATGTAAGAGGCAAGAAAATAACTTTTCACTAACAAATATATACCTTTTCTTTTTCAAACATTATATTGAATAAGTAAATCCAAATATTTAAATTACGTGCGAAAATTAGACCCATATCGCTTACCCTCCTTGTTATATCTAGTTACAAGCTTGTGTAGTATCACGTAGGGTTGGGTATAAGATTATCCGACCTTTACAACTTGCCCTACCCGACCCTACCCGCACACGTATGGGCTGTTTCACAAATACAATAAGGTAAGGTGCGGTTTGGAATATTTCAAATTTTCAGTTTGCGCGCGAGTTGCGGGTTTGACCCGCACCCGCCACAACCGCACGCACTTTTTTATTTTTTATTTATTTTTTTTGGGGGAAAAACCTAGACCGTTCATCTATTTCCTTCATTATGTAGATATTTTTGCCCAAACAAAACCAATTAAGAAACCCTAATCTCTCAAGTCAAAACATCTGAGAGCATTGCTCTCTTCGTATCTCACTCTTTCTCATTTTTCATCTGCGCAGCACTAAGAGCACTGATTGACCTTCACAATCGACTCTCTCTCTTCTTCAACTCTCAGGTAAGGACTCTCTCTGTCTCTACCGTTGTCTCTGTCTCTATTTCTCTCTGCCGCTGTCCATCCTCATCATCAGATCTACAGATCCGCGAGTTGACTGCTCTACGTAGAGCCGATCGAAGGGAGCCGATGACAGTAAGGTTCAGGCGATGCTCATCATCGCCGGTGAGAGTTAAGAAAATGTTCACATGGTGGTGAAATGTTCCGTTGCTTTTTGGTTTATTTGCAGCTTGATTTTTTTTTTTTTTTTTTGGTTCTTTGGGTTTGAAACAGATAGATCTGTGTAGTGTTTGTGATGGTGGTCTGTGTTTGAACAAATCTGTTGTTGTTGGCATTTGATTTTTTTTTTTTTTTGGTTGGGTTCATTGGGTTTGAAGATCCATGTCATATTTTTTTTTGATGGTGTTATTGTTGTTGTTGATGAAACAGATAAAGTTTTTATTTTTGTTTTCGTGTTGAACAGATAAGGATAAAAAAGAAGAAAGATTTGAATAGAGAAAAAAAAAATAGAACAGATATGGTTTGGTTTGGATTGCAACAAATAGGTATTGGTATATGTTTGTATATCTGTGAGTGTGTGGATGTATGAGATAGATTTGGAAATTTTTTTTGATGTTGATGATAATGATTGAAACAGATATACAGGATTTTAAATGATTTGTTTGTGTTATGAATTGATTTTGTTGTATTTTAATTTTATAAGTTTTAATTCATTAAGTATTAATGTTTGAGCATTTTAGAAAATTGGAAGAAAATGACCCAAAATAAAAATTCACAAAATGGGAAAAAAAAAATTAATTTTTAAAAGAAAAAATCTAAATTGTAAACTGTCCGCAACCGTCTGCACATCCGTAAACCCGATCCATAAAAATCACAAACTGCACTTCGGGCGATTACGGTTTAACTTTTTTTCAAATCATATAGGTACAGACAAATTAAAACCAAATCGTAAACTGCATAAATCCAATCTGCGAATGCCTTTAATATCATGAGTATGAGATGTCACAATCCACCCTAGAACTTATTGTGAAATTAAAGTCTGGCAGCGTCAAGTATAAAGATAATGTACAGTATATGAGGACCAGAGAGAATTGGGCTATTAACAGTAGAGCACTTTTATTTATTTATTTATTTATTTAAAGAAAGTGCAGCTATTCCATTTTTCAAATCCACAAGGAAAGTAATAAATGTGTGGAGATCATTCACGGGAGCATCTCTACCTTGACAATCCGGAAATCTTGTCGGTATGGAAGTTAAATTTCAATAATGTTTGGGGTGATTTAAATAAATATATTTTTTTATTTTTTATAATAAGATGTATAAAAAAATAAAAATATAATATAATTTAAATAAATATATTTATCTAAATAAATATATATTTTTTAATTTATACCAAATAGTATCCACTGCATTTTACGTGTGCAATGTGTACTGTATCCTAATTCAATGCATTAAATTTGTTGTCATGTGATGTAAAAACAAAAATTATGTGTTAATAGTACATGTTTGCTTTCTTCACACGCATAGAATATGTTATGACATCAACTAATGTTATCACCCATGACACTATAGGTAGAGGTAATTTAAATTGGAGTTGTTTGGGATGATCTAAATAAATATATTTTTTATCTTTTTACGAAAAGATATATAGAAAAATAAAGAGGTGATGTGATGAAAAAAGATAAAAAGATAGATTATTTTAATGTTATCAAACTTGACCTAAATTTGTTGTCATGTCATGTGATGTAAAAAAATAAAATAAAATTATGTTAATAGTACATGTTTGTTTTCTTCATATGCATAGAATATGTCAGGACATCAACTAATATTATCACCCATGACACTACAGGTAGAGGTACAAATGTGGTTCGTGACCTGTGGGTGATTTGGAGTGGGCTCCGCCTGAGGTTTTGAGCCTCGACTGGAGCTTGGATCTCCATTTTGAAGTCTATTCTAACTCAAAACTTCTAATTCGGCCAACCCACCCAATGACTCTGGGCGTCCACGGTCAAAATTTACATTACTAATTGACGTGGATAGGCTCATAAAGGCCATAATCCACTATGAACAACCCAAGCCTGCCACTTAGGGCCCAACACATAACCCAACTGATAAGGCCCAGTATAGCTGGAAATCAACATGACTTGAAGGACTAATGATATTCAGACACGCGGCAGGTAAAGGGCAAGCCACATCAGCAGACAAAGATCTGCAAAATTATTGTCATGGCACATCGCCATTAATGCAGCCCCTTATAGCATTTATTAGGACGATACCTCTCCGTTGGGACGGCACGCCCTCATCCTGAACAAGGTAAGCTACAGCATAGACTTTTGGCTAAGGTGACAGGTCAGAAGGGACAACGAATTATTACAAAAGGATATAAGCAGACGTTGAAGACGAGAGGAAGGTTAAGCTTCTCTATCTCTAATCCATCTACATATTCCACTCTCTCTCTAACTTGCTCGTCGGAGGGTTTGCTGGGGGACTCCCCGTTTCCCGTTGAACTCTTGTGCAGGTTCTCTGGTGGGTTTGATCATTCGGACGTTAGGTTTGAGGAGCGTGGATCAGTCCAACCCGTCTTACCATCCAAAGCAGCCTCATCAGTTGGCGCCGTCTGTGGGAACACTTTGCTCCCCGCGCCAATTGTGCTCATTGTCGCCGGAGACCCTGTTCCAATAACCCTTTCCTGCTACCCATCAAAATGTATGGTCACCACTAGATCCATGGCTTCTCACCAAAATGCTGCCGACCACCAAGCCGACCCCCTGAATCCAAACAACCCACCACAGTATTTCATCGAGCTTACCAACAACATTAACCGCATGGCTGAGCAAAACCAAGCCCTGATAAACGCTCTACTCCAAAGAAACCATCATATGCCTCCTCCACCACCTCCCGATATTCCGCCCGACCAAGAGCGAGCCTTGAGCCATACTATCCCGCAGCCCTACCCACCCAACTTGGAAGGTTTGCAACCTCCTCCTCCTAATATAAATCTACCACCCCGACCCCCGCATCTATCGGTCCTGGCACCAACCCCTGAAGGGGAAGCCTGTAGCATCCAACCCTCGCTGCCCTTCCGGAGGTGATAACATCCCTCTCTGGGATGCCGAACTTCAAGCCATGAAGCTCCAACTCCAAGGGGTCATGTAGAACATCCAGCATAAACCCTCTACCACAGCAAATTCACCATGTGTTGCCTCCATCCGGGATAAACCTCTACCCTCCAAGTTCAAAATGCCCACCATCGACTCTTTTGACTGTACGACGGACCCAGTCGATCATCTGGAGACCTACCGAACCCTCATGATCCTCCATTCATTCCCTGACGAGATCATGTGTCGCGTTTTCCCCGTGACCCTGAAGGGATCAGCTCGGCTGTGGTTTAGCTAGTTACCAGCAGACTCCGTCTCCACTTTCTAGCATCTCAGTGACTCTTTCCTCAATCATTTTATTGGAGCCCAGCACCAACGCCGCCCGGCAACCCAACTCCTCAACATCCGCCAGACCGAGGGGGAGTCCCTGCACAGTTTCGTTACCCGCTTCAACACCGAAGCCTTACAGGTGGCGAAAAACGATGATAAGGTCATCCTTACAGCTTTCATGGCCGGACTACGGTCGTCTGATTTCCTCTTCTCCCTCTCTAAAAACCCCCCACCTCCATGGCAGCCCTACTCTCCAAAGCTCAAAAATACATGAACGCAGAACATTCCCTAGCCGCTCGCTAAGACCCTACACCAAAAAACCCGACCCCCCGAGACAAGCGAAAAGACTCAGAAACCAAAAACACCCAATACAATAACCTAACAACCCACTATACCGACCGACCCCTCAGAGTTGACCGGACGGCACCAGCCCGACCGCCCGATCGGTTCGAACGATACACACTACTTAATTTCTCTATGGAACAAGTCCTCAATCAGATACAGCGGGACTACCCCCTCAAATGGCCCCAACCATCACGAACCCCTTCAAATCGCAAAGATCAGTCCAAATATTCCCGCTTCTACCAGGACCACGACCATAATACCGACGACTGCATCAATCTCAAGGATCAGGTTGAGACCTTAATACGTCAGGGACGTCTTAGCCGGTTCACGGACACCCGCCCTCAGTAGAGGCAAAGGACTGAGCCCCTCAGAAATAACCGCCGACGAACCCCCCCGGCAGCCAGCCCAACCCAACCAAGGCCATGATCGCCCTCCACAGCAGCCTCGGCCGCAAATAACCCCTCCTACTTGTTGGAGAAATCAGAGTCATTTCGGGCTGCCTTGCTTATGGAGGACCATCCCACTCGGCTCAGAAAGTAGAACTCAGAAATATAAGGCAGGGCTCAGACAAAGCAGTTGCCATAGTGGACCGACCCTCCAAACAGTCCAAGCAGTGGACCGAGCCTATCACTTTCACGGACGCCGACTGTGTAGGCATCCGATACCATCATGATGACCCTCTCGTCATTTCTGCCGTCCTCTCTAACTACAAGGTCAGATGAGTTCTCATCGACAACGGCAGTTCTTCTGACATCATCTTCCTCAACTGCTTTCGCCAGCTCCAGATTGGGGAGGAAAGTCTGTCTCCTCTCCAAACCCCGTTGGTCGGTTTCACTGGCGACCGGGTGACCTCCATCGGCTCCATCGATCTTCCTATCACAATCGGCGAGCACCCGCGGCAGACCACAAAATTGCTCACCTTCTTTGTTGTCGACTGCCCCTCCGCCTACAACATCATCCTTGGTCGCACCGCCCTAAATGCTTTTCAAGCTATCACATCAACTTACCACCTTGCCATTAAGTTCCCCACTGATCTGGGGGTCGGGACAGTGAGGAGAGAGCAAACAGTTGCTAGGGAGTGTTATGTCGCCTCACTCAAAGAAGTCAAGCTGAAAGAGGCAATGATCATTGAAGGGCTTGACGTCCGCGATGAGGACGAGCTGGTCAGAGGGAAGCCTGTGGAGGAGCTCATTGCGATTCCCATCGACCCTGCCAACTCGACGAAAACTGCCAAAATCGGCAGCCAATTATCCCCCCAAGCAAAGGCCGACCTTACTGCCCTCCTGATCGAGCACAACGATGTATTTGCCTGGACCCACTCAGACATGCCGGGTATTGACCCCTCATTCATAACCCATCGCCTCAGCATTGAACCCCATTTCCGACCTTACTGCCAGAAGTAGCGCATTTTTCATCCAGAGCGTAACACTCTCATTACCGCAGAGGTCGACAAGCTCCTTGAGGCACAATTCATCAAAAACGTGGACTACCCTAGATGGTTGTCAAATGTCGTCCTGGTCCGCAAGAACAATGGTAAATGGCGACTCTGTGTCGACTACTCCGACCTCAACCGAGCTTGCCCCAAAGATAGCTATCCTCTCCCCCGTATAGATTTGCTGGTTGACGCCACAGCCGGTCATCAAATGTTCAGCTTCATGGATGCCTTCTCTGGGTACAACCAAATTTTGATGCACCCATCTAATCGTGAACACACCTCCTTCATTACCGACCGAGGTACCTACCATTACTGTGTGATGCCGTTCGAACTGAAAAATGCTAGGGCCACCTACCAATGACTGGTCAATGCTGTCTTCTATCATCAGATAAGTCAAAATATGGAAGTATATATCGACGACATGCTAGTCAAGAGCAAACTCTTCGCTGATCATCTGACCGACCTGCGAGAGACCTTTGCCACCCTACGACGGTACCAAATGAAGCTCAACCCGGAGAAGTGCGCCTTCGACGTAGGATCTGGGAAGTTTTTGGATTTCATGGTCAGTCAGCGGGGCATTGAAGCCAACCCTGAAAAGATCAAGGCCTTGATTGAAATGCAGTCACCCAGAACGGTTAAGGAGGTTCAAAGGCTCACTGGCCGAGTTGCCGCCCTCAACCGCTTCATTTCTCGCGCAACGGATAAGTGCCTCCCCTTCTTCAAAGTTCTTAGGCAAACTTTTGAATGGACGACCGAATCTGATGAGGTTTTTCAGCAGTTGAAACAGTGCATGGCCAACCCCCCCTCCTTTCACAGGCAATCACGGGCGAACCCCTCTTCCTCTACTTAACCGTGTCAAGCACCACAGTCAGTGTCGTTCTTATCAGGGAAGACGGCTCTGTCCAACGGCCGGTCTACTACATCAGTCGGGCTCTCAGGAAAGCAGAGCAGAATTACCCACTATTAGAAAAATTGTCCTTGGCCCTGGTTACCGCCTCCAGACGACTCCGTCCTTACTTCCAAGCCCATTCCATAGTGGTCCTCACCGACCAACCCTTGAAGAAGGTAATGCAGCAACTAGAACTCTCCGGCAGACTCATGCAGTGGTAAGTGGAACTCAGCCAGTTTGACATCTCCTACCGGCCTCGAACAGCGATTAAGGGGCAGGCTGTCGCCGATTTCATCTTGGAATTTACTAATCCTACCCCAACCACGGCCCCTCCACCCCCACCAACCTCTACCGACCCAGAAGACCCTCACTCTTGGACTCTCGACGTCGACGGATCATCCCGCAGGGAAGGCAGTGGGGCTGTTCTCATCCTCACCGCCCTTGAGGGAGGTTATTTCAAATGAGGCCGAATATAAGGCATTGATAGTAGGACTCCGCCTAGCTCGGGATATTGGTGTCAGCCACATCCAGGTGTTCAGCGACTCCCAGCTCATTGTCGGACAAATTCCAAGGGAATTCGATGCCAAGGAGGACACAATGCGGGCTTACAGGGATATAGCACTCCCCCTTGTTCGCCTCTTCAATACCTTCCACATCAAGCACATCCCTCGGGCGGAAAACTCTAAGGCAGATGAGATGGCTCAGTTGGCTTCTGCAGACCAGTCCGACCTCAGCCATGGTGTCCACCTCGACTACCTAGCCCACCCTGCCATTTCACCCAACCAGCAAGAAGTCCAGTTCCTCCAAAATGAACCCATCCCTTGGGCCGCAGACATCTTCCTATATCTAACAACAGGAGGACTTCCAAATGACAAACAGCAGGCTACCAAAATCAGGGCTCGGTCGGCTAATTACACTCTTGTCAGCGGACTCTTGTACAAAAGGGGCTTCTCACGACCATACCTGAGATGCCTCAATCCTGCTCAGGCGACCTACGTAATGAGAGAAGTCCATGAGGGTATATGTGGCAATCATTTGGGCGGCAGGTCCCTAGCCCACAAAATACTTCGCACTGGTTATTTCTGACATACTCTCAATCAAGATGCGACAGATTTTGTGCTCAAATGTGACAAGTGCCAACGTTTTGCAAACATCCCCCACGCCCCTCCTACAGAATTGATCACACTCTACAGCCCCTACCCCTTCGCCAAATGGGGTATCGACCTGGTTGGCCCACTACCCACTGGACGAGGCCAAACCAAATTCGCCATTGTCGCCATCGATTACTTCACCAAATGGGTTGAAACAGAACCCCTTGCCACCATTACCGAGCGGAACACAACCAGATTCATCTGGCAGTCGATCGTCTGCAGATTTGGCATCCCTTAAGCCATCGTCTCTGACAACGGCAAACAATTTGACAATGTCAAATTCAGGAAATTCTGTGTAGAGCTCCAAATCCAGCCATGTTTCTCCTCCCCAGGCCACCCCCAAGCCAATGGCCAAGTTGAGGTCACCAACCGTTCTCTTCTCAAGATTATCAAAACTAAGCTGGAAGCTGCTAAGGGACTCTGGGCTAAGGAGTTGCCGAATGTACTCTGGGCTTACCGCACTACCGCTCAGACTCCCACTGGGGAGACCCCTTTTTGCTTAACATACGGCGCAGAGGCGGTCATACCAGTGGAGATCGGTCTTCCTACTCCAAGGGTTCTACACCCGAATCCAGAACTAACTGAAGCGCTGCGTCGGGCAGACCTAGACCTGATTGAAGAGCTCCGAGAAACAATTGCAGTCAGACGAACCTCATACCAATAGAAAATGAGAACACATTACAACCGCAGAGTCCGACCAAGGGAGTTCGCCGTAGGGGACCTTGTTTTGCAAGAAGTAACTCTTGCCACCAAAAATCCGACTGAGGGCAAAATGGCAGCCAAATGGGAGGGACCTTACGTTGTGAAAACCAGACCACGTCCAGGCACTTACCAACTTCAGGACATGGAAGGTCGAGACCTCCCCCATCCTTGGAACGCTGAACATTTGAAGCGCTATTTTCAATAAAAGTTGTATTGTCGTATCGTCCAAATTGTTTTATGTTCTTTTTGACAATCTATGTTCTCATTTTCTCCTCATATAGTGTAAATTTATGACCCCATGGGGTACACTTTGTATAACAACAAGCTTATATCTCAGTTATCTGTGGTATTCCAATAACGCTTTGATCACAGCCTCAGCCAGGCTGAGCACAAAAAGCCTCAGCAAGACTGAGCATGAAGAGCTCGGCCAGACCGAGTCGCAAAAAGCCTCAGCCAGGCTGAGCATAAAAAGCCTCAGCCAGACTGAGCATGAAGAGCTCGGCCAGACCAAGTCACTCAAAGCCTCAGCCAGACTAAGCATAAAAAGCCTCAGCAAGACTGAGCATGAAGAGCTCGGCCAGACTGAGTTGCAAACAGCCTCAGCCAAACTGAGCATAAACAGCCTCTGCCAAACTGAGCATGAAGGGCTCAGCCAGACCAAGTCACTCAAAGCCTCAGCCAGACTGAGCATAAAAAGTCTCAGCCAGACTAGACATGAAGAGCTTGGCCAAACTGAGTCACTTAAAGCCTCAGCTATACTGAGCGCAAAAAGCCCCAGCCAGACTGAGCATGCAGAACCCCGCCAGACTGAGTTACTTCAAGCCCCAGCCACTCTACATTGAATTTTTACAAGATAAAATTCACTCTGCATTGAGTTTTTCCTACATTCACTCTACATTGAATTTTTACAAGATAAAATTCACTCTGCATTGAGTTTTTCCTACATTCACTCTACATTGAATTTTTACAAGTTAAAAGCCACTCTGCATTGAGTTTTTCACACATTCACTCTGCATTGAATTTTTCTTACAAGTTAGACTTCACTTTACATTGAGTTTTCCTTACATTTTACACTTCACAATGATTTATACATAAGCCTTATACAAGTCGCCATTCTCATCCATTTTAGATGCGCAAACAAAAGCAGTAGCATGAAAACAAGACTCAAAATTTTATTCTCAAAATTTTATTTATTCACAAACTTATACATAAGTTTCTTACAGTCATTCAAAAGCAAAAGCAAAAAGTCAAAAGCAAAAAAAAAAAAAAACCCCTAAGTACAGGTTTTATTCACACCAGTCACTCCTCCTCACTTGACACAAGGTCTTCTTCTTCAATACCCTCATCTAGAGGGATCTGGGCCACGTCGTCTTCATCAATCCTTACACCGCTAAGGTCCAAGTCTGGGAACAGTTCTTCTGCCTTACGCTTAAACATCTTCCAACCACTATCCTAGAACTCAGCCATTTCGTGTTTGTAGAAGTCCGACCGCTGGAAGCTCTCAATAACTTCTGCTTCAGTCCTGCCTCCAGCGGTCATTCCCGATGGGCCCGCCTCCCCAGACACCTCCCTTGCCAAGTTGCTGGCGACCGCGGCATCGACTGCCATCTGAAATTCAGCAGACCCCTTGAATTGCTCTACTGCTGCAACGCACAGATCGGGGTATGCTGCCCTTTTAGAGGCTGCCTTGGTTTTTTCTTCCTCCAACTCCTTCTGCAATCTTGCCTTCTCCTCCATTGCCCTAGCGTGCTCATCCTTCAGCTCCTTCTACAGCCCAGCAATCTTCACGTCTGCTTCATCATTCTCTTTGATCTGCTGGGCGCGTAGCTCTTCATTGTTCGCCATGGCCTTTTCAAAACGATCGTTGGCGACCGTGCAGGAATTTTTAGCCTCTTCCAGCTTCTTTTGCTCACCGGCCAGTTGGAATTCGAGCGACACTACCTTGCGGCGTTCGTCTTCTACCTCCAACTTGGTCGCGAGCAGCTCAGCATGGGCTCGCGCGGCCACATTGCGCTGCACGATCGCCAACACCTCCATCTTCCTCGTCTTTTAAGCCTCCTCCAACCCCCTGGCACATGCACTCGGTGCAGCCCTCTGCCAACCCACGCTCTCCCTCCTGAAATTTTCAAGTTGGGCCTCCACCTGCCCCAACTTCTCCCTCTCCCTTCTCTATTCGCCCTTCGCTACTGCTGCCTTATTCAACAGGGCCCCCGCTAAAGCAGCCGCCTCTATCTGGGCTGAGCACAACCCCTTCATTAGCTCATCCTCAGTATAACCTGCCACCGAGCGGACGACTGCGTCTTCCACCACCCCCAATAGGAGGTCTGCAGCCATCCTAGCCTCTTTCCCTTCCCCTTCCACTCGCCTAGACACCACAGGAACGTGGTAGAAGGCGGTCTTCAACGCAGGCCTCTCTCCCTCTCCTTGGGGTGCCAGACCCTCCTGCGGTTGTGGCTCTTCCCTTGGCTCCACCCTTGGCTCAACGCCGACCGCATCACTCTGTGTTTGCTCACTAAAGCCAGTCACCCCACCCTCTCTCTCTTTGGCCTCCCCCTCCAACCCCATTTCAGGGGTCCCCTCTGCCTCCCCCTTTAAAGGAATCTGCTCTGTCGTCGCCTCTTTCCTCCTCTTTAAGACAAGCTCCCCCTCACTCCTCCTTAATCTCTTCTTCTTTTTTACCACGCCCCCCATCTCCTCGTATGCTCTCTCCTTCTACGGATCAACTGGGGGCGGTCGTGGCTCAAATCCACCTAAGTTCTTTTCCCCCAGGGGTTTGGGACGCGGTCAGATCCTCTCTCTAGCGATCGGCTTCGGCGGTCGGTCTGCCTGGGAATCTTTGAATTTGCTGGCTTTGGCGAGGATGGTCATATCATCAGCCTCTTGCGCCTTTCTTCTCGCCTCTAACTCCGCCGGTCCTAGGTCTTCACCGATCGGCTGAGGGCCCAATCCTGCCGCAAACAAGGCAGACGGCTGAACAAGCTCGTCCAATCTGGTGCCCTCCTTCTCCCTCCATTCTTTCACCCTCTTCACTCTCGCCTCTACCGCTGCCCCCAGTTTTGGCTCCACAGACTTGGTGGGCACTTTCCAAACCGTGCGCATCCCAACCCCCCCATTGGCGGACACATAAAACCACCGCGGCCTCCACCCCTTTATCGACGACGGCAACCCCGCTACTAACCCCCTCCCTGCCGCCGCCTGCAAAGTGACCCAAGTCTCTTGCTGCCCCGACGCCTTGTAGCACACAAAAAACTCGTCCACTGTCATGACCGCCCCCTCGTTCGCCTTTGGCCATGTGCTCGCGCAGGCTAGTACAATCTTCCACGCGTTGGGCATCAACTGACCCGGCGCCACTTCCAACCGGTTTAGGACGCCAACTACTACCTCTGGAATTGGTGACCTCAACCCTCCCTTCAACGCCTCATCGTAGAGGGTAAACTCCCCCGGTCGGCCATCGGATGGCCTCTCATTCGTGGACGGCAGCTTCAACTCTATTTCGGCAGGAATTTGGTACCTCTCGCGTATACTCACCAACTCCCTCGCGGTGATAATCGACTTATCGGCCTTTGTATGCCAGTGATCTGGCTCCACCTGGCTAATTGGCGTGGGCGCCGCCATCATTGTGGACGAACGAGGTCGCCTCGATGGCTCCTCCCTGCTCCACACTCGCCTCTCCGTCCTATATTGCTCTGCCAAATCCATCATGTCGTCGTCCCCCAGTGGATCAACCCTGGTGTTTGCAGTTTCTCCTTGGGCCATTTCTATGGTGTATCTATGAATAGCTTCAGAGGCGGGCGCAAGGAAATTCAAAAAATGTCACAAGGGTGTATCACTTGCAACGAAGGAGTCTATACTTGGAGTGTTTTGATTTCTTGAAAAAAGGTAGGTAAACCGTATAATACCAAAAGCCCAAGGCTTTCCTGTATTCCAGGGGTCACAATTAATTTTCGCCAGTTTGAAAAAATTTCAATCATCTGCCAAAACTGTCTTTTCAACACCCATTATGACCTATCGTTTCACTTCTGGCCAACGCCTAATCTCCCCCACCACGAGATGCTGCCACATGTACGACCACGATTCACTACCCCCTTCTCCTACCCCGTCTTTTCCATTTCAAGTCATCGCGTGACTCACCGCCTCTCGGGCCCCGCACCCCGCCACCTCACCCTTCGCGGTCAGACCTCTTCATGGTCGGTCCCTCCACTCGGTTACCCTTTGCGGTCGGCCCTCCTCATGGTCAGTCCCTTCACTGGGTCACCCTTCGCGGTCAGCCCTCCTCATGGTCGGTCCCTCTACTCGGTTACCCTTCGCGGTCGGCCCTCCTTATGGTCGGCCCCTCCGCTCGGTTACCTTTCGCGGTCGGCCCTCCTTACGGTCAATCCCTCCACTCGGTTTTCAGCCGACCTTCAACCCCCACCTTCCTCATTATTCCCTTCATTGAACTAAAGCTGCACTTGGGAATGGGGGACTACTGACGTGGGTAGGCCCATAAAGGCCATAACCCACTATGAACAACCCAAGCCTACCACTTAGGGCCCAACACATAACCCAACTGATAAGGCCCAGCACAGTTGGAAATCAACATGACTTGAAGGACCAATGATATTCAGACACGCGGCAGGTAAAGGGCAAGCCACATCAGCAGACAAAGATCTGCAAAGTTATTGCCACGGCACATCGCCATTAATGCAGCCCCTCATAGCATTTATTATGACGATACCTCTCCATCGGGACGGCACGCCCTCACCCTGAACAAGGTAAGCTACAGCATAGACTTTTGGCCAAGGTGACAGGTCGGAAGGGACAACGAAATGATTACAAAAAGATATAAGCAGACATTGAAGACGAGAGGAAGGTTAAGCTTCTCTATCTCTAATCCATCTACATATTCCACTCTCTCTCTAACTTGCTCGTCGGAGGGTTCGCTGGGGAACTCCCCGTTCCCCGTTGAACTCTTGTGCAGGTTCTCTGGTGGGTTTGATCATTCGGATGTTAGGTTTGAGGAGCATGGATCAGTCCAACCCGTCCTACCATCCAAAGCAGCATCATCAATAATAATAATAATATTCAAATGGTCATTTCACCGTTTTACTTCTAACGGTTCAATTTTTTATTTTTATTTTTTACAAATTAACCCTCCCTCCTTCCAAACTCTTATAAATATCTCTCATCCCCCATTTTATTTTTTATAAACAATTCTCTCTCTTAAATTCTTAATCTCTCAACTCTGGACCCTCTCAATTAATTTTGAAATCTCATCTCTAAATAGCAATTGCAATTGTGCAAGAAAAAACTTTTATCATGAGAAGATAATTTTTATATTGCATTCGTCAATCGGTAGCACTAATTAATTGAATTAAATTTATTAATTACTCATTTTTTTTACATTAATTACATGTATTACTCATTATTGTTTACTCATTATTTAAATTAATTGTTATTAGTTCTTATATATTATTTTACTTACATTACTATGCACCATAATATTCTTAATGTTTATGTCGATATTGATGCATATATTACACAACATGAATCTGTTGATTCTTATTTTAATGTACCTAATATCCCTCTTCCAACAGCTAGATCGTTATCTAGGGGCACGACTAGTACTATTTGGGATTATTTCAAAAAAATATCTATAAATAATCTTAATGGTACAATTACATTTAAAGCAACATGTAAATATTGTGCATATTTACTTAGTACTACATCTACAGAGGGTACTAATCATCTAAAAATGTATGCTAACAAAAATTTATAAAGTCAACAACCTGATATTTGAAATTAAATGCAATTAAAGGTTTCATCAACTGGTCATTTGCAAATATTTTCATATGATCATATGTGTGCACAAAATTTTGTAATTGATTATATTATTAAAAAATAGGCACTGGTTTCCCTCTAGTCCCAGATCGGACTAGAGGGTGCTATTGGGCCCGTGGGGGCCCACCACGAGTCTCGTTTCAATAATCCGAACCATTCAATATGTAAAACTCGTCGAGTAATATATGCCTGTAAAAAATCACATTGATCGGATATTAATAATTACGTAATCAAATCAGTTTTGTATAAAAAAAAATAAACGGTTGACAGAAAACTTATTCGATAAGATAGCTATCGATATCTAACCAACATAATTTTTTTACAAGTATATAGTACTCGACAAGTTCTACACATTGAATAGTTCGGATTATCAAAATAGGACCCGTGATCAGCCCCCATGAGCCCAACAGCACCCTCCAATCGGACTGGAGGGAAGCCAGGCCCAAAAAATAACAACATTTTATTATTAGTAAGTGTCCTATTTTTTACAAATGGCTCACGAAAATTTTGCATCGCAATATCATAGTTTTGCAAGAAATATTACTAAAAACATGATTTTAAAAAAATTTGAGAATATTAAAAGTGAATTATTTAACATATTCAAAAATTTGAGTGGAAGAGTTTATTTAACATCTGATATGTAGTCAAATAATGGTTTAGAATATCAATATATTACTGCACATTTTATTGATAATGATTAAAAATTAAATAAAAAAATAATTTCATTTAGATTAGTTGAACTTCCATACACTGATTATTCTATTAGTGTAGAAATAAGAAAAGTATTATATGAGTAGGCTTTGCAAAATAAAATATTTATCATTAGTTTAAATAATGCAACATATTACAATCAGACTGTAACCAATTTAAAATCAACTTTACATTTACTTGTTGATGGTGATTTATTTTTTTTCGTTGTTGTACCCATATTTTAAACTTGATTGTTAAAGAAACTATGCATGTATACGAAACTTCTGTACTGATAATAAAAAATGTGATTGTTACTATTATGTCTTTTGCTAATTAAATTTCAGAATACAGAAAAATTTGTTAACGAGAAGGTATGCCATTTAAAAAATTAATTTCAAATATAAACAGAAGGTAAAATTCAATATATAATATGTTAAAAATAAAAAATAAAAACTTGTAAACAAAGAAAAGTTAATAGATTTTATTTATTTATTTATTCATTTTTGCAATAACATCAATAAGAGGAGTACTGACTCCCACAAAACTTAATTGACACCAAATAACCTTATGTAAAGATTTTCTAAGAATTTTTGATATTGCAACAAAATTATTTTCTTATATATATATATATATTCTTATTTCACCATTTGTTTTATATATGTTAGCAGAAATAATAAAATATTTCATAAAATATATGGGTAATGAATATTATATAACCATTATTACTACAATGAAAGAAAAATTTGATAAATATTTTGATCAATTGTCTCATCTTTTATGTTTAGCCATAATAATTGATCTTATGTATGAAGAAATTAGTTTACAAGAATTTTTAGAATGTATTTTCGCTGATCAAAAATAATTTGCCCCTAATATAAAAACAGGCAAAATATTATTTGAAAAATACGTGGCAGATGCATTAGTAAATACACCTATACATACTACACCAGCAGCCTCATCTCAAGGTGGAAGATTAAATGTTTTTTCAATAATAAAAAGTAAAAGAATATCTCAACATACAAACGTGTGAAACGCCCAGAAAATAATAACCATATTTCGTCCCATGACAATTATTAAGTAACAATACAGTTCTGAACATAGTATCCTTCCATTCATATGATTCCATTGCACAAAAGGTAACCCATGCAGTTATACATTCATAAGTCCTAATCCTGAATCTATAACATGTGCCACAAGTTAATGGTATGAAATAAATTTAACAGATATATAAATGCCCTAATGGCTACAGCTTTCTAAGACGATACTTGGTTATAACAAAGTGAGTTTTAACTCAATATAGTTTAAGTCTTAAGCTTGTACAAAAATAATTACAATAATAACAAAAAAGGAGCTCTTGGCTCCAAGTCCTCCCAAGCTACGGCCTTGGCAGAAGTATATCATCGGCACTTGAAAATGGTTTTCCACATATGGTAAGCCAAAACCCAGTAAAGATATTCTAACACAGTGTATGAATCTTAACAAAGCTATAAGGTGAATGTATATGCAATGCTCATGCCAAAACATTTTATATCTATTTCCAAAATCATACAATGTTAGGTTTATATCACAATTCATTTAAACATTTCTTTACAATAGAAAACAGGGCAGTGAATACAAGCACAGGGAATCTCTAGGTACATGTTTGCAAGTAGGGTATACAAGCTCTATACCAAACGCCATTTTTACCGGTACTAACCAGAAGGCTCGGTACCTAACCGCGTGGGGTTTCTAGACTTTCACCAAGGACATACAGACCAACATAATACCACAACCACACCCCTACCTAGATTCACCAAAGTATTCACTTATTTTTCTTAAAACAATATACATTTTTAATGTGTTAAATATGCAACAATGCTCAATGCAAATGGATAAGAAATTCGTTTCAATTCATCTAATCCTCATGTAATTTCTATAACAATCATAACTATCATCCACCGATAGCCCAATACATATAGATAATTTCCATTTAAGATATACTTTCAAAAAAATCTCAAGATGGGAGTGATAATACATATCCAACTCCACCATCATCATTATTACCATTCTAATTTCACAAAACCCAACATCATTTCCCTCGCTTTTTTACAAAATCAAATATCTAAGATTTTGGGGCAAAATCCCATTTTCTTTATAAATCAATTCCAAAGCTAAAATCTATCATTTCATCATAACTCAACCATAAATACATTCCCACAATCATTTTCAAGAAACCATTTTGAAAACCCTCTTTTGATTTCAAAGCCAAAACCCTAGGTTTATCCAAAAATTCCAAATCACAATCTTGTTTAAGAAAAAGCAAATAACCAAATTAAAAACCATACAAAAGTGTGGAGAAATCTCTACCTCAAAGCTAGAAGACAAGAGAGAGAGTGAAGAAACCTTAACGAAGCCGAAAATCAACTTTGCTCCGATCAAAAGGAAGCTTTAGGCAAGCTCTACCCTGTTCCCCAAAGGACAATGATGTAGAAATCTACGGATCAGGGTGTATTTGAGGTTTAGAGATGGTTTCTAGAGAGAGAGAAAGAAGATCTGAGATTTTAGAATGTTTAGAGAGAGAGAGAGAAAGAGATGAAAAAGTGATCCAAAAAGTGACTTTTACGAACTGATATACGTGCAGACCGCTTGAGCGACCAAAACACTACTTGAGCGACCAGACACAATAAGTGAGACTGCTCGAGCGAACAAAGTTACCACCCGAGCACATAATGACACCTACCCAAAAGTTTTGCAGACAAAAGCTAACCGCTCAAGGGCAAGAAAGGTGCTCAAGCCAAGACCGCTCGAGCGCAAAAAAGTTAGCTCGTGTTAAAAACACTACCCTCCCAGTATCTCTACAGACCTACAAAGATACTGGAAGTTCTCAAAGACCACTTGAGCGAGCAAAGGACCGTTCGAGCGAAATGGCCAAAATCTGGGCAATGCCTCCTTTGAAAAACAAACTCCCAATTTGTTCCAAAAGCAACAATAACATCCAAATAACCAAACTCAATCAAGAATAGGATGTATAAGGTTATGAACAACCATTTAAGACCATGAATATTGGATTCAAAACAAAAAACAGGTTAGGTCTAAACCAGAATCGTTATAACCTCCCCTCTTAAGGAATTTCGTCCCTTAAATTTTAAATCAAACAACAACACCATGTTAAATCAATTACAACAATAATAACAAGTCGAACTCATACCTATGACCCATCCACCGGTCATTCATTCTCATAACAATGATAAACAAAGTTTTCAATATTGAATATACAATTTACTTTTTCCAAAACATATACAATGTTTACATTTAATCAATCATAACAAGATTTTCATTACAAGTTTCAAACGTCAACAAAAGGTCCGGATACTTCTCACGGACTTCTACCTCACACTCCCAAGTAGCCTCCTCAATCCCGTGGTGTCGCCACAACACTTTTACCCATGGAATAGTCTTGCCTCGCAAGACTTGGTCACGTGTATCTAAGACTCTAACCGGTCACTTTTCATACGAGGCATCCTCATCTATCTCTAACTCGGTCCAATCCAACACATGTGATGGATTAGGCTCATACTTCCAGAGAATACAGTTATGGAACAGTTATGAACCCCAGAAAGCTAGGGCGACAAGGCCAAACGATAAGCTACCTCCCCAATTCGCTCTAGGATCTCAAAAGGCCTAATAAATCTAGGAGACAACTTCTCGCTCTTCCAAAACCTTATCAAACCCTGTCTAGGTGATATTTTCAAGAAGACGTGATCTACTACCTCAAATGATAACGGTCTTCTCTTGTGGTTGGCTTAACTCTTCTAACGATTCTGAGTCGAAACCAATATCTTACGGATAAGTGCAACCTCCGTCATTTTTTGGACTAACTCAGGACCTAACATAGGTTCATCACCCATCTCTACCTAACACACTGGAGTTCTACACGGTTGGCCATATAAGGCCTCAAATGGTGCCATGTCGATACTCATCTAAAAACTATTGTTGTAGCAAACTTCAGTAAAGGAAAGTGTCTCTTCTCTGACCCCTTAAAGTCATGAACACAACCCCAAACATATCCTCTAGGATCTGAATGGTATGCTCTGACTGCCCATCAGTCTGAGGGTGATAGACAGTGCTAAAAGTCAACCTAATGTCCAAGGCATTCTGTAGGCTCTACCACAATCGAGCCATGAAATATGGATCTCTATCCAAAACAATAGTCACGAGGACCCCGTGAAGTCGAACTATGTCCTTAACAAAAAGGTCGGCAAGGTAATCTACTGAGTCACTCATGTGCACAGGTACAAAGTTCGCTGATTTAGTTAACGGATCGACTATCACCCACACAGCATCATTATTTCGTTGAGTTCTCGGAAGACCCACAACAAAATCCATCGTGATATGCTCCTACTTCCACTCAACTATAAGCAATGGTTGCAACAAACCTGCTGGCCTCTGATACTCGGCATTCACTTGCTGACAAGTAAGGCACCTCGATACAAACAAGGCTACGTCTCTCTTCATTTCCTTCCACCAAATTTGGCGACTAAGGTCGTGGTATGTCTTTGTGCCTCCTAGATGTATCGCAAGGCACGAATGGTGGAACTCTCGGAGGACCTCCTCTCTATAAGACTTCGGTATGAAAAGACGATCAAGATATCTAATACTCAAGTAGAATACACGTTCAAGCCCTTGTCTCCCTTCCCACTAAATATCTTCTCCCGGATGGTTTCTACTTCATGATCACTCCATTGTGCTTCTATAACTCGGCTCACAAGTGTAGGTGGTGCAACTATGGGAAACAAGGCTGCCGACTCAACAGACTCGCCAAGATGTAAGTCAAACTCGCTAATAGCGCTCAATATCTCCCATTCCTGGAGAACAATACTAGCTACACTGCTAATGGGCTTCCTACTCAAGGCATCGACCACTACATTGGCCTTTCCTAGATAATAGTACAACTCAAAGTCGTAATCCTCCATAAACTCTATCCATCTCCTCTGCCTTAGATTCAAATTTTTCTGTGAAAATAGATACTTCAGACTCCTATGATCGAAGAATACCTCAAATCTCTCACCATACAAGTAATGTCTCCAAATCTTCAAGGCAAATATCACTGCTGCTAGCTCTAGGTCATGAGTGGGATATTATCTTTCGTGTGTTTTCAACTGTCGTAAGCCATATGCTACTACTTTCCCCTCTTGCATCAAAACACAATCCAAACCTTCCCGAGACACATCACAATACATTGAAGAGCCCAAAGCTCTCTCCAGAATAATCAACACTGGAGCAGTAGTAAGTCTAACCTTAAGCTCTTGAAACGATTTCTCACAAGTCTCACTTCATACAAACTTAATTCCCTTCCTCGTCAGTCTAGTCAAAGGTGAGGCCAATCTAGAGAAATCTTTCACAAAACAACGGTAATACCCTGCTAACCCCAAGAAACTTTGGATCTCAAAGGCATTCTTAGGTTGTTCCCAATCTCACTGCTTCTATCTTAGAAAAATCTACAGCCACCCCTTCTTCAGATACCACATGGCCTAAGAATTTCATTTCCTTCAACCAAAACTCACACTTCCAGAACTTAGGAAACAATCTGTGGGCTCTAAGAAACTCAAGCACAACCCACAAGTGTTCCTCATGTTCCTCGTGTTCCTCCTCAGAGGGTGAGCAGATCAAAATGTCGTCAACAAAGACAACCATAAAATGATCTAAGAACTAAGAGAAGATTCAATTCATCAAATCCATAAACAAGGCTGGTGCATTGGTTAGCCGAAAAGGCATCACTAGAAACTCGTAGTGGTCATACCGCATATGAAATGTCGTCTTCTGGATGTCCTCCTCCTTCACTCTCAACTGGTGATAATCTAATCTCAGGTCTATCTTAGAAAAGCAACAAAACCCCTTTAACTAGTCAAACAAATCATTTATACGAGGCAATAGGTACTTCTTCTTAACAGTTACCTGGTTCAACTTTTGATAATCAATACAAAGTCACAATGTGCTATCCTTCATCTTGGCGAAGAGAGTCGGTGCTCCTCAAGGCAAAGTACTAGGGTGAATAAAACCCTTATCTAACAATATTGGAGTTGAATCTTCAACTCACTCAACTCAGCAGGTTCAAATCTATATGGTGCCATGGAAATCGGTGCCATGCCAAACACTGAATCAATAGAGAACTCAATCTCAGGATGAAGTGGTGTAGCTCAACTTTTTCGCGCCTCCTTTCTGAAGGTTCGAAAGAATCCCTACAGTTCAGACTCTCGCGGTTCTAAATCTAATCTCACAAGTGCAATGTGAAATCAATAAACACCAAAGAGTCCAAATCTGGAAAATCTTTTGGAAAATTGATTTTAGGATCAAAAATACCAAAAATGGACTGTTTTGCTAGATACAGAGTCGCCACCTAAATATTTTAGTTTTGAAAAATTTAGGAAACCCATGAGTCGTGCCAAATGGCACGTGTCCGTTATCACCAAAGTTGTTTCGGCTCGAAACTTAGGTACGAGGGGAGAATGTCATGAATTGAGCACCCCCACTCGCCCGATCAAAGATTGACCTTTACTAATCATGATATGATTTTTTATCAAGATTATGTACTCTTTTTCTGGTTATTAGGCTATCGTTACTATGTGATGCGCACAAGCAAGTATAAACTAGTTTGCCTAAATTGGAACAGCTCAATTTCATGTTTGTTTTGCAAAAAGAGTTTGATTTTGCCACCTCAAGTGGACTTAAAGTTTGCGAATTTGCTACTAAACATAGTGGGTTTAAAAAACGTACATTTATTAAATTGTTCCAATTCAAACAACGAGCCTTCATCCACAAGCATCCAAGCAATTTTAGTAAGTAAGCATTTAGCCTCATGGCAAGCATGCTAGTCATGGCAATCACTCACACTCATGCAAGTATGCTAAAGCACTAAAAACTCACCTAGTACTCCAAGTTAAGAAGATATGAGTTAGAAAAATATGCATGATTCCAAACTATGTCAAATGTCTAATGCAACGCATGCAATATGCAATTATTAGGCTCGGCTACTAATATGGCATGTGATTGACTTTTAGACATGTGGTCTAAGAATGTATTCAAAGAAGTATTGAAATGACAATGAAGTTTGAATGATACACCGAGCCTCAGTGCATGCAACACAAGATGAACGGATACAAGCATAAGTTATACTAATTGAAACATGTCCCTAATCTAACAATCATAAGCGGATAAATAAAAGGGAGAAAGACGTAGGGTTGGAAGACATACACATTATTACATTACACTCTCATAAAGGAGAGTCCGAATGATAAGCTAGCTAAGCTAATTAAGCTAATTATTGCAAAACTTGAACGAATAATTAACTAACTAAGCTAAATATTACAACACAAACATTGAATTAATCTAAACTAATTAAATGAGTAAACTAATTAGCTACAACTAATTAAAGCTAATTTAAATATTACAACACAAACTAATTAGCTACAACTAATTAATTTACAACAAACATATAATTAAATGTTAATTTAAACTAATTAACTAGCTAACTAGTCCTAAGAAGTGAGGGAGGCCCATGCATGCTCAGTTTTCACCCGAAGAATATCCACTGTCTGCCCTCGAAAGCCTCTGTTTGCACAGATCAACTTTGCCACGCTTCACAAGCACACTGCCCAAAATTTACTGGTGGCTGGCAGGCCAGAAATGGTGGCAAGGGTTGTCATCCAACACTGATGGCCTGCCGGCCAATAGCAGTGGTTGGCCGGCCACTAATAATCCACTTTTCCTTGTTGCAACAGAGAGCAAATAGGGCAAAGAGAGAGCATTCTCACAGGTTATTTGTACTGTGTATCTCTCCTTATCATCAAAACATCTCAAATGAGTGATACATATGGTTCCAAAACCATCAATCAAGCAATTTCATTGCATAATGGCCAAAGAACCAAGGTGTACAAGTTAATAAATGCACAAATAAAACCAAAAAGACCATCACCCTATCATGCATGATCAAGGGCAATGGAGACCAAGGAAACTTGGCACATTTCATCACTTTGAGTATGAAATGCCCTAATTTTCCTTATGTTCAATTAGCGTCCGATTGAACACATCAAAACAAAACCAATTTCTTATCTTTCACCCTTTTAGTTTCAACTTGTTTACACATTTTAATTACCTTTCCATTCTTTAACCAATTAAGTCCATTGGTGAAAAGTCTTCTAAAGGGAAGAAAGGGTCAGACAAGGGGTAGTTTAAGGAAAGAGAAAGATATCATGTCGTTGGTAATGAACCATGTAGACACCCCATTTTTTACGGCACTTCAAGGCTTGGATGTTCTTGCAGGTACATCCAATGACAAGTCTGGTTGCTTGCCAAGGGCTCAAAGTCCTCAGCGGAAAACCACAGGTTTGAGCCTTCCAAACCCTGCATCCTTTTTGTCTCCTTTTTGGACCATGTCTTGGTCTCTCCCCCCGGTAGTCTTTGGTGGCCTGCCGGCCATCTATGAGGGCTGCCAGCCAAGGGTTCTGGCCTGCCGGCCATCAGTCACCAGTGTTTTCTGTAGATATTTTGTGCCAGTTGTACCAGCTGGTTGCACAGAGGCTTGCATCTACCCAAACATGGAGGGCTGGGTCTCCTTGTATAGAATTCATGTTTTCTATATATAGGGAGGCCCTCTCTCATGTTTTAAGGTTGGAAGATTTAAGACTCAAAATTTTCTCTCTCTCTCTCTCTTTCTCTCTCTCTCTCTCTCTCTCTCTCTCTACACCTTTGCCTACTTACACTACACTTTTGCATATCAACCATTAACCAAAGGTGATCATCTTTGAGCTGAGGTTGTTTGAGGCCCTCTTGGAGCTCTATAAGTTATTTTTGGCTTGAATTGTTGCTTGGAATCACTCTTCTCTTCAAGAGGTATAATACTAGCCTTTTAAGCTTGCTTTGCTTACTTGTTTTTCCATCTTTTTCCTATTGTTATGGGTTGATTTTGAGCTTTAAAAAAACTTTGTTTTCATGGGCTGAAATTGGTGTTTTGGCCATTAAAGGTTAGGGGGTGATTCATCCCTCTTTATCTCTTATTAATAAGGCCTTTGCACTTTTGTTTCCCATTTTAAAACTACCTTTTTTTTGGGCATTTAACCACTGAAATTTAGAGGTTTTTTAGTGGCAAAAAACTTGTTTTGAAGTCCAAAATTGGAGCGGTTAGCCTCTCCTCCTTGTGTCTTGTTTGCTAGCCTAGTTGATGACATGTGTTAGCTTATTTTTCTAGCTTGTTTTAGCTTAATTCCAGTATGTTTTTGCCTCTGAAATAGCCTGCTTTAGCTCTGTTTTGGACTGTTTGGGTCGGTTGAGTCTTGTTTTACAAGGTTGTAGTGTAATAGTCCTCTCTAGTTGGTGTTTTAGGGTTTTAGACACCTCTTGTTTGAGTTGATCGCATCTTTTGGTATTGTTTTTCACTTTATTTCAGCACTATAAACTTTGCAACCTCCCTCTTTGCTTCACTCTTTCATTTGCTTTTGAGGGTTGTTTCAAGTTTGGGATTCTTTAAGCTTGAGATGGAGGTCATGCTTAATGGTTTAATCATTTTTGAGGGTTCATTATCAACGGCATGATCTCTCTCTTGCCTTACATTTTCCCTTGGTTGACACTTCTTTCATCTTAGAGGACACTCACCAATAGACAAATTGATAAAAAATGATTTGGTAACTAAAATGTGTAAACAAAATTGACAAGTAAAAGTGGCAAGATAAACATTTCTTTGTGTTGAATTACATGTGTTCAAATCGGACATTAATTTGAACACAAGGAAAATGGGACATTTCATACTCAAAAGTGATGAAATGTCTCAAGTTTCCTAGGTCCCCATTGCCCTTGAACATGTATGATAAGGTGATGGTTCTTGAATGTCTTGTTTTACATTTATTAAGCTTCAACACCTTGAAGCACAAGGCATCATGCAATGAAATTGCTTTGATTGGTGGTTTATGGTTTAAGTTCACAATTCCTTGGATTTGTCCATGAAAAGGAGAGGTGAATTGTGCCGACAATCCTTGGAAAAACCCTCTTTTTGCTCTGTTTATACTCTATTGTAGCATGGTGATCCAATGCATCAATGGCCAGTAATGCACCAGTGGCTGGCAATGCACCATTGGTGGTCGACCGTGCACCATAAATGGCCGGCAGACCACCCTTTTGGCCAACAAAGGGCCAACAAGATCCATCCATGGTTGGTAGGCCATTGATGTAAACTTCAGTTGATTTTGGTAAGATGGAGCAGAAAGGTTCTGGAAATGCTGAACCCTGCAAACAGAGGCTTTCGAGAGCAAAACAGAGGTCTTTTCAGACCAAAACCGAGCATGTGCATCTTCCACTTCCCGAGGCAGTGGCAGCGTAATTTAATGTCTTAATTGCTTAGTTCGTGTGCATTTGTGTTGTAAATTAATTAATTAGTTTACTAGTTAGTTAAAAGTGTTATAAATAATTAGTAATTAGTTTAGCTAGTTATTCATTTGGTTTGTAATAATTAGTCTAATCAGCTTAATTAGCTTAGCTTAGTTGCTAGTTAGTTAGCTCTTAGTCATTTAGACCCTCCTTCGTGAAGGTGTAATGTTGTAATAAGTGTGCGTGTGTGCATGTATGTCTTCCAACCCCATGTCTTTCTCCCTTTTATTTACCTACTTTTGATGGTTAGATTAGGGACATGTTTCAATTAGCATACCTTATGCTTGCATCCATTCATTCGTATTGCATGCACCGAGGCTCGGCGCGTCATTCAAACTATATTCCAATTTCAAATAATTCTTTGAATACGTATTTAATCGCATGTTGTTTAAATTGCTTCATATGCCATGCTTAGTAGCCGAGCCTATTAAATTGCATTCATTGCATGTGTTGCATTAGACATTTGACATAGTTAGGAATCATGCATATTTTTCTAACTCATATCTTCTTAGCTTGGAGTACTAGGCGAGTTTTTTATGCTTTAGCATACTCGCATGAATGTGAATGTTGCCATGATTAGCATGCTTGCCATGAGGTTTTGTGATTAAATGCTAAACTGAATGAATGCCTATGGATGAAGGTTTGTTGTTTGAATTGGAACGATTCAACGAATGTAAGTTTTAAGCCCACTTTGTTGAGTGGCAAATCATGTTTTAAGCCCACTATATTTGGTGGCAAATCTGCAAACTTTAAGCCCACTTGAGGTGGCAAATTCATACTATTTTCACAAACAAACATGAGTCGAATTGTTCCAAATTGAGCAAACTAGTATATACTTACTTGTGCGCATCTGTTGGCTACATATTTTATACAAGCCAATCATAGTTCAACACGTGGCAAGATGAAGGCAATATGGGAAGACAATTCAAATCTTCAATCGTAATCACACACGTGGCAGTTAGTATTGGTTATTGTGGATCTACATAGCACGGAATTAGCAGAGAGGTGCAAGATGATGTGGCTTTAACGGTTACTCATATTCAAATTCAAAATTCAGGAGGGAAGCCTAACTGCAGACATGGCGTAGTGGAGCTAACTGTGAGGAAACATGATCAGTAATCATGGAGAGATGATTCGACAGTTAGAAGCTCATTTCGACGGTTGTCATTGAGAAGTATAAATAGCAGAGAAGGTCCTAGAAAGAGCCCCAGACTCAGATCCAAAAAACTAGTTTTATCTATTTTATTTTCCTTCCAGTTTTTACATTTCTTGCTCTTTATATTTCTGTACTTCAAATTTCTACACTACACTGCACTTTGTTCATAGAAGTAGTTTCAAGTAGTTTGCTGCTGTAAACCTCTATGAGGCTGATTTGGATCTTTGTAAGTCTTCCATTTTAATGAAATGTTACAATTGTTCTTCATTTAATCATTGTTTGCTTAATTCTCCTAAACAAAGCCACCAGTAAAAGTCCTCTTCATTGAAACTGAAAGAACTGAAACACAATCGTCTGGTAATTGGTTGGCAATTAATATTCTGTAAGGACTAATTGATCCTTGCTGGCACACTCAAAATTACAATAATAACCTTCGAAAGCCAAAAAAGCTAAAATATATTTTTGGCACGCCCGGTAGGACTAATTGAAATGGCTAGACGTAGGAGACAAGGAGAAAATGAACACTTGGAAGAAGGCGTGAAAGGAGAGGTAGAAATGCCTAATCCAGAGGATAATGTGATAACACATCCTGTGGAAGTACCTGTTTTATCAGAACCTATGGTCGAACAGACCAAAACTTCAGAACAAGTACCATATGTTCAAAATATTAGACAAGGCCAAGGTATTGAACCATCCACTGTTCCATCTACTCAGCCAATGAATCCATAGGGTGGCCTAGTAGATGCCATGGGACAACAATTGATGAACACAATGGAAATGTGGGCAACATCCTTCATGGATCGAATGAATACCCATAAACCAACAAACACAAGACATATGGCGGAAGTTTCAAATGTTCCTCAGCAAAGATTAGCTAGAGATAAACAGCCTATACAAAATAATAAACATTCTAATGGTTAAACTAGTAACCAAAATTATGAAAGACCATCACCTCAGTCTTGGTATGAATATTTTTCGAGACCTGTGACAAATCAAAATTCCTCATTATTTAACAGTGAAGCCATGCAAATGGGTGGATCTGGCCCAACACAAGAAAATGGCATAAGGATGTTTCCAAATCCCATGTTCGAAGCCATACTTAGCACAAGGGGGTTCACTAATCCTTTGTTTGAATTTATACCCAGGGGGTTGAAAGGGTTCCCTACAATTTGAAGAGACACAACACTTGTTCTAGCACCTTTCGCAGGACAGGCTTAGAGGGGTTACCCATACCCTCAACAGCAGCCAGCACCACAGGGACAACCAGTCCCAAATGTGCCACCCTATGGACCAAGAGGACCTCAGGCACAAGGTTGTCCACCAAATCTTGTGTTTGTTCCTCCAGTAGTGGTTCAACAAGCACAAAATATGGTTCCTAGGCATCAAATTGCTGATATTGTTAGAGAGATGTGTGGACCGATGGCTTGGGAGGTTCAAACTCCTGTGTGCAGGAAACCATATCCAGAATGGGTAGATAGGGTACATGAATACCCAAGAAGATTTAGGATACCAGACTTTGCTATTTTTTATGGGAATGGGAACCAGTCAACAGTGGAGCATATTGCTAGGTTCGCCGCTCAATGTGGTGAATTTACCAATAATTATTACATGAAGTCAAGACTGTTCCCAAATTCTCTAACTGGGGTAGCCTTTGTATGGTACATTAACCTTACACCTGGCTCTATCCAAACTTGGCAACAGATGGAGGAGGCATTTCATACCTAATTCTTCCAAACGGAGCCAGAAGTTTCTATGGCAGACTTGGTAAGATTGAGTCAAAGGCCTGATGAGAAGGCTGCTCAATTTATTGCCAGATTCAAAAGAGCACGAAACAAATGTAGGATTATCCTACCAGAGCCTGAGTTCGTGAGATTAGCTCAAAATGGTCTAGAGTTTAGGCTTTGAAAGAAATTTGACTCAACTGAGTTTAGAGACTTAGTGGAACTGACCTATAAGGTGTCCAGGTATGAAGCATTACTAGAAAAAAAAACAAGATCGAAGTAATGCATCATACAAGACGTACTATATAGATCCTAATTATAAGATTGATGCAGCAGAGATTGTAGGGAAAGAACCTGTGATCTGTGAATCATTAATTCATAAAGACACAATAATAAACCAGTAGTTTTAAAAAAAAAGACCTTCATAAGAAATACTCTTTCGATTTAACAAAGGCAAATGACATTTTTTATCATTTGCTTACGGCAAACTTCTTGAAGTTGCCAAAATGAGTCAAAATTCCATCTCCAGAGGAACTTAAAGGAAAAGTGTATTGTAAATGGCATAATTCTTGGTCTCACTCAACTAAAAACTGCATTGTTTTTTGAGACAGGATCCAAGAGCAGATTCGAAAGGAGAGTTTAAAATTTCCAGCTAAAGCAGAAAAGGCCATAGGGATTGACACTAATCCATTCCCAGAAATTGGAGAAGTGGCAGCCAATGTTATTGTGCCATACTTCCAGAACTTGTCCTTGAAAGAATTGGAAGAGGTCAATGTGCAAATGCATGTTGCCAGCCAGACTATTGTCAAGAAAGATGCTAGAAGTTTACCAGCTGTTGGACAAGGTTTTGCAGACCAGAGGGAAGACTCTGATGAAGAGGCACTGGATGATGATTCTTTAGAGGCAGCTGTCATGCAAAAAATGTGTCACAAATGCAGGTTGAGCTACAAGTGGTTGAAAGGGCTTCCGATTGATGGGAACCAATATTACAAGGATGTGCAGAGGCGTCCTAAACCAACCTATGCTTATAACAAAAGGCCATATCCAACTGGTATTAGGCAGCAACCATTAATAGCTGAGCCAATAGCCATTAGAGTGCAGTCCAAGGGCAAGAGACCTCTACATGAATCCAGACCAACTAACTATTACAGAATGGAGGGCAATCATCCTGAAAAGGGGTTCAAATTATGAGATCAAAGCCAGGGATTGGCCCCCTAGACCAGCCTCACACAGCATGGAAAGTGGCCACCTTCATGGAAGGCCTGAATTGGGCCCAAAACAGGGAGTCAAGGCCAAGCAGTGGCCTTCACAGCCAGCTTCGAAGCTAGCTTCGAAGGAAGAAAGAGACAGTTCAACAATTGGGCTAGTAGTTTTATGGGTACCTGGAGTTCCAGATTGGTTTGTCATGCAGAACAAACCTAGGGAAAAGTCTACCCAAAGAAATGTTGCTGGAGACCAAGGTAGGATGGCTAAACCTCCTTTGGTGGCTCCAAATAATTGGGTGTTACTTAAGCATCCAAAAACAAAGAAACCAAATATGGTCCCAGTGATTTCTAGGTCCCAAAGGAGGAAGATCCAGCGAAGGTACACTCAGTACCAGAAGGATCTGAAAGAAAGCAGAGAAAGTTCTTCATTGGTCCAGCCAAAGGGCCAGGCAGAGGGAGAAAAAAGTTCAAAGTTAGATCATAATCCAAAATCGACTCCTCAAGACAAAAAGAGTTGCAGCAGAAAGCAATTGGCCAAAGTTCATTCCGAACTAAAAGACAAACAAAGATCCAGTTTGGCAGGATTGGAAAAAACTTTGATGGAAAGTGATAGTGAGACAGAGGGAGAAGTTGGCCTAGGCCAAAGGAAGGAAATAGTTGAGGAAGAAATGTTTGAAGCCTTCATGGCTGAACAGACATTTTTGGTCGAAAAACCAGCAGAAACAGACTATTCAAAGAAAGTTACTAGTACTAAAGTGCCAGAATGCAGCATGGAAAATGCTTCTGAAGTGATTGAACAAGTGGGCGAGGAAGAGAAACAGGTACAGCCAGTTATCCAATTTGGCTCGTTTCCTCCAGTATCAGTGAATATGATACATATACTACCACAGGAATTCCAAGCTGAAGATAAAAACCAAGAAGGTTAGGAAATTAACCAAATTCCAGTTTCTAGTGACGACTCACAAGTGAGTATGGTACAAGATGAATCCGAAGTGGCCATACCAATGGAAACTGGAGATGAGAGTGAGGAAGATGTGAGTATTAACCTCTCATACCCTTTTAAGTATCCCACGACATCCATGACACAGCATGTCAAACCCTTGGATATCAAGGCCTTCTTTGATGGGATACAGATGAACCAGGTATTAGTGGATAATGGGGCAGCAGTAAACCTGTTTCCGAAATCTTCTTTGGAGAAATTAGGAAAGAGGAACCCCAGACTAATCCCAACCAGTACAACCATTACTGGTTTCACTGGAGACAAATAGATAGCTCAAGGCATTTTGCCCATCAACCTGAGTGTGGGAACTAGGGACTGCATGATGGCATTCTTCGTTATCGACAACAATGCTAAGTATAATGCTCTACTTGGAAGGGATTGGATTCACACTAACAAATGTGTGCCTTCCTCTTTACATCAGAAGATCATGATGGCCTCGTGCAATGGACAGACAGAGGAGATCAATGCAGACCCTCAACCCTTCATAGCTTGTGCAGATTTTGCAGAGGCCAAATTGTATACTGAAGGAGTAACACCACTCAGTATACTGAGAAAACCTGATGGATCAGCCAAAGTGACTACTGATGAGGAATTAGCACACCTGAAGCACTTAGTCCAGGAAAGTGCTAATGAAGAGTTTGTTTCTAAGGATGACAATGATGCCTGGTTGTAGGCAAAGAGATGAAACCCAGGAGACCAGATCTTTGGCTTTAATTAAGTTCTCAGTATTGGATGTAAAATCAATAGTCCAGAAGATGCAAGAGCAAAAGAAAGAAACCATGATAATTGGCTGCAAACAGGAGCAACAACAGGTCAAATTTTTGGCCTTGGATAAATACTGTGTTGTGGACATTGAAACAAAAGTCCAGGAGATATAGGAAGAAGAAACCTTATGGACAGATTTTGTCTATGAGGAACAGGGCAAAGATGTTGAATCAAAGAAACTGGGAGCAGGACAAAGCAAGGAGTTTGCTTCAAAGACAGAAGAAATCAAAAAAGAAGCATCAGTGAGTTCCCAGATGCAAGACCCTTTGGAAGAAGTGAACTTAGAGGAAGGTTCCATACAGCAGCCCACCTACATTAGTGCTTGGTTGAATGCTCTTAACAGGGACCAGTTGTTAGTGGTCTTGAAGAGATATAAAGATTGTTTTGCATGGTCTTATAATGAACTACCAAAATTGGATAGGTCATTAGTAGAACATAGGCTCCCTATAAGGCCTAATTTCAAGCCATACAAGCAAAAACCAAGAAGGATGAGTCCTGAAGTGATTTAGAAGGTCAAGGAGGAAATTCTCAAGCTCCTCAATGCAGGCTTTATTAGGACAGCTAGGTATGTTGAATGGCTATCCAATATTGTGCCTGTAATTAAGAAGAATGGTAAAATAAGGGTATGCATCGAATTTAGAGACCTGAATTTAGCAATTCCAAAAGATGAATACCCATACCCATAGTAGATTTATTGGTGGATAGTTCAGCATGGCACAAGATTTTATCAATGATGGATGGGCACTCTGGTTATAACCAAATCTGCATTGCAGAAGAGGATATCCACAAGACAGTATTCAGATGTCCTGGGAACATTGGCACCTTCGAATGGTTTAAAATGCCATTTAGTCTAAAGAATGATAGGGATACATATCAACGGGCTATGAACACTATTTTTCATGACCTCATTGGAGGATATTTAGAGTGTTACATTGATGATATTGTAGTAAAGTCTCAATCCATGGAGGAACATTTGTTTCACTTGGAAGCAGCATTTGGAAGAATGAGAAAGTTCAAGTTGAAACTTAATCCTCTCAAATGTGCTTTTGGCGTATCAGCTGGAAACTTCTTGGGCTATGTAGAACACAGGAAGGGAATATAGATTGATAAGAACAAAGCCAAAGCTATCATTGAAGCCAGACCTCCATCAAGTAAGAAAGAAGTACAAAAATTCCTTGGATAGGTTAATTTTCTTCGAAGATTCATTTCTAATACTGCAGGGAAAACTAAAGTATTTTCTCCCCTATTAAGGTTGAAAGATGAAGTGGAGTTTGTGTGGATAGTAGAGCATCAAACTGCTTTCGAAAGAATCAAAGCCTACTTGGCCAACCCTCCAGTGCTGATGCCACCAAAGGGTGATAAGCCCTTGAAGTTGTATATAGCTGCAGTAGAAGATTCACTGGAAGTATTCTTAGCCCAAGACAATGAAGAAGGCAAAGAGCAAGCAGTTTATTACCTTAGTAGGTTTCTAAATTCTTGTGAATGTAAATATTCAGCTGTAGAAAAGCTGTGCCTTGCATTGTATTTTGCTGCAATGAAATTAAGATACTATCTTTTGCCTACAACTATCTTGGTAATTGCAACCACAAATTTGGTTAAATATACGTTATCTAGACCTATGTTGAGAGGAAGAATTGGCAAATGGATACTAGCTTTATCAAAATTTCATCTAGAATATGTCCCCCAAAAGGCAATAAAAGGACAAGTTTTGGCTAACTTCTTGGCAGACCATCCATGTCAAACAGAAAGTCAAGAGAAAATGGAACTTGGTATGGTTAGTGTTAAACCATGGCAAATGTGGTTCGATGGGTCAAAAGCCAATGGTCTAACTGGAATTGATGTGGTGATTAAGTCACCACTAGGGGTAGAAACCACACATGGTTTCAGAGTGGATAAAATTACTTGTTCCAATAATCAAGCTGAATATGAAGCTTTAATAGTGGGACTCGAAATACTTATTGGATTACAAGTTCATGCAGTTGACATATTTGGAGATTCCCAATTGGTGGTTAACTAGGTGAAAGGGATTTTCAAATATCAAAGTGTAAGCATGTTGCCATACTATGTTGTTACATTACATTTGCTCTCTCAGTTTCAGATAGCAAATGTAACTTATGTCCCAAGATTCTTTAATAATAAAGCTAATGATGTGGCTCAAAAAGCTTCAAATTTCAAGAGAAGGGATAATACGCAAAGGAACATATGCCAAACAACATATCAAAAGGTAATACCACCTTTGAATAGAAGGAATATGGTCTTAAAGGTCAATCATAATGACTTACAAGAATAAGATTGGAGGCATCCAATAATGCAGTATCTAGCTGGCCCATCTTCGCAAGCTAGCAGAAAAATCAAATTGCAATCCATGCAATACATAATGTATGGTAATGCTCTCTACAAAAGGGAGGCATATGGGTTATTATTAGAATGTTTAGGTCCAAAGGAAGCATTGACAGCTATGGCTGAGGTTCGTGAAGGCATCTGTGGTGCTCATCAGCCTGGTGTGAAAATGAGATGGCTGCTTCAAAAACATTCCTACTATTGGCCAACCATCCTTAAGGACTGCATAGAATATGCTAGAGGTTGCCATGCATGCCAAAAGCATGGCACAATAAGGCATGTACCCATAACTGATCTGCATGTGGTTTGTGAAACCTTGGCTATTTAGAGGATGGGCTATGGATATGATAGGGAAAATACACCCACTCTCTTCGAAACATTATTGTTTCATCTTAGTGGCCACAAATTACTTCACTAAGTGGATCGAAGCAAAGCCATATAAGGTTGTAGACCAGATCGAAGTTATTGAATTCATTAAAGATCCGATCCACAGATTTGGCATCCCACAAACTATAACTGTTGATAATGGGATTGAATTTGATGGGAAAATGGTAAAGTCTTTTGTGGCAGAGTTTGGAATTAACCTTGTTAATTCTACCCCCTATTATGCACAAGCCAATGGTCAGGCGGAATCATCTAATAAGTCTTTGAAGAAAGGAATACAGAAAGTTGTGGAAGCCAATCCCAGGGATTGGCATAACTTGTTGTTGGATGTATTATGGGCTTATAGGACTTCTCCAAGGTCAAGTACAAGAATCACTCCTTATGCTTTAGTATATGGGCATGATGCAGTGCTACCTATGGAAATTAACGTTAAGTCCTTGAGGGTGAGATGTCAAGATCAGTTAAATCTTGAGCAGTACCATCAAAGTATGTGCTTAGAATTAGAAAGTATAGATGAAGCTAGAATTCTAGCATTAAATAACATTCTTTTCCAAAAGAAGAAAGCATTCAAAAACTATAATAAGAAAGTCAAGCATATTAGCTTTGATGAAGGTGATTTGGTATGGAAATCAATACTCCCAATAGGGATTAAAAGCCACAAGTTTGGCAAATGGTCACCTAACTGGGAAGGACCATATCAAGTTCATAGAGTCTTGCCTTTGGGAGCATATCATTTGAAAATTTTGAATGGATATGTACATCCCAAGAAGATTAATGGCAAACATTTAAAGCCTTATTATCTAACCGTGTGGGAAACACAAGGAATAAAATAAGTGTTAAATGAAAAGAACATGAAAACACTCAAATGATAAATAAAGATTTTATTTCATAATGAGTTGAATACATGTAGCCATAGATTGCCCCAAAAGTCAGTACAATGTTCCAGTTGTTCCTTTATAATAGATGCTCTACTCTTAAGAGATGGGAACAACTGAATGGCCGTAGCCATCTCCTGTTTTCGATCAGCCAATCCTTGATTAGTGATTTGCAGCTTGGTGGCAGTTCGATCTAAAGCTTGGTTGACTGCTGATAACTTCTCTTCAGGTTAAGCTTTCTTCTCCAATAGTTGAGCTCGAAATTGGGAGACAGAGGAATGTTGTTCCTTCAGTTCTAACACTTCAGCATGTATTTTGGAAACAAAACTCTGGTCTCTCAGCAAGTCCTCCTCTGTAGCCTTGGCAACATGGTAGATGTTGATGTAAAAATCAATGGTAGCTGCCGCCTGAGATAAATGACTTGAAACAGTCATACTGGATTGCTCAACAATCTTACAACACTAGAGGAAGCCATTCTTGATTATAGGCCTTTGTAAGGCTTCGAAAGGAATCCTTGAAAAGGATGTTAGCAACTCCAAACAGCTGTCCAAGTCTATTGAAGGTAAGGAAGTCCTACCACTGGAGGAAGAGCTCTCAAAAATTTCTAGTAGAGAATCAACTAGGACTAATGGTTCAGTTTCATTGCTAGCTGTTGGACTGGTGGAAGGTATGTCAAAAAGACTAGCTACCCTAGCTTCAAAGATGTCCACCTCATCTGTTGACATGGAGGGTGCAGAAAGAACTCTGGTAGAGGGAAGAAATGGCTGCATAGGAATAGGAGAAAAAGGTGAAATATCCCTAGCAATCTCCATGGTTTTGGTTACCAGTAGGTCAAGAGAAGAGGGACTGGAGCTAGGTAGAGATAATGAACAAAAAAACGGTGAGCTACCAGTGTCTTCTCTACGGGAATCAGCCATCACCGGAGATGAAGTAATAGGTGACGTAATAGCTGGAATTTCCTCAGAAGGGGAAGGAGCAGCAAGGTTTGAAGGAAGAATAAATTGGGTAGAGTAGAATGATAGAAAAGGAAAGTAAAGTATGAAGTTAAGCCAAAAGATAGCGATGCAGGAATGCTTGGCCTCAAGAAAGGTATGGAAAATGTAGGACCAGGAAGTGGGAGTATTGTTTGAATTGGCTCCACATTTTGAGGTTGTTCAACTTCAGATGAAACTGAAGGAGTCCTTATTGAAGGAGAGGACAGAGTAACTGTTGCTGCAAAAGAAGAAATACAAGGCAATGTTAAGTCTCAGTATCAAAAGATTTGAGAAATGAGAATAGAGGCACGAAGGGAATTACTAGTTTCAGAAGTAGTGGCTATGATTAGAGAGCTGCGAAGAGTATAATGTCCAGCAGTTTGTTGTTTTCTTGCAACTTCTCTTTGGAGTGCATCAGCAGCAGTAGCTTCATCCTTAAACATTTGTTGTTGCCTCATCTTCTCAGCCCTTTGAAATACAATAAGCTCTTTGGAATGCTCTGCTTCCACTGCTTTAACAGATGCTTCGTGAATAGGATCTCCAATGAAATCAAACAGAAAGACAGTCATTTTCTTCCTTCTCTTCAAGGGTGTCTCTTGCTCTTTTTCTGTCTCTTCTTGTTCTGCTTCCGTTTCTCCTATACGAACCTCAGATATTTCTTCTTCAAGGTCAAATAAGAGCTTTCTTTTCTTCTGTTGTTGTTGTTTGCTCTTTAGAAGATTTAAATTTTGAACCTTTTGAAGAGAATCTCCCTGAGAGGCACCCACACCACCTACACCAAAGAAAGAGTTACAAGTAAAGACAAGAGTATCATAAAGGAGAAGGGGAAAAAAGAAACAAGAGTACATACTTTTCTTCGAGGCAGCTCGAGTAACTCTAGAAGAAGTTGAAGCAACTGGAACAGCTTTGTGGTGACAGGCACAAGAATCGAAGTAACAGGAGCAATGGAAGAGATAACAGCTCCAGCCCCTTTGGACTTGGCTTGAGGTACATCCAGTACCATTAACAAATCATGAGGAGGAATGGCCAAGTATACCTCCATATTGGCCATCCACCAGTTCTGGCACCTTTTCAATATGTTGCTTTGAGGTATGAAGGGGAAGTACTCAAAGTTAATGAAATCCTAGATGAATTTGGAAGTTGCTTCTTCCAATCTAGATTCGAACTTTCAGATCCCTGCTAGTAAGGCTTAAATTGGTTTGACTGCAGAGAGGTATTGGGACCCCTTGTGAGAATCTAAATTGCCTAGCAAATTGGGCGAAACAATAAGGCTCAGCAATGCATTTGTAGGCTCTGGGATTCATAGTCCCAATGAATAATTCTCTGGGAATCAGAATAGAAGCCCACATGTTTTTGTGCTGAGGTGTAGAACATGACCTATCACTCAAAAAGGTCCTCAACCAAGATAGGCCAATATTGGTAGGTTCGAAAGGACGGAAGCTGTGAGAAGAAGGGGAAGCTAGGAGTTGGTGGAAGAAAGAAAAATAAAAAACAAAGTTAGAAGGAAAGAGTGAAACATTGGCTAACTTCATTCCATGAGTGATGGGGTTTGGCTCCAAAAACTTTAGGCATTTAGACTGTAACTCAGTAAAATGTGCAAAAAGCCAAAGTTTAAGTATCCAAAATAGGCCTCCCTAATTGGCGTCCAAAGGTTTTTCACAAAAAAGAGGAACAAGCTCTATAAACATGACCTAGAACGTATATAGCTAAGGCCACCTTTCTTTGTAAAACAAGGGCTTTGGCAAGAGGGGCAAATTTAGGCATGATCTTCTGAGAAGAGGTGCAGAAGAGGAACTTGCAAAGCCAATATAATATAAAAGAAAAAAAATTCCCTATCAGTCACAGGGCCCTCTCTTTTATTCTCAGCCTTGACAAAGTCACTATAGGATGAGTTCAGAGAGGGGAGGGAAAAAGGGATTTTGAGGTCAGGATAGTCTGGACCAATGGGGGAATCAGTAGGGGACAATCCTAATAGATGGCAGATGTCAAAAATAGTAGGGGCCATCATCCCACATCTGAATTGAAAGAAATTAAAAGCAAAATTCCAAAAGCAAAGGGCAGCAGGTATTAAAAAAGGGTCCTCCGAAATGGTGAACTTGGATAATTGGAGGCCGTCGAATAGGCAGAGCTCCTAAAGATCCAGAGTCCTATCAAGGATGACCCGATCATACCATTCCTTCCACTCTGGTCTCACTGTGGGCCAACAGCGATGGGGGCGATTCATCCTCCAGCTTCCCCAGTCAAGACCACCTTCGTAAAGGAGACAATGCTCTTCTAGACGTGGATACAGAGCTGGAAGCTCAGTAGGGATCTCCTTAAAGATGGGCCCAAGCACATACTCTTGCTACTCATGACGACGAGGAATGAAGATGCGTTCGTCAATGACACTTTTCCCACCAGCCTTGTACTTCTCACACTCTTCATCAATGATCCTTTTCAAGGCTACAGATGGACTCGCACGCTCCACAACCAATACTTTCAAGGAAGAAGAAGCCATTGATAGAGGGTTTTTTCAGAAGACAAAGTTAGGAAAGAGAGTAAAAGGAAAGAGAAAGCCAACAGAAGATGAAGGGTTTGTGTGTTAGACAAACGAGTGAATTCAAAGCACGAAATAAAAAGGGTTTTAACCTTTGTGTTTGAAAATATACCCAATCATGGGATTTATAAAGAAGTACTAAAGGTACGGATGCGAAAAGTTTCCTTCAATATTGATAGTTATGGAGGGAAACACATCTCAAATACTGATGTCAGCTTCAAAATAAAATAGTTGGCTTCGAAGCCAAATTTTGGTGCCAAAGCCAAATAACAAACGGCTTCGAAGGCTGGAAGTCGACTTCGAAGCACATTCCACACTTAAGGCTGCAAGAATGCTCAAGTATTTATTTACTTCAAAAGGATTAAAGACCTGTTTTTAGGTTTCTTAGTGAGAGTAAAATCCTTCGAAGCAAAACTTGAAATACCTTAAGGTTAGAAATTGTTTGTTCTAAGTTTCAAACCAATAGTTGGCTTGATAATATATAGAAGAAATCACTTTTTTAGAATAAAATAGTGCAGTCCTTAAAAGAGGTTTCTTTATTTTGGAAAATATAGATTGTTTGTTTGGGAAAAAAAAAAATTAGTTGATTTGAAATTACTTGATCGTATTAACCATATGTTGGGGAATTGAATATTATCAAATCAAGTTTCGAAGGGCAAAGTTGGTTAATTCGAAGCTGATAGCTGAAGAATTATGTTAGTCCTAGAATCGGTACGTAAGGCAATAATTGTTTTCTCAAAAGAGAAGATTTCACACTTTGAAAGAGTTTAAGTTGGGATGGAGTTAAAGCACATCAACCATGCAGTTTACAATTGGAGTGGTAAATCAGAATCTAATAGATAAGTGCTATTTATACTGGGATTCATTTGATTGCATTCTCGATTTCGTAGAAATATGGAATGGAGAAGGTTACAAGGTCATGGAATTTAGTCCAACAAAATTCGATAAATGAATACTCTTTTCCTACTCTTTCCTCTATCTTGTCCAGGTTTGGTTTATCTAATTGGTAAGCCCTCAATTGAGAAGAGAGTTGTTGGGCCTTCACTTCGAATTCTATCTATTTTAGAGCTTTATCTGTGACGTCCATCTCCTCTTCTTCATGCACTTCGTTCATAGCAACATCCTCCCCATACTCAGAGTCCTGGCTCCTGAAAGCTTTATATTCATCAAGGAGGTTCTCTACCTCATACTGAACCTGGATTCGAGTAGAAATGGCTTCATCCAGAACTTCACTGGTAATGGAAGCTTGGAAATGCCAGTTGAGTAGGAGAGGAAGTTGGTCTAAAAAGGTATAAAGCTCTATTTGGGCCATAGGGTTGAGAAGATGACTTCGAGACATAATGTCACAAGCCCATAGAAAGTTTTTGTGGGGAATGTCATTTCGAAAGACTTCAAAGGATAAATGAGAAGAGGCAGCAAGCAAGATCTGAGCCCTGAATTGCTGATAAAGAGTTGGAGGCACCAGGACCGGGCAAGGGGGGAAGGATCGGCCCTCAGATAGAGTGAGCCTTAACTCATCAATCCAATTTGGATTAGAAGGCAGATGAGGAGTAGTCGGACGTTCCCTAGGCAAATCCAAAAATTCAGGTCTAGCCACACATTCTAGCCAATCAGAGGTGTAAAGTTTTGTTTTTTCGGCTAAAAGCGCAGGAATGATCCCTAAAACTTTTTCAAGACGTGGGACACTTCGAACCATCCGAGATGGCAAGGTAGAAGTATACCATGTTGTAAGCAGATTGTCTTCAAGACTGCGTCTACGGTTAATAGGAACATATAGATATACTACAGAACTACGTTTGGAAAGAGCAACTTCAAGAGGGTCATCGAATTCAGGGAAACGATGATGAATGCGTTCCCTCATCTGAGGTTGAGTAGGGGTAGGCCAAGTTCCCCAGCCAGAGGTCGTAGAAGAAGAAGAAGTAGCAGCTTTGTCCCACGCAGATGGTTTTGTTGCAGAAGAAGAGCTTCTGATATCCATGGTCTCAAATTTGTGTTCCAAAGAATCATAAGCAATAGGTTCTTGGTTCGAAGGTCGATGATTTGCGAAAGCTTCCATAACTTGTATAAATGGAGATGGATAAAGGTCGCTAATCAATGCATGAAGGTTCTTTCGAGGACGAACAACATCATCAAATAACTCTTCATATGCTTAATCAATGTAAGAAAAGACTTACTCAGCCATGAAAGATGTATCAGTCTTTTCGAATACTGAGATAGTGGGGATGATCAAAGGATAGAAGAGAATTTAATGCAAGTGTTTCATTGATGAATGACGGTTGCATTTCTGAAAAGTGCAAAGCCCATGCGCATTCTAAGACGTGGGTAAACTACCTTGATCCACTAATATCACCAAGTATTTGGTATATTAGTTCGAGGGGTAATGTTGGCTACATATTTTGTACAAGCCAATCACAGTTCAACACGTGGCAGGATGAGGGCAATACGGGAAGACAATTCAAATCTTCAATCATAATCCCATACGTGGCAATTAGTATTGGTTATTGTGGATCAACATAGCATGGAATCAGCAAAGAGGTGCAAGATGACGTGGCTTTAATAGTTACTCATATTCAAATTCAAAATTTACGAGGGAAGCCTAACTGCAGACATGACATAGTGGAGCTAACTGTGAGGAAACATGATCAGCAATCATGGAGGGATGATTCGACGGTTAGAAGCTCATTTCGACGGTTATCATTGAGAAGTATAAATAACAGAGAAGGTCCCAGAAAGAGCCCTAGACTCAAATCCAAAAAACCAGTTTTATCTACTTTATTTTCCTTCCAGTTTTTACATTTCTTGCTCTTTACATTTCTGTACTTCAAATTTCTGCACTACACTGCACTTCGTTCATAGGAGTAGTTTCAAGTAGTTTGCTACTGTAAACCTCTACGAAGCTGATTTGGATCTTTATAAGTCTTCCATTTTATTTAATGAAATGCTACAATTGTTCTTCATTTAATCATTGTTTGCTTAATTCTCCTAAACAAAGCCACCAGTAAAAGTCCTCTTCATTGAGGCTGAAAGAACTAAAACACAATCGTCCGGTAATTGGTTGGCAATTAATATTCTGTAAGGACTGATTGATCCTTGCTGGCACACTCAAAATTACAATAATAACCTTCGAAAGCCAAAAAAGCCAATAGCATCACATAGTAATGCTAGCTTAATAACCGGAACAAGAGCACATAATGTTTATAAAAAAAATCATATCATGATTAGTAGAGGCCAATTTTTGATCGGATGCTCAATTCATGACCTTCCCCTCTCGTACCTAAGTTCCCGAGCCGAGGCAACTTTGGTGATGACGGACACGTGGCCTTTGGCATGAGTCATGGGTTTCCTAAATTTTTCCAAAAATAAAATATTTAGATGGCGACTCTGTATTTGGCAAAGTAGTCCAATTTTGGCACTTTTTGATTCAAAATCAATTTTCCAAAACGATTTGTCGGATTTGGACTCTTTGGTGTTTATCAGCTTCATATTGCACTTGTGAGATTAGATTTAGAACCACGGGAGTCCAAACTGTAGGGCTTTCTTTCAAACCTCCGAAAGGGGGTGCGAAAAAGGACGAGCTACAAACCCTCAAAAGAGGACTAAACCATTAAGCAATGAATCTCAATCTCAAGCTTAAACTATCCTAAGGTTGAAACAACCCTCAAAGCAAATAAAGAGTGAAGAAATGAGAGAGATTGTAGAGATTATAAGTGTTGAAATGAAGTGAGAAAAGCATTAAAACATGCAATCAACTCAAACAAATGGTGCCTAAAAGCCTAAAACACCAAGCTTGTGAGGTCTATTACACTAGACGCATGCAAAACAACACTCAAATGCAATAAACAACCAAAAACAGAGTTAAAACAGCCTAAAACATGCTAGAATTAAGTTACAAAAGGTTAGAAAATTAAGCTAACACATAGAGCTAACTAGGCTAGCAAACAAGACACAAGAAGGGGAGGCTAACCCCTCCAATTTTGGACATCAAAACATGATTTTTCCTATTGAAAATACTCTGAAATCCAGTGCTAAAAGCCCAAGAAAAGATAGTTTGAAAGTGGGAAACAAAGGTGAAAAAAAGCCTTAAAAGCAAGGAATAAAGAAGGGTGAGATACCCCCCTAAACTTAAATGGCCTAAAACACCAATTTCAACCCACAAAAACAGATCTTTTTAAACAGAGCTTTTTACAACTCAAAAACAATCCAAAAACAGTAAGAAGAGATTGGAAAACAAGTTTACTAAAGCAAAGTAAAGAGGCAAATGTTATACCTTTCGAAGCAAAGCTCAATCTTAGGCACTAATCCAAGCCAAGACCACTTTCAAGAGCTCCGAGGAGGCTTCAAGGAATCTCAGCTCAAAGATGATCAACTTTGGTTAAGGAAATATATGCAAAAGTGTAGTGTAAGTAGACAAGTATACACAAATTTGGAAGAGAGAGAGAGAGAAATGTAGAGAGAGAGAGAGAGAGAGAGAGATTTTTGTTCCAAAATTTCTAACCCTCAAAAATGGGGGAGGAGACCCCATATATATAGATAAACAAGCATTTGGCTGAGAAAAATCCATCCATACACGTGTATGGAGATGAGACCAATTGTGCCAATAGCTGGAACAGCTGTCAAAAAAATATCTGAAAAAAGATATTAGTGGCCGGCAAACCACTTGGGTGGCCGGCAGCCTCAATTGGTGGCCGGCAGCTACCAAGGGTTGCAAGCTTGAAGGATTTGGTCCAAAATAGGGCACAGAATGGATGGGGTTTGAAAGCTTAAAGATATGGCATTCCGCCGAGAACTTCGGGCACTAAAATGAGCACAAATAGTCGCAATCATCGAGTGCACGAGCGATGACATCCAAGTCTTGGGGACGGTCAAAAATGGGGTGTCTACAGGTGGCAAACTAGTGAGATCCTCCGAAAAGACATCTAAGTATTCACAAACTACCCTCAGCAACTCTACTTGGACCACATCATTCTTAACACCCAAGAGTGTAGCAAGAAGAAGACTAAGCTCGTCCCGACCACGTGGATCATACACTGGCAACAATGCTCTATTAACTTGGTCCCCCAAGAAATAAAAACAAACACCACTTGAGGTGCACACCGTAACTCCCTGATGGTAACAGTCTATAATGGCCTGATAGGATGACAACCAATCCATGCTCAAAATGACATCAAAAGTCAATATATCAATCAACATAAAAGCAAAAGGAAGTCAATGACCGGTAACCTCTATCTCACAACCCCGACACCCTTAGTCCAGCACAACCTCACCACTAACAGGTGACTTTACCTTGAGTGGAGATGCTAACTGAGCCATTTCTAGCCCAATGCTGATGCAAATGCAGACAAAATGAAAGAATGTGATGCACTAATGTCAATTAACACATTGGCAATAGAATTACACAACAAGAAGTTACCTCTCACTACCAAAGGTGCTAATAACAAATTTGGCGTGGTAACAGCATACACACGCCATGCAGGTCTCTACTCCACCTACACACCCCTTGGAGCATAAGTCCGAAACACTGATTGAGTCGAAGAGGCTCCTTGATTGGCCCTCGAGGCCTAAGCTGATGGTATAGGCTGATAGCTCTGTGTTTGTCTCGAACCAGACACACTAGATGTGTCACCCGACTGAAGGCAAAACCTCCTCACGTGTCCTGACTACCCACACTGATAACAGGTAGGTGGTTGCCCTCTCTCTTGACTCTGGCTCTGAGGACGAACCGATGACAGTGTAGCCTATTGCCCTCCTCCTCTCTGTGAGTAAACTAAAGACTTGTGGCCCAGCTGGCCACACTTAAAACAAGTGATCCCTCCTTGACCACCTCTTCCAGAACCCGAACTCAGTATTGGGAAAATGGATCTAGGATGTGCTCCCTATGACTGCTGTGGGATGGAACCCCTCTACCTCTTGTTGTCCCGAGTCTCCCCCTGAACCTTCTGACTCCTCTGCCTAGAACCCCTCATCCGTTTCTCCTTCGACAAAACAACGATCTCAAGATGAGTCGCCACCTCCACAAGGCGTCCATAGTCCCTAATCATAGACCGAACTCCTTTAAAAAGAAGCCCAGTCCTCAATCTCTTCTCAAACTCAATGTAACAACGTTCCTCCGTCGCTACGAGTTCTGGTGCAAACCTCGACAAACTAGTAAAGGCAACCTCAAACTCGGCCACCGGTGTGTTAAGTTGCTTGAGCTTCAGAAACTACTCTCTCAACTTCTCTCTAATAGTAGGAGGCAAAAACTTATCCTAGAAGGCATTGACAAAGGCCTCCCAAGTCACTCCAATGTGCCCTCGTGCATACTTCCACCACTGGCCCACATCTCCCTTCAATTGGAAGAATGCCAAGGTCACTCTCAGACCATTGTCCTCAATGCCAAGCATTTCGAACGTCTTCACCATCTGCTCTAGCCACTCATCCACCTTCAGTGGCTTCTTAGGATCCCCCAAAAACTCATGTGGATTCAACTAAAAAAACTCCCTCTTTTGAAACAATGGCCTTGTCTTAGCAACATGGGCCTGGACTTGATTCTTAGCCCTGAGAATGTCCAAGAATTCCCGCAAAGCTCCGGCCATCTCACAAGCCAAAGCACCCATGGCCTGTTGACCAACTAGTTCGGCCACATTGGCCTGACCAACCCCTTCCTCCTATATCAGAATATCATCCGATAACGGCACCTCCTATCGTCTAGAACTACCACGTCTTGAGATCCTAATGAAAGTAACACAAGATATTAACACATTTACAAATGTACTGAAGCTAATTCACTCGCGTTTTAATGCAATAGACAATAATTAATTCACTCTACATAAGCACGTAGTCACATAAACACATACGAGTTTCATTTCTAGATAATGATCGTCTCGCGGTATTGCCAGAGTTCCACTTAGAAATAGCAATGATCAAGTGCTTTTCTAACAGCACTTCTAAAAACTCGTAGACCTAATTAATATCTTAGAAATTAAATCACATACCCACTTAGTCACATAAACCTGTTATCACATAGCATACTAGGCTTACATCTAACACAAACTAACAAGATAACCTATTGTAGTAAAACCACATCTCATGATCCCAAAGTGTTCAAACCCGGTAGCTCTGATACCAAGTTGTAACGCCCCGAAAATAATAACCATAATTCGTCCCATTACAATTATTAAGTAACAATACAGTTTTGAATATAGTATCCTTCCATTCATATGATTCTATTGTACAAAAGGTAACACATGCAGTTATACATTCATAAGTCCTAACCCTAAATCTATAGCATATGCCACAAGTTAATAGTATGAAATAAAAATTAACAGATATATAAATGCTCTAATGGCTACAACTTTTCAAGACAATGCTTAGTTACAATAAAGTGAGTTTCAACTCAATACAGTTTAAGTCTTAGGCTTGTACAAAAATAATTACAACAATAACAAAAAAGAAGCTCTTGGCTCCAAGTCCTCCCAGGCTACGGCCTTGGCGGAGGCATATCATCAGCACCTAAAAATGATTTTCCACATAGGGTGAGCCAAAGCCCAATAGAGATACTCTAACACAGTGTATAATTCTTAACAAAGCTATAAGGTGAATGCATATGCAATACTCGTGCCAAAACATTTTATATCTCTTTCCAAAATCATGCAATGCTAGGTTTATATCACAATTCATTTAAACATTTCCTTTACAATAGAAAGCAAGGCAGTGGATACATGTCTGCAAGTAGGCTATACAAGCACTACCAATTGCCATTTTTATCGATATTAACCAAAAGGCTCGGCACCTAACCTCACGGGTTTTTGGACTTTCCTAAGGACAAACAGGCCAACTTAATACCACAACTACACCCTCTATCCAGATTTACCAAGGTATTCACCTATTTTTCTCAAAACAATATACATTTTCGATGTGTTAAGTATGCAACAATGCTCAATGCCAATGGATGAGAAATTAGTTTCAATTCACCTAATCCTCATACAATTTTTACAATAATCACAGCTATCTTCCACCAATAGCCCAAAACAGATATCTCTAAACAAATAGATAATTTTCATTTGAGATATACTTTCAAAAACCCACCATCATCATTATCAGTATTCTAATTTCATAAAACCCAACATCGTTTCCCTTTCCTTTTTACAAAATCAAATATCCAAGATTTTAGAGCAAAATCCCTTTCTTTTTCTTTTTCTTTTTTATAAATCAATTCCAAAGATAAAAATCCATCATTTCATCATAACTCAACTATAAATACATTCCCACAATCATTTCTAAGAAACCATTTTGAAAACCCCTCTTTTGATTTCAAAGCCAAAACCCTAGGGTTACCCAAAAAATTTCCAAATCACAATCTTGTTTAGGAAAAAGTAAATAACTAAGTTAAAAACCATACAAAGTGTAGAGAAATCCCTACCTCAAAGTTAAACGACAAGGGAGAGAGTGAAGAAACCCCAGTGAAGCCAAAAATCAACTTTGCTCCGATCAAAAGGAAGCTCTAGGCAAGCTCTAGTCTTTTTCCCAAAGGACAATGGTGTCGAAATCGATAGATCAATGTGTATTTGAGGTTTAGAAATGGTTTCTAGAGAGGGAGAAAGAAGATATGAAATTTTGGAATGTTTAGAGAAAGAGAGATGAAAAATTGATCCAAAAAGTGACTTTTACGAACTGATATACGTGCAAACCACTCGAGTGACCAAAACACCGCTCAAGCGACCAGACACAATAAGTGAGACTGCTTGACCGAACAAAGTTATCGCACGAACGCACAATGACACCCTCCTAGAACTTTTGCAAACAAAGGCTAACCATTCTAGCACAAGAAATACAGCTCGAGCCAAGATCACTCGAGTGCAAGAAAGTTTGATTGAGCTAAAAACACTACCCTCCCAATATCTCTGCAGACCTGCAAAGATACTGGAAGTTCTTAAAGACCGTTCGAGCAACCAAAGGACTGCTTGAGCAAAATGACCAAAATCTAAGCAATGAATCCTTTAAAAAACGGACTCCCAACCTTTTCCAAACGCAACAATGACATCCAAATAATCAAACTCAATCAAGAATAGGATGTATAAGGGTATGAACAACTATTTAAGACCATGAATACCATTACCAAAACAAGAAATAAGTCGGGTCTAAATCAGAATCGTTAGACGTAAGTAGTTCTGAGCTACAACGTTATTTGGAAAGCCCAACAATGGATGATTTCGAAAATTTTGACATTTTGGATAGGTGAAAACAAAATAAAACTATATAGCCTATGCTTTCAAAGATGGCCCATGATGTACTAATCGTTTATATTTCTACAGTTCTCTCGGAAACAACTGTTAGTGTAGGTGGATGAGTGTTGAGCGATTACCACAGCAGGCTTTCGCCCCAAATGGTTGAGGTACTGATGATATCCAGAGATCATATGTATACGCTTACGAGAAGATAGAATTATAGTGAAAATGAGAGAATTCAAACCGATTTGGATGACATATCCTTGGGCAACGTGAGTGAATTGTATGCCTCCTCTGATGATTGATCAATAATTTGTTTTTCGCTATTTCATTTCGTTGTTTTTTTTGTATTAGATTATTGAGGTGGAGTATAATACAAATTATTAGTAAGTTAGTAGGTGCCAACTTAGTTGGGATGTACTTAACCTATTGATGTAATTGCTCTACTATCATCAATAATCTACATCTATTTTATTTAATGATATAAATTTTTGTAATATTTTATTTCATTTGAAATAAAAATTATTCATTCCATAAATGTTATCTATTTAATTTAATGGTTGTAATATTGCAAGTTCATTTTGATATATATAAAATTATTTATTTCAAAAGAAGAAAATTACATAATTTTGTATTTTTTAAGTCATAAGTTCATAACCAAAAAAACATAAGTCATATATAATTAAATTTAAATACCACCGCAGATGAAACATAACCAAACATCTCATTAATCTTAACTAAAATACTCTAATACAATTTTGCTTTTGTTATAAATAATTTGAATATATAATATATTTATTGTTTATTTTTTGCAAAAAAGAAAGAAAAGCCCGCTAGGCCCGGGCCCTAGGCCCTAATCTGAGTGGGCCTGGGCCCCAACTTTTGGCCCAGGGTGTAAACAGTAACATGTTACTCGCACGGCCAGCCATGGGCCAGCCCAAGCCCAGGTCGGGCCATATTTACACCCCTAATTGGTTCACTAACAAAAACAACAAAACAGAAGGGATTTGATCAAAAATCTCTCATAATGAAACTTTAATGCATAAGGACAAGTACAAAAAGTTTTTTTTTGAAAAGTCTATTACATACCACTCTTAGCAAAATATTAAACTTTAAAATAATCTAACTTTTGATCTAGATATCGATTTTTAATCAAATTAGTATTTTTAGAATTCTCTTATCAAGATCTATCAAATAAGATCCATGTCGACTGAAATTCTTTTAAAAAAAAAATTTATCACCGTCAAAATTGATGTAAATAGTAACATGTTACTCTGTCTTACAGTAACATGTTACTTTGATTCACAGTAACATATTACTCTACCAATATTGTCTATAAAAAAAAATGATATTTTACTTTATCCTTACTTAATTATGCGCCTCCTCTTTAGGGGGTTTATGAAGTAAAATAAATTGGATTGTCCTTTTCACCAAATAGGGGTCCAACTGAGGAGTTTTGGCTAAATTTCTCACTCCAAAAAAAAAAGAACAGTAAATGCATACATTTACACAGTTCATCCATTCTAATATATAAAGTGAGGCGTTGAGTTGGTGTTGACTCCTTATGTCTCATAATTTTTAAACCTAAAATAGACTTCAATAATTTTGTAATTCCAACATACATCTATTTGCTTGACAGTTATTAAAGAACAAAACAGTAAACTGAAAAATGCCTCACGTGTTTATGCTTCTATTCAGAGCAATGTCCCAAATTTTTTGGCCTTTATTCACATCAATTCCAAACTCTAAGCAATTTCACACTCTGAAATTCAAATATTTGCAGGGTCAGTTTACTTTTTACTATTCCACAAACTCTTCAAGGTATTCATTATTTTTTTTTTGTTGTTGTTGGGTCACATCAGAAAGAATAACTACAACAAAGGGCTAAGCCCGTTCACTAGAGAGTCCTATCATGTCTGTAATTAACAAGCTTCTAATTTCAACTAGTGGTTATAGCAACCTTGATCTAAACCCGACCCATTTATTACTTTTGAATCCAGAAAATCATATTCATACAACAAAAGTAACGTATGGGGAAGAAAACTAGCGAAGAAAATAAATTTCGTCACTAAATAACAATAATTCATGAGGAATTTATAAAATTTGTCACATATAATAAAAAAATAAAAATAATAGGTGACAATTTATTTTCTTCAATAAATACTGTGTTTTAGTTAAGGGAAAATTAAGTTTCGTCACTAAAAATTTTCCCACTAATTTTTTTGGGTGGAGCTAAAATTTTGGGACTTTTAATGAGAAAAAAATTGTCACTAATTATAAATTATTTATGAGGAATATATTTTCATCACCAATAATTATTAATATTTTTGAGATCATTTGATGAGGAAATAATGTTGTCACCAATTTTGGTGGGAAAATTTTAATGTATCGAGCGGCATTGACCAAAAAAAAGGGTATTAATTTTTTTAAACCTTTTCCGTTTATCATCTCTCTCAAAATAGGGTATTAATTTTTGTTTGGCCTCTTTTCTGTCTATCAACTCTCTCTTTCTCTCTCTCTATATCAAAATAGACGCACGCAATACCCCTCCGCCATCACTCTTTGCCTCGCTACTCCACCTTCAATGCCTACACTACCGTCGGCCCTTCTTGCATAAATAGGGCTCCACTCTCTGTATCAAACCCAGGTTCTTTTTTCTTTATTTTTTTTTCCTGTATTGCATCAATTTAATTGAGTTGTTTCAAAAAATTTATGAGTTTTCAATCTTCACAATTTTTGTAGCTTATAATTTGGCTTTATTGTTGATTCAGTAAATAAATTTGGAATTGTTTTCTTTATTGAGCGATTTAAAAGCTTTGATTTATCATTTGGGTTTTGAAGTTTATATGTGTTTGTTGTTGTTGGATATCAATTATGAAGATTAACAACTCTTTTAGATATGTGCTATGTTGATATTATTATCTTTAGTGTCTGTTTTGTGATTTGGTGGAATTGTTGTTAGTGTATTGGTTGGTTTGTTGTGCCTTTTTGTTTTTTTTTTTTTTTTCTGAATTTCTCTTGTAAATCTTTTTATTCTGAATGTTGATTACAAAATAGTAGACGTATTATTTGAACTATCAATGCATTGCTGAGTTCACAAAGTCATATATAATTGAACAAAATATCCTAGAAAATAAAAGACTGATATGTAATCATGGTAGTGATTCACGAACAAAACTTTTCTAAAACTATAGCAAGAGATTATAGAAACCAAAAAAGAAATTCCTTGTCAAATCTAGTGAGGATCAACCTTCCTTTGAAAAAATCTTATTCAGCAAGCAGTTGTTGTAGATCTCTTTCAATGTGAAATTAGTTAATTACCATCATCATCTTACAATGTCATCTTTGTGCAAAGCATTCAAAAGAATCAGATCCAAGCCAAAATTTTGACAGGAGGTCACAAAAAACCTACCAATTCGGTGCTAAATAGCCAATAACCATATTTTTTGCTCTTTCGCATCTCTGAACACAATGGCATGGCATACATTTAGAGAAACATGTCCTCAAAGATGTATATAGGCCTGAATTTTCTTCCCCTCCATAATCACACTATCGAACCCACAAACGCACCATCTCTACTCCCATCCCCTACCAATCCCTTAAGATACATGTTTGGATTTGAGTAGGGCTTTGCAAATCTCCTTCAAATCCATCATCCAAACACAATATTAAAGAAACCAACAATAGAACAGAGGAAAAACTATTCCCATTACACAAACAAACAAAAATAAGCCCTACCCATTAGCAATCATCACATCAAAATACAATAATAATCAACAAGAGGCCCATAACATGTACAATATATCAATAACTATGGTCTAAATTTATGTAGATTGGTTTACCTCCAAACAACCATCAACATCAACATCACAAACAATACATTAATAAATACACATACACATACACATATATTATGAATATATTGAAAATGGGTGATAAAGAGAGAAAGAGGGGGGGAGGGAGAGAGGGATAACAGTCCAACCCCGATAAATATTTGCCCTTAGGATTGTGCCAACTTATCTCTCTCTGTCTCTCTCTTTCTCTTTTATATAGTTTGACTGTTTTTATTTATGGGTAAAAATATGTAAAAGATAATAAGATGATATAATAAGCCCAGAGATAACCCCCAAAAAAAAGAAAAAAAAAAAAGGAAAAAAAGATAGAATCTAAGAAGAGAATAAAGAAAACAAAGGATAGAACTTGGAACTAGCAAATATAATATTAAAGAAAGTAGGAGATTGGTTAGGTTAGAATCATAAGAAATTGGTTAGGAGATTGTGGAGGACCTTACCTTCTATTGTTCTTTGGTCCATTTGGAAGTTAAGATTTAAAGGAGTGCAACCTAGTAGGTTGGAGTTATGTGAGATTATTAAGATCAGACTCGCTCTATTGGTTGAAACTTCTTCAAAGGTAATCATGTACTCTGTTATGGACTTAATTAACAATCTAGATCAGATTAAAGACTACAGTTGAGGACTACTAGCTAGTTTGGTACCATGGCCTGCCACCATCTGGTGAGTATGGTTTGTTGTTATCTGGTCTGTTATTTGCTGTGATTTGGTCTGTCTTGTGCTATCTCATTTTGGAGTCTGTTGTTATCTGTTGTGATCTGTTATGGTTGTTGTTTGGTGTTTTGGGTGGCCTTTCGAAGTCTGTTGTGGTTGTTGTTTTGCTATTTTACTGTCTTGGGCAACACCTGCTTTAGTTGTGGCTTTGTTACACTGGTGGATGGGTTTTATTTGCAAAAGATTCTTATGAAGCTGTGCTGCAAATCTGCTGACTCTGTATCTGTTTGGTGCTGTAATGTCTTTTGCTAGCTCTACTAACTCTGTATCTGTTTGCTAGCTCTGTTGTAATGTTTCTGTGTATTTGTTGGTTTTTTTTCAGTAGAACGCATCCCATAGATGTAGATTTTTTCATAAAAGAACAACTCATATAGGATAACTCTATCAATAAGTCAGAGTGACAATAAATTTTGTTATACTACATCTTTTAAATTAAGATTTTTCCTTCTCTCTCTCTCTCTCTCTCTCTCTCTCTCTCTCTTTTCCCTGGAAAAACATAGGTTAAATACCTGGCAAAATGAATGTGCGGTACTTCCAAATATATTAGATATACCTCCAAAATTTCCCTTGGCAGGTAAACAATTACTTATTTGCTTGGTTGTTTTCGCAACATTGATTGACTTCTGCTGCCTTCACAGTTTTCCCTTATTGAACAGGTTTCTGAATAACATATTGATAAAATAATGACTCGGGGAGGGAGGGGTTAACCCTCAAGAAAGTTAACTAATTATATGTTGTAGATAGAAGTGGGGAGCAAAGGTTTATTAGCTGACGCGGCTTGATTATGCTACTCCAATTCCATAAATTTGTTATCTATTTAATTATGTTTACTAATGTCAGTAATTGTGCAAACTGTTTTGTTTCCCTATTTTTCCCATCCTGAGAAATTTCCTTGTTATGTTGGAAAGTTTTGACTGGTTTCAGAAAATCACTGATATTGTTATGTAATGCTATCATTGAAATAGTATTTGTAGTAGGCTGATATATTAGTGTGATGAAAAATTGCTTGAATTGTCGACCGTGGCACTTTCACACCAGTACTTACGGCCATTACAATATGTTATAGTGTCTGAATTTGATAAGTTTTGTAAAAGCATTCTGAAACTTTTTTTTTAACCCTAAATTTTGAGGGGGCAGGCCTTGGTGTAATGGTAAAGTTGCTTCATTGCAATTTGGGCATCACTGATTCAAACCACGGAAATAACCTCTTCACATACAGGGATAACACTGCGTACATTTGACCCTCTTTAGACCCCTCAACGATAGAGTCTCGTGTATTGGGACTAGCCTCTATTTTTCTCAAATCTTCCCCTTCTATCTTGTTCTAGAGTTAAGTTACTATTTTTGGCTAAATTTACACTTTCTATCACCAAAATAATAAGATTTAACTTCTTAACTTCAGATTAAACACTTTTCATGAGTCTTAAAATAATGTTTTCTTATTGGAGGTTGAATAATACTAACATCTAATTTGCTTCTTTGATGAATATTTGACATTGTTTGATAGTATTTATTTGTGCTAATTGCAATTCTAGTTTAAAAGGTTGGGGAAGTGAAAAGGTCAAGATTTATAATGAATTTTTATTTTAATAATTAAAGAATGACTAGCTAGGTTATTCAAGATTCTACTTAGGTTGGAGGAGTGAAAAGGTCAAGATTTATAATGAATTTTTATTTAATAATTAAAGAATGACTAGCTAATAATTAAAAAGGTTGAGGGAGTGAAAATGTCAAGATTGTACTTAGGTCATTCATAAAAAAATAAAATCGACTAATTATGCTGTGATTAGGATTGATTCCTTTGTTTATGTGATCATCCCTGCTAGCTAGATTAGCCTCCTGATTCTTCTTGGATACCATGCCTGGCTATTTGAGGATTGTAACAACCCTCATTTTGACTTAGCCATTCTTGCATACATTTTATATGATCTTGTCTTGTTATACTGTTTCGATAATTTTGCCTTGTCTTGATTTGTTAAGATTGCCTTGCTTTGATTACTTGCTTGATCTTGTTCCTTGCTTGGTGTGGCCGAGGTCAGCTCAGTCTAGTCCACCTTTGAACCTTGTACTTAGAACTATTTTGGTGCCATCTGTTGACCTCCATCTCCACCCTCGGCATGTTTGCCGGAGATGCTACTCTTTGGGCCGAGGTGTTTGGAACCAATGCCGAGATGTTTTGTACTTGTGGTCTTTGCCCTTGGGCAGGTATGACCCAGACCGAGTGTGGCACAGCTTAGTCGAGCGCTGTCCTCCCTAGCCGATGTCTTTGTTACCCCTGTTGCCGAGGCCTTGTCGTTAGCCGATGTCTTTGATTGCCGACGCGCCTTGCCTTAGCTTGTCGAGAACGCTTTGTCAGTGACTTGTCTTATCAATCAGTCACCTTTTGAGTTAAGCCAACCCGGTGACGCCACGTGTCCGAGCTGAAGCTTAAGGCAGCAGACAGACTTAGAGACAAATCATTTTGTCTCAAATCTTTGTTTTTAGAGAGAGAAGCTCTCAAGGAAGAAGGAAGAGTTTTAGAGAGAGAGTAGAGTTCCGAGCTTGATCTTCAAGGATCGAACCGTTGGATTCGAGTTTTGAGGTTGATTCTTGCTCTCCTCTGTTTGTTCTTATTGTTTACCGAGCTGCATTGCATGATTGGGTTTGTTTTTGCACGCCATGCATTGTGTTGAAGTTGGTTCTTGAATGAGTGAAATGATGTTCATTGTGTTCTTGAGAGAAAACCTTGTTTTGATCCGAAAGCTTGAGGCAAGAACCATGTTTTTGTGTTTGTTCTTGCATGGTCTTCTTGTATGGATACCCAAGTCCATGTTTTTGAACTCTTAGCTGAAATCTCAGTTTTGAATAACCGAGTTATGAGTTTAGCATGCATGTTCTGATGTTCTTGATGATTTCGTTCCTTGCATTCTTCAAGGGGGAAACCCAGATTTTTTTTCCCGACTTTGTTTTGTATGTGGCCTCAGGACCGCACCTCGGCGAGGAGGTGTGGGACCTCGGCTAGACCTGGATGATACCCAGTGTGTTCCAAGAGATGGAAAGTAGTGTCTTGGCATTCAGCATGTTTTGCTTAGTTATTGATTTGGATCCGGTGGGAGTGCGAGATTATTGCATATATGTGAAACTCGTTTTGAAAATGTGATTTGTCATGTGATTTGTCAGGACCTTGATCCTTGCTGTGAGCCTCACCGAGAAGATCTAGGTGAGTGGTGCTTTCAATAAAGCTATGTTATACTGTTTTGGATAAACTTTGTCTTGCCTTGTTTTGATAAAAGTATTTGATGAGCATGAATGATTAGCCCGTTCCGATGTATCAAGTATAAGCCTTGTTTTGATGTTATCAGTAAAAGTCCTTGTACTGGAGGACTATAAACCTTTTGCAGTACCAAGAATGAAAGTCCCTTGGCTGGAGGACTATAAACTTTCGCAGCACTAAGTGTAAAAGTCCCTTGTACTGGAGGACTATAAACTTTTGCAGTACCAAGTATGAAAGTCCCTTGGCTGGAGGACTCTAAACTTTCGCAGCACCACCTTGTCAAAAAGGGCTACGGGCCTAAGTGACACAAGTTTCGCATGTTAAAAAGGATATGGTCCTTACTTGAAAAGCTATCGTGTTAAAAAGGGCTACGGGCCTAAGTAACACAAGTCCCTTGTGCTGGAGGACTTTAAACTTTCGCAGTACCCTTGACAAATCGATTACGGATCGTACAGTCCCTTGTTGCCGATGTTAATAAGCATCCCTCGATATTGTAAGACTTGATTGATGAATACGGTTCATCCCTTGACTTGGTAAATCTTGATTTGTGCTTCGCCGATGTTGGTAAGCATCCCTTGAGTTTTGTAAGACCTGTTAGATGAATGCGGTTCATCCCTTGTTTCGGTAAAGTTTTGATGTGTCTGGTTTGGAAGGACCTCGGCTAATATTCGTATGGTTTGGAATGTTTGTTTTGCTTTGAAGGATTTCGGCTATATTCATGCAAAACCTTTATTTTTAGTACCATTCACTGAGTTCAAAACTCACCCTCTCTATATATATGTAGGTGATGAGCAGGACGGCGGTGACGCCTAGATGCATTTTGCAAAGCTTGTTTTTGGATTCTTGCCACGTCGGCTTAGACTTGCATTCATGTCGGCGACGACTCCTTTACGTCGGCCTTTTTGTGCTTACATCGGCTGTTTTGTCTTCATGTCGGCATTTTTGTGTTTACGTCGGCAACTCTTAAAAATCATGCTTCTTGGCTTGTATTTCCTGTATTTTGTATATGTCGGCTGAGAAGCCTTTTGATCAAGATGTAAACTGTATTTTTGTTATATATGGATTTGGATGTGAACCATATTGTATATGTCTTATCATTTGATCTAAGCACAGCTCTCATGGACCACTCGCATTTGATTTATTTGCTTCCGCATTTGTGAGCCCCATACATTATACTCTGATTGTGTTGTTTTGATCGGTTGGCCTTCGGTAATTCACGGAATTACTGGCCATCACGGCACCATCCTACTAGGGGCGGGTTTGGGTCGTGACAAGGATCCTTGTAGATGCCTAATGCTCTACTACTGCCATTATTTCTTGCCTTTGTTTTAGTTAGTTGTGGTCATCTTCTCTTTGAGTAGTTCCTCCTTGCAGGCTATTTTGAGCTCTCCTTCTGTTAGCAAGTTCACAAACCCCATCTCTCTTTGTTTATGTGATCTCTGAACTTGTATGGAGTTTTCTTTTTATTTATTTTCTTTTCATTTAGCCTTACCATGTAGGTTGTACATGGTTTTAGTTTGTTAATCTCTACTTCTCTTAGCCATGTTCATAGCCCATCTTCCATTAGGTAATCAATGTCCATGGCACTGCTAGTTCAAGTTACTTGTTTGTTGCTGCCCATTTTCCTTGATTTCTTGGATGTGCTAGCTACTAGATGTAGGAAAATGCGTCTTCAGTTGGTCCTTCTACTTATTTTTGGATGTCCTGTCTTTGGTGGGTTTGCTTAGCTGCTGCTATGGTTGGTTTGGCCTGCTATTTGGCTGTTGTGGTGTTGCTTTTGGTTACTGCTTTGGCCTGCTGAGAAGGCTTACTCCCTTGGTTGGCTTCCCCTTTCTGTGGTTTTATTTTTTCTGTTAGGTTTATTTATTTTAGTTTAGTAGTGCTTTGATGGTGCTTCTTTGTGGGGCATTGAGTTCTGCATCTTTTTGTTAGGCTTTGTTTTGTTTGTTGTTTTCCTTAGGTAGGTTGCTTAGTTATTGTTTTTGGTTGGTAAAAACATATGTGCTTACTTTCACTCAACCCATCTATAAGAACTCACATCACTCAAATATCCAAGAAATATAGTAACCTAACATATCTGGCCTCATCAATCTCAACCCTCATTCTCCCTACAAGCAGTACTAGGTAGACACTGCAGAGAACACAATTAGATAAACATATGGGAACAATGCAATATGGATAAGCATTTTGGGCTCACAACACTCAACCCTCATCCTAAGTATCACGTTACTCAACCCTCAACATCCTAAAGAGGTACCAGTAGGACCTACAAAGAAGCTCATTAGAGGAAATAAGGAGCAACTCTAGCCAACAAGCACCCATAGCCTAAGGAGACCTGCAAGAGTAGTAAGTCCAAGCGTACAAGATTCAGAGCGTCAGTGCCACAGCCATAAGAAATCACCCCAGTTTCAGTATAGAGAAAGGGAGCCTCCATCTATCCATAAACCAATCACTAGCGGCATTCTTATTAAAGTTCTTCACAGAAAGAATACCAAACCTTACAAGATTGACAATTCTTTTCTGAATCACCTCAACAAGAGAGCTAGGTTTGTACAGAGAATGCCAACAGTTATCTCTATACCAAGTACTTAGGAATAGCATTTTTATCTACTGTTATTATGTGGTCCCATATAGTGCCATGAGAACACACACAAAAAATTGAAGAGTCTTATCACATTAATCTAGGCAGCAAGAACAAACTAGAATCTAAGATTAACCACTTTGTGTCAAAGAAGTAGCACAAGCACATCAAATGGTAAACAACTTCCAAGTCTAGACAACCTAAGGCAGAGCAATCTTAGCAACTTGAACAGTTAACTGACAGAAAGAAAGATTAAACTCAAAAAAAATATATCTCAAGAAACTTCAGCCAACATTTATGCTAAGAAAATTACTATTAATAAAAAATTTACGAAGTCCAATTTGTCAAATCCACACTCAATTGAGAAATCAGGTTCCATAAGTTATAGAGCTTAGATCTACAATTAGAAGTTCAAAGGAATGAGGTCAAGTACACGAGTTTCTAGCTTCAAATGGATCTAAAACTACTAGTTCAAGGGAATGAGGTCAAGTACACGAGTTTCTTGCTTCAAACTGGATAAACAACTACAAGTTCAAGGGAGTGAGGTCCAATACATAAGTTTCTTGCACCAATTTTGAATGTTTTTTGTGATCCCATAAATGGTTGACAAATGCTCGTCGTCATTAATATCTTTTAAGGAATCATTAGACTACATGAATATTTTACTACAAATTATTTCTAGGTTTTTTTTAAGTGTTTTGAGGCTAGTGAGCAGTCTCAAAGCATTTAACCATCTGAAGAAACATAAAAGTTTCCAACTCCAAAAGCTAAGACATTTTGCATACTCATTTCCAAAACTCTTCATATTGAGTGAATATGACTATGGTACAGATGGGGAATAAATAAGCAAATGAAAATAATAAACTAACATGTCCACTTCTAACAATCTAATAAGAGTACCCTTTATCTGAAAAATAAATAAATACTTGAACTAACCTTACAATTATATATATACATACACTTTATGAACCTGCGTATTCATGCAAACTTCGGATTTAAGTATTTTACCAAGTGCCAGATTTTGGCACTTAAGACTTCATTTGTACAAGTAATAGGAAAATTGATTCCGAACTTAAGTTAGTGCCTGGAAATGAGTTTATGGTGAATTGGTGATCAGGACCCTATATCTACCCATTTACTGCTTATAATAGTGAATTATACATTATAATTATCACTACATTTGATAAGAGAGGAAACACTTTTTGGCAGTGGGATATATATATATTAAAATATTTACTAATTCAGCATTTATCCCCAATTGATTGGGACACAAGGGTTGGGTTGGTTTGGTATGTCTAATTTTCTAATAATCTTGTTGATAGAATTAGCTCGAATTAGTAAAAATTTAATGAACTTCATGGTTTCAATTTATGTAGGTATTTCAGACAAAAACTAGTAGTCTAGAAGTGTTTATATATCTAGTATTAAAAAAGTATTGGTTCTATTGCTTCTGTAAATTACTGTAATTCTTTGGTTTTATGCAAATTGGTGCAACAAAAATTTTTGAAAGCTTGATGCTCTATTTGGTTGGGGAGAAAAATGTTCCAAGGGAAAGCTTTTAAATGGAAAAGTAAGGAAAGTTTATAAATTATAATCCCTCTGTTTTTCCTTTCGTGGGCATAATTTTAAACCTCAGGCTTGTTTGACTAATGAAGGAAAAACAACATCACTTAGATTATATGTGCTTTTTTTGTTCTATACTTTTCCTCAATTAACAACAGGACGACAGATGGAGTTGCTAATTAATTTAGGTGATATGTGCTCCAAACTACTTGCATAGCATACTAATTGAAATTGTCGCCAGTCATTGGTGTTTTCTTTTCTTTTTTTCTTTTTTTTTCTTTTTTTTTTCTTTTCTTGTCTGGGTTGCCCTATGCAGGGAGATCCCTTCAACTAATCATGAGGAAATTCAAGCACAAAGTAGTGTGATAGGAAAGATGAATGAGTCGCTTGAAGAGCATTTGGAGATGACATCAAGCATCATGAAGTTTCTTAAGAGGCAAGGTTTCAAAGGACAATTTAGAGGAGGTGGTATCCCATGAACTCATAGATCGCCGTTTGGTAAGTTTCGCTTGTTTTATGTTTTTATTTTTCTCATGTTGGTTAGTATATACTAGTTAAAGCACAACAGTTTCACTAATTATTAACTACGATTTAACAAGTTTCAAAATGTATTTAATGAAAATAGATTCATCAGGGTATCCGGTTCTCCCGGTCTTTACCTGGGACAGTATGTGAATAGTGTTGCAAAAAAATCAATAATGTACACACTAAATACTAAACGCCACAAAAGTGACTTTAGACAACAAGAATAGTTACTTTTCCTATACTTATAGGTAGAAATGTGGGGCATAACAGACCATGAGTTGTGAGGAGAACACTGAGATAATAAGTCAATTGTCTGAATATAGACAATAATAGTACAATTCAATGCAATGTAATGTTGTCCTAATTATTTGTGGCACTAAGATGAATCCCATAACGTAGCAAGTCCATTATGTTTAGGACATAGTTTAAAGTAATACGTATTATTCCATGCCTTTTCTCATTACCTAAACCTGCATCTATTAGGTCCTCTTATCCTTGGAAAACATAAGAACATGCCGCTAGTCGCAAGTGTTGCAATTATAAGTCATCTTTGCACTTTGGTCATAGAAAATATCAAATTGACTATTAATCAATAACTCCACGCATAGCATTGGAACTTCCCCCACTTTCTTTAAATTTCAAAGTCATAAAAGCCATATTTTATTTCAAAGGTGCATTCAAGGAATAAAAGTACACATTTCTACACCAATACCCACTCCAATCTCTTGGGGGGGAAAACAGAGATTAAATCAGGTAAAGAAAAAGAGTGTGTCAATCAATTTTTTCGATAAAACCAGGACAACCAATACAGGCTTAGCAACAATACACATCTTCTTATCTTCCTAGTAAAACAGAGAGTAAGTGAGGTAAGACACAGCAGTTTCACTAATTATTAACTAAGATTTAACAAGTTTCAAAATGTATTTAATGAAATTAGATTCATTAGTTACTTTTTACTTAGCATGACCCTTGTTAAAATACACACTAACCAAAGTAGAGACAAAACTATGTGTTTAGTTTTTTGTGTATTTTTGCTAGGCAATGTTAGAGTTGCTCTAAATTAGTGATGTGATTAATAGGAGCTTGCCATGTACAAAGGAACTTCTGGTTGTTAAGTTAGACTCACTGTGTACACAATTTCTATGACATGGATAGAGAGATCTACACAATGTAATTGATAATATGTTAATGTTTTTCTTGTTTACTTTCTTCGTAGATTGGTTTTTGATGACATTTGGAAACATAATTGCAAATTAAGATCAAGTGTTGAATTTTTTTTTTCTGAACTAATACTTAGTTGTAGTTGCAAATCAAGATCGAGTGTTGATTTTTTTTTGTGGACTCCACGTTAGTTGATTTGAGATTTGCTTTGATGGTTTTTTTGTTATACTTAATGGATTATTATTAAAGTTGTTTGATGGATATATTTTTATTTATAATATAAATTGTTTAGTAAATTTTTTTTGTGTAGTGGTGTATACTAGCTAGTGGATTTCTTAGTACAATTAAAAGGCTATTAGGATATGAGCAGGGATATTTGTGAAATAATAATTTAAATTGAAATATAAAATATGGAACAAATTTAGTGACGAATTTGTTTCGTCATTTGTACTTGTTATTATGACAAAGTGATTATTTGTCACTATTAAACATTTTTTGTGACAAAATTTATTGCAGCTTATATATGAAAGTTTTCATTGATTTTGTTATTTGGTGACTAAAAATTTCATCACGTATATATATTTGCGACGAAATATATTTCATCACCTATGTATGACTTTTGGAGACAAAAAATTTTGTCAACTTTACATCTTACTGTGACGAAATTATTTCCTCATCAATGATCAACATGTGTGACAAATTTATTCATCAACTAAAGTTATAAATATGGTACTGAATAACTATTTGGTGACGAAAATGAAGATTTTTGCGACAAAATATTGTTTTATTGGTGACAAAAAATTTCGTCACTAAAATAATTTCATTGTGACGAAATTAATTTTAGGCATGGTGGTTTTTAGTGACAAACATTCAATAACGAAACCGGTGAGGAAAATGTTTCCCCACAAATATCTATAGTAACGAAATTAGCTCTATAGAGACCCAAAAAAAAAAAAAATTTGTCATTCAAGACCCAACTTGTTGTAGTGTGATGGTCGTTCCTTGTTCTTCATATTTGGTTTTGGCTTCAGGGGTCAACACCATCCTTGTTGGTGTCAACACTGCCTTTTTTTCTTTGTCTCGTTCTAGTCCAAGGGTCGACACCAGCTTGGGTGGTGTCAACGCCATCTTGCTACTGGGTTCCTAGATTGTTACTGAAATTTAAGGTCGACACCAGCCTTTGGTGGTGTCGACACTTGCCTTTTCTTGTTGGCCTTTAGGATCGACACCAGTCTGGGAGGTGTCGACCCTTGTCTATTGCAGAATCTGGACTTATCTACTAAAATTTAGTGTCAACACCTCTAGTCCAAGGGTCAACACCTTATCTGCTGCCAAACACAAGTGTCTCAGTTTCTCTTCTTGAGGGTTGACACCACGGTTGTGAGGATCGACCCTTGTGACTTTTTTTCCAGATTTTGTTCGGCTTGGGCCCTACTTTTTGAAGATTTTTGCCTTATTCTTTTCATTTGACCTTGGACCTATTATTCTATTAATACCTGGTCACTATAAATAGAACCAAAGATACTTCTCTCTCATTAGTTACTTCCTTTTTTCGTTCTCACCCGTAACTCTCTCTCTTTCTCTCAAAACGCACTTTCTCTCACTTAAATTCTTAGATCTACTCACCTAGAGATGTCTCCTCATCCTGATCCTTTGAGATAAAGTGTAGATCGCATCAAGAGCTTCCCTTTGACCTAAGTGGTTCGTGGTTTCATGACGTCGAGTTTTTCCAAGTTCTTCTCTTTCACCCTTCTAAGCTTAAGGTAGGGATTCTTTACACCTCCTTATGGGTTTCAACTTAACTATTTGTTTTTATAAAACCACATTGTGAAAGAAATGGACTTTTGAACAAATCTTGGATTTTGGTTCGACATTAAGAGGATGGGTTTTCAAATGGTTTCATGGAAATAATTGTGGGGTTGGAAATGAGGTGTAGAGGCAACAAAATTGTTGGTTTTGATATTTGGGATTGGTTTGGAAGAAAAAGGAAGGGGTTTCCCTAAATGTTGATTTTGTGTAAAAATAATGGTATTGATGTTGGAAATATGAAATTTAATTGTTATTAATGAAAAGGGTGGAGTTAGGTATGTGTTACCACTCATATCTTGGAATTTGAAAGGTTTATCTTTATGGAATTTTTTTTTTTATCTGTTTAGAGATATCTATATTGGGCTATCAATGAATGATAGCTATGATTGTTGTAAAAATTACATGAGAACTAGAAGAATAAAAACTAATTCTCATTCATCTGCATCGAGCATTGTTATATGTTTACACATTTGAAATATGTATATTGTTTTAAGAAATGGTGGATACTTGGTGAATCTGGATAAGGGGTGTGGTTACTATGATAAGTTGACCTGTGTGTTCTTGGTGAAAGACTAAAAACCCACGCGGATAGGTGTCGAGCCTTCCAGTTAATACTGGTAAAAATGACAAAAGAATAATACTTTTATAGCCTGATAGCAGACACGTACCTCCTAGAGATTCACAGAGTTGTATCCACAAATCTGGTTTTCTATAAATAAAAAAAAAGAAAATGTTTCATGAATGGTAACATAAACCTGGCATGGCATGATTTGAAAGAGATATAAAATGTTTTGTCATGTGCATTTTACCCTCATAGCTTGGTTATGATTCATATGATGTATTGGATTATTTCTATGGGGCTTTGGCTTAATCTATGTGGGAAAAACATTTCAGGTGCTGATGATGTGCCTCTGCTAAGACAATAGCTTGAGAGGACTTGGAGCAAGAGTTTCATTTTGTTTAATTGTGTAATTGTTTTGTACAAGCCAAGGGCTTTTACATATATTGGGATTTAAATCCATTTTGTTGTAACCAAGTACTATCTTGGAAAGTTATAAGCCTTTAGGGTATTCTCATATTTGTTTATCTTTCATTTTGTTTCCTTACCATGTAACACATGTTATAGATTTAGAGTTAGACTTATGAATGTATATTTGCAAGTGTTGCTCTTTTGTATAACAAATTGGAATTAATGGAAGTTGTTTATCTCATCTTATGTCATCTTTTAATTAATATTGTGGATGGGTTGTTGTATTTATTTCGGGGCGTTACAGTGGTTCATTCACCACCAACATTTCTTCAGGTTGTTCTGCACCTAATTTAGTCAAAGCATCTGCACATAAGTTGTCTTCTTTCCAAATGTGTCGAATAGTGCATTCACATCATCAAAAAAGTATTTTAGTGTCTTTCACCAAGTTTCTGAAAGGGTTGTTAGGTATACCTCCTTATTAGAGTATAGGACCCAATTAGTTTATTAAAGAATTTAATTTGGTTTGGTGTTGGTTATAATATATTTTTAATATATTATATCTAATTTTTTGAGGCCCAATGAGTATTTAATAATTTATTTGGTAACCATTAGGGTTTTGATAAAACCTAAATTTCAACAATATATAAATATGTTTTGTTTTTCCCAAAGTATAGAGCAGCAGCAGCAAATTCTTTCTTGGTGAGATAGTGCTCACTTTTTCAGTTTGGTAAACAAGCTTCCTACAGAAGTCTAACTGGTGGTTCAATTTTGGTGATTAATTGTTGCTCTAGTTATTCAGCTAGTTTTTGCTTCGAATTTGCTTTGAAGGTTTGCTGTGGTGACTATTTTGTTTGTCTGTTTGGTGATTTCCACTTGTTTATTTGTGATTATTTGGAATTTACCTAAGGGTGGTTTGTGAGACCATTCGTGTCTCATTTGTAATCGTTTGGAAACTTTTTGGTTGTTAGTGAAATCAGATTTCGATCCCGTGGACGTACCTCACATTGAGAGAACCACGTAAAAATTCTTATGTTGCTGTTGATTTAATTTTTCGCATTAGTTTTTATTCTCATTGATTGATTTACTTGTGGGAAATCATATATTTTCCCTAACAACAAGTATCAGAGCTTACGGTTTATTTGGATTTATTTATTTGTGTAAATCAATGGAGGGGAATGTGGGTCGTATAACTAGCTTCAATGGAAGCAATTGGGTAACTTGGAAAACTAAAATGGAAGACCTATTATTTTGTAAAGATTTGTATGGGCCTATTGAGGGTGATAGTGGCAAACCTGATGATATGAAAAATGATGAATGGAAGAGGCTTAATCGAAAAGTCGTTGGTGTTATCCATCAATGGATTGATGACAGTGTGTTTCATCATGTTGCTACTAAAACTTCAGCACATGATTTATGGGAAAAAATTAGAAGGTCTTTATGATAAAAAATCAGCCACAAATAAAGTTTTTCTGTTTCGTAAGTTGGTTAATTTAAAATATAAAGATGGCAGCCTCATTCCAGAACATTTGAATGAAATAAAGAGTATTGTTAACCAACTTGCTTCTATGAAAATTGTTTTTGATGATGAGTTACAGGCTTTGATGCTACCTAGTTCTTTGCCTGAAAGTTTGAAGACTTTAGTTATGACGGTTAGTAATTCGGTACCTGATGGAGTTGTCACAATGAGCCAAGTCACTAGTAGCTTGTTAAATAAAGAAACTAGAAGAAAATCAGCAGGTTTCTCTCATTCAAAAGCATTTGTTGTGAAAGGCCGAAGCAAAACAAAGGGGAGGAGTAAGACTCCTCACGGTCGTGATCAAAACCGTGACAAATCAAAAGATGGTTCTTTTTCAAAGAAAGACATTGAGTGCTATTATTGCCGTGAGAAGGGACACATGAAGCGAGAATGCCGGAAGCTTAAGAACAAGAAGAAAAGGCATGACACAAGTGTGGATAAAAAGCAAGAAGACACAATGGCAGTCACTACCAATGATCTCATGGTTATTTGTGAAAATGATTGTATCAATTTTGTGGGCCAAGAGAGCAATTGGGTGATTGATTCTAGTAGTTCTTTTCATGTGACTTCTCGAATTGATTTCTTCACTACCTACACCAAAGGAGATTATGGTTCTGTTTGAATGGGTAATGAAGGTTTGTCCAAGATTATTGGCATGGGTGATGTTTGCTTGGAAACAAATTTGGGCTGCAAGTTGTTGCTTAAAAATGTGAGGCATGTTCCCGACATTCGCTTCAATTTGATCTCTACCGGGAAGCTAGATGATGAAGGCTACAATAACAAATTTGGTGAAGGAATATGGAAGCTCACAAAGGGTTCTTTGGTGGTGGCTAAGTGCAAGAAGACTCATATACTTTATTCTATGCAAGGAAAAATTTGTAAAGGTGTTATCAATGCACTTGAAGATGATACTTCTACCGAATTGTGCCACATGGGGCTTGGCCATATGAGTGAAAATGGGCTACAAGTTTCGTTCAAGAAAGAGCTTCTACCCTGTTTGAAAGGTACACATCTTAAAACTTGTGTTCATTGTTTGGCAGGTAAACAACATAAAGTTTCTTTTCATAAAAATATTGCTTCTAGAAAAGAAAATGTTTTGAAATTGATTCATTCGGATGTTTGTGGTCCTTTAAAAGTTAGAACACGTAGTGGTACACTTTATTTTGTTACTTTCATTGATGATTATTCAAGGAAAGTTTGGGCTTTTATACTAAAAACTAAATATCAAGTTCTAGATGTATTTAAGCATTTTCAGGCTATGGTTGAAAGAGAAACAGGGCAAAAATTAAAGTACATCCGATCAGATAATGGTAGTGAATACATTAGGCCATTTGATGAGTATTGTCATAGCCAAGGTGTTCAGCTTTAAAAGACAGTTAAGAAGACTCCTCAACAAAATGGCGTTACCGAGAGGATGAACTACACCATTATGGAAAGAACAAGGTGTTTGCTTTCACATGCTAAATTGCCAAGATCCTTTTGAGGTAAGGCAATGAGGACAACAGTTGACGTGATCAATTTGTCTCATTCCTATCCTTTGAATGGTGATGTTCCCGAAAGAGTTTGGACCAGCAAAGATGTGTCTTATGAGCACTTGAGAGTGTTTGGTTGCCGAACTTTTGTTCACATTCCAAAAGATGAGAGGTCCAAGCTTGATAGCAAGTCAAGACAATATATTTTTCTTGGCTATAGGCGTGATGAATTTCGTCATAGATTGTGGGATCCGGTCGACAAGAAAGTTAATCGAAGCAGTGATATTGTGTTTCTTGAAGACCAAACAATTGAAGACTTTGGCAAAGGTGATCAACTGGAGCCAAAAACTAGTGATCTCATTGACATAGATCCATCTCCTTCATCTTTGGTTGATAATGAAAATGAGGGAGATGTGCAGCCGCCTATTGAAGATGTGGAGGATGATACTAATCCTGATGAACTTGAGCCAGAAATTGAGAAAGAGTATCCAACTCAAGAACCGCCACCACAACTTGAGTTAAGAAAGTCTATAAAGGACCGACAACCTTCAAGAAAGTATCCTCCCAAGGAGTTTGTGTTGATTTCCGATCAAAGGGAGCCCGAGAGCTACCAAGAAGCAATTAAGCATGCAAAGAAAGATGATTGGAAAAAGGCCATGAAAGAGGAGATGAATTCTTTACTTGAAAATCACACTTATGATTTAGTGAAGTTGCCTAAGGGGGGAAAATTCGGAAAAATAAGTGGGTCTTCAAATTGAAGAATGATGGCAAGAATCTAAGGTACAAAGCATGTCAAGTTGTGAAAGGCTTTGGTTAAAAGAAAGATATTAACTTTGATAAGATTTTCTCGCAGGTTGTAAAGATGTCTTCTATTCGGGTTGTACTAGGCATAGGCGCAAGTATGAACCTTGAAGTTGAGCGACTTGATGTGAAGACCGCATTTCTTCATGCTGATCTTGAAAAAGAAATTTACATGGAGCAACCAAAGGGTTTTGTGAAAAAAGGGAAAGAGAAATTTGCTTGCAAATTGAAGAAAAGTTTGTATGGCCTCAAGCAAGCCCCGCGACAATGGTACAAAAAATTTAACTCTTTCATGATGAATAATGATTTTTCTAAAACCACATCGTACCATTATGTGTTTGTGAAAAAATTTTCAGATGGTAAATTCATTATTCTTTTACTTTATGTTGATGACATATTAATTGTGGGTCGAGATTACACTATGATTACCAGGTTGAAATTGGAGTTGAGTAAGTCGTTTGTTATGAAAGATTTGGGGCCGGCAAAACAAATACTTGGTATGAAAATTGTTCATGATCGCAAAAAAGAGCTGATTTGGTTGTCTCAAGAAAGTTACATTAAAAAAGTTCTTGAGAGGTTCAACATGAATAAAGCAAAGTCGGCTGGTTGTCCACTTGCAGATCACTTCAAACTTAGTTCGAATCAATATCCTACAAATGAGAAAGACAAAGAAGAGATGCAGAAAATTCCTTATGCTTCAGCGATTGGTTTTTTGATGTACGCCATGATTTGTACAAAGCCAGATATTGCTCACGCCATTAGTGTGGTGAGTCGGTTTCTCTCTAATCTGGATAAAGAACATTGGGCAGCGGTAAAATAGATTCTAAGGTATTTTTGAGGGGCTTCGAAGGTATGGTTGTGTTTTGGGGATGGTAAATCGATGCTTGATGGGTTCACGGATTCTGACATGGCCGATGATGTTGATTCTAGAAAATCTACTTCGGGGTATTTGATGATATTTGCAGGGGGGCTACGACATGGCAATCCAAATTACAAAAATGTGTTGCTCTCTTAACTACCGAAACTGAATTTATTGCCATTATGAAAGCTTGCAAAGAAGAGTTATGGTTGAAGAAATTTTTGCAAGAGTTGGTTTTGAAGCAAGAAAGGTATGTACTTTATTGTGATAGTCAAAGTGTTATTCATTTGAATAAAAATTCTACTTTTCATTCAAGATCAAAACATATTGATGTGAGGTACCATTAGATTCGTGATATGTTAGATTCGAAATCGTTACAACTTAAAAAGGTTCACACGGATGATAATATTTTGGGTATGTTGACTAAGACTTTGTCGAGGAACAAACATTTGAAATGTCGAATTTTGGCGGGTATGGTTGATGTCTCCACCTAAGGTGGTAAGGGGAGAATTGTTGGGTATACGTCCTTATTGGAGTATAGGATCCAATTAGTTTATTAAAAATTTTAATTTGGTTTGGTGTTGATTATAATATATTTTCAATATATTATATCTAACTTTTAGAGGTTCAATGGGTATTTAATAATTTATTTGGTAACCACTAAGGTTTTGATAAAAACCTAAATTTTAACAATATATAAATATGTTTTGTTTTTCCCGAAGTACAGAGCGGCAATAGCAAATTCTTTCTCAGTGAGATAATGCTCACTTTTTCGGTTTAGTAAACAAGCTTCATACAAAAGTCTAATTGGTGGTTCAATTTTGGTGACTAATTGCTGCACTAGTTACTCGGTTGGTTTCTGGTTCGGATTTGCTTTGAAGGTTTACTGTGGTGACTATTTTGTTTGTCTATTTGGTGAGATATTTCCTCTTATTTATTTGTGATTATTTGAAATTCACTTAAGGGTGGTTTGTGAGACCATTTGTGTCTCGTTTATAATCGTTCAAAAGCTTTTTGATTGATAGTGGAACCGGATTTCGATCTTGTGGACGTACCTCACATTGAGGGAACTACGTAAAAATTATTGTGTTACTGTTGATTTAATTTTTCCACATTAATTTTTATTTCCATTGATTCATTTACTTGTGGAAAATCATATATTTTTCCGAACACAATTGTCCCTAGTTTCTTCTCCCATCAGCTTTACCACAGGTTTGTGCATTCATAGATTTGTTTAATTCCTTCATCTTATTCTTCTAAAAATTATTATCTCAGTGTTTGCTAATTCAATTCATTATTATGAAACCATCCACTCGTTGTTTCAACCGTTTTTCTTCTTTTTTTTTTTTTCGTCTTCAATTCACTGTTTCAACTTTTGTTTCTTTTCTTCTTTTTTTTAAGGTCTTTAAAAACGTGGATTATTGAATTTTTTATTTTTTATTTTTATAAACTGAAACTTTTGTTTCTTCAATTCATTGAATGTTTCTTCTTCTTTCTTTGGATTTTTTCTTTTTCAGTTTTTAAAAATGTGGATTATATTTTTTTCTCTTTTTATAAACTGAAACTTTTATTTTTTCAATTCACTGTTTGGTTTCCTTTCTACAACGTCAAACTCTTGCTTTTAAAAATAAAAAAAAAAATCAATTCAATTCAATCCATTGTTTAATCTTCAATTCACTGCTTCATCGTCTTTTCAATTCACTCACTATTTGCTAGTTCAATTCATTGCTTGAAAAGTTTTTTTTTTTTCCCTTCTACAAGATGAAACTATTCACTCACTGTTTCAATTGTTTTTTTTCATCTTCAATTCACTGTTTCAACTTTTGTTTCTTCTTCTTCTTTTTTTTTTTTTTTTTTTTGGTTTTTTCTTGGGTCTTTAAACATACGGATTATTTAATTTTTTTTATTTTTTATGAACTGAAACTTTTGTTTCTCCAATTCACTGTTTGTCTCTTCTTTGTTGAGGGGTTTCTTTTGGATCTTTAAAAATGTGGATCATTTGATTTAATGTACTTTTATAAACTCAAATTTTTGTTTTTTCAATTCACTGTTTGTTGCTTCTTTCTTTTTTTTTTTTTTTTTAGGGTCTTTAAAACAATAATAAAACACACATAGAAGACCGAATATAGAACCAACCACAAATCTGTTCATTTGGATGATGGATCAGATGATCGGATGGTCAACTGGATGACAAGATGATGTCACGGTTGATAAGATGATAGCTACAGTCAACAAGCTCTAGCCACGGTTGACAAGATGATAGTTGCGGTCAATAAGCTCTGGCTGATCAACTACCCAATCATCCGGCCAGTTGGGCGATCGGTCATCGGAATGTAAAATTCTGTGTTTGATTATGTGTTTGATCCTCTATTCGCGTAGCATTATTGTTTTTAAAATTGTGGATTATTTAATTTTTTTTCTTTTTTATAAACTGAAACTTTTGTATTTTTCAATTCACTGTTTTTTTTTTTTTCCTTTAAAAATATGGATTATTTTATTTTTTTCATTTTTATAAATTGAAACCTTTATTTCTTTTGTTTCTCACTTCTATTTTTCCTTTTATTTATTATACATAACAATCTCTCACTCTAAAGAATCATAAAATTCCTTTGCGGTGACAACATGAGAAAGATCAATTGACTTTTTATTTCTTATTATATGTAGTTTAATATTGTCACAAATCTATGTCAAAAATTGCATCAAAATAATTTGAATAGATTATTGAACCAGACAGTGATTTTGGACCACGTGATGTCAAAAATGTAATTTTTTAATTTTTAATGTTCATTTAAAAAAAAAAAAAGTTCAATGATATTTACGTTCTTTATTTTCATAGATAATACAATCAACCAATTACATAAACAAAAAAACTAAAATGATAGAGTTCCAGAGAGAGAAAGAGAGAGCAGAGCTTCTCTCTCTAGGAGATTTTTGACGATACTCTGGCGACTACCTTTACACTTCTAAAATGTATATTTGCACTCCTAGAGTATAGATCTATAGTTTTAGAATATAGATCTGAACTTTTTATGTCTGAAATAGGAGTTTGAGAGCTCTCTCCCCCAATTTCGGCATAGTTTTTTAGATTTTTTACACCTACAATGATTTTTTTTTCTCTCAAGCCTTCTCCCATAACATTGTGGGTGTACCTTCTCCTTATTTCTAGCTTCTAACAGTGTTCGAAGTACAGCGGTGTCGGTGGCGGTGGCGGAGTTGAGCAGTGGCGACAGGGACGACGTCCATGGGGACGGCGAACTTTCAAGTAGATCTTGCTTTAGAGATCACATCTTTGAGAAGATCGATGCTCTTTCCTAGATCGTAACTGATTTTTTTAACAGATTTGTGTTTTTTTTTTTTCCCTTTTATTGTATGGTTTTTATGGCCCTTCGGATTTTGTTCTTTATGTTATTATTTTTAATATAAATGTTTTTCCAAGTTCTCAAAAAAAAATTAAAAAAATACTAAAGTAAGTCTCTTTATAGTTTTTTTCTCATTTGAATGACGTAAATTTTTATTTTATTTTTTGCACAATAAGTTAAATAATACTAATTTGGTTTGGTCTGTATCTAATATATTTTCTTGCAGGATTTGCAATTATGTTCTTTGTCTCATGCCACTAAAGTTAAATTTTATATAAATTCATCATGTATCATTGTTTTAATATGTGTATATATTTTGTAAATATTATACTTCTTTTTAAGATATCTGTATATATTTTCCATTTGATTGAAGTTATTGTTAATTTTACCTTTTAATTCTAATTTTTTTCATATATCTTTTTCACAACATTAAAGAATCTCCATTGGTGAACCATTTTTTTCATCAAATCTGAGAAAAAAAAAAAAAAGGCAATTTCCTCAATCTGATACGAGATGTTCCAACAGTTGCACTGTAGCTTACATCAAAAGACAAGGACGTCCAGCTGGACCAGAAAAGGCACTGAATTTTTTTTTTCCCCCTCTATTTCTGTTTCCCATTTCTTTTGTCCTCCATTAAATATTTTTCATTTTTCGTTTGCCTCCAATAATGATTTCCTTCCAAAAACTTATATAAATACATTAATCTATATACCATATACCAGACAAGAGAAAATGGGGAAAATCTAAAAGAGATCATGAGTTGAATGGGCATGCACTTCTCTGCTTCCCGAAGCCATTTTCTTGCTCTTTTCTCACTACTTTTTTTTGGGGAAATTCAGTTTATCAATTAGGTTTAGCAAGTAAATGAAGAAATATTTCTTTTTCTTTTAATAACCTTTGGAGCTGCCAGAATTGTGCACTCAATCATCAAAAGAAAGTCTGTAAAATAAATACAACTCTAAACAGAAGCTGCCAGAATTTTAAAAGGCTGGCATAGATTCATCTTTAATGTTTAAACCTGACCTCCCAGCTCCCTACAATTACATTCCTCCTGCCTTCCTCCATTGCCTCTGTTTTTGTCATGCTTGATTCATAGTTCATTAAGAGTTGATTTCTTTTTACATCTCAAGAAGAGAATATTGTTAAGCTTTCTTCTATTCTTATTCCCTTAATTATAAGTAGTTTTTTGGCCCATTCAAGTTTTACTTGTAAACTCTTCTTTCTCAGCTGTGTCCGGCCGGTTGTCCGATGGGGCCCATCTCCAATGTAAACACACAGTGTTCTGGTGAAACCTGACCCAGCTCCTCAATTTGGTGAAAGTTTTGCCCCAGGTGAAACCTAACCCAGCTCCTCAATTTGGTGAAAGTTTTGCCCCATTCTCAATTTGATATCATTTTGGTGAAACCGTTGAAGAGATAAAAGTGATCCTTTTTCATCAAATTTAAATCTGGTGGTGAATCTAATTCACCGTTGGAGATGGTCTTAGTTTGATAACTTCTTTGGCATTGCCGGCCTCGAGTCTTAAAAAAATAAAACCGTGTGATGACATATTTGCGATTTGGTTTGAAAGAGTGTCGCAAAAAAAATCCAGTCATCTGATTTGGTTTGAAAATGAGACCAATTTATAATTTGTTTTTATTTTTTTTTCTTTCTCAGCCATAGATCCAAGCCTGGGAAGCCCGGTGGGTTTAATTGATTTCTCAACCTTGACATCAATCAAGGGTTCAAGTCCTTATTTATCTTACCACCAAGTCCAAAAACAAAAACAACAACATAACCAGGCCGACTGACTAGTTTTGAGCCTTCATGTACCAGAAGGTCCTTCTATATAGTATAAGGCCTGCATGTTCCAAAGAACACACGTTGGGCTGTAATGTCAGGTTCGTCCTGGAAACACGATTTGGGCCAAAGATGAAAGCATCATACAATAGTTCACTCAATTTGAAATTGGGCCTTATTTAACCCCTTATTGGTCCTGTACCCTCCTATTCTCACTTTCGCATATGTTAGTAGTTAGATTATAACGCATATTAACTTCTCTATTGATTCGAACTTAAAATGTCACTCACCTTGATATCTAAGTGCCCTCTCCATGATTACTTCGGCAATTGCCCAAGGTTTTCTCACATTCATTAACAAGAAAATAATAATAATAATGTGCAAGCGGAAACGAGGCAAAATGGTGTTTTTGTACTAAAAATATTTTGGTAATTTAAATCTATAAAGATATTTAGTAGATTTCATTGGTGACCGTTTTGTTTTATTGTCCATGTTTTAGAATTTCAAGTAATGCTATATTGAACTATGTTTAAATATCACATTTTATCACGTGTCGTTACTGTATTAGTAACAAATATGAGTGATGAGATCCATTCAACTAATGCAATTATGAAAAATGAGATGTTAACCCAATGTAATATATAAACATTATTCTTACAGGTCTTGATAGAAAATCTCTATATTTTGACTTATGGAAATACTTATTTTACAAAAATTATAGACCTATTTTTAATTGGGTGATTGACCTGTGATCGATCCTTGGAATTTCCCCACCAAAAAAAAAACCAAGAAATATATATATATATATTATTCAGATCCAAGAAAAATGAAGCATATGCAAGATTTAGATGAATTTTCACTTTTCAGTCTGTTACCTCTCACATGCAAATGGAGACATGGCAACATGCCCATGCTGGTTTCCCTCCTAATGGCAAATTGTACATTTCTCTCTACTAATAATTGATCACGTGCACTTCACCACATGCTCTCTCTCTCTCTCTCTCTCCTCTGTAAACTTTGCTTACCATGTGGTTCCACAGCACCCCCACACCTGTAGGGTCAAATGTCCTAAAATGTTCAATGCTTAGGACCTTCTCGTTTATGGGAACCCACAACCTTATTTCATACAACATTCATGACCTTGTAGAATTTGGCTTCTCAATTGAAGAGAAAAGGGACTCGACCGTCCACTCCACATTTATTTTAATGATTACTTTTGTTCATATTTTAGACTTATATGTTTAAATTATTTTTCAAAATAATTAAAAAAAAAAAATCAATTTGATAATCTTAATCATCTACTTTATCATCAAAGAAAATGGGCCTACTTTTTTGGGTGGATAAAAATAGGCCTACTCATCAAAGAAAATGAATAACTAACCTATTTTGAAACAAATATAGTAATATTAAGTATCGAATCGATTTAATTTTTATAAATTATTTAATTTACACACACGAGTCTATGATATTAAAATAAAAAATAAAAAGGACAGGTCAGGTGGTGGCTGCCGACTGAGTGAATTGGAAAGTCCAATCCAATTCTCCAAGTCAAGAAAAGTGGACTTTTCATAAAAGGGAAGAGATCTCATCATAATTTTTTTAGATATCAATTATTGATGTATATATAAGATTTATTCATATATGTGTAGGGTCCACATCATTAATGGTTGAAATCTAAAGAGAATTGTAAGAATCTCCAAAAAAAAAGAGTTTCAATCATTATTGTTAATTTTGTTACCAATTTTATAGATTTGGTTAGGGTACCACTGAGGTGTATTTTGGTCAGTGCCCTTCAGCCAAAAGAATATAATCCAAGGAAGGAGGGCAAATGGACCTTCATGTTCCTCAGTTTTGGAAGGTTATGGTTAGATTGGCCTCATAATTGTCCAAGTTGAGCCCTAACATTGTAAATCGGATTCAACCCTCATACAAAGTTTTGCAATTAGCTAAGTTGCCAACCCTACCAGCTGGCTCATAATGTCCCTTATGGGTCAGACCAGCTGGTACATTGTATAAAAAGGTGGCGGTGGTGGTCCATATGGTCCTTTTACATGACCTATTATTGTATGTTTATGCACCAAAATAATTGAATCGATCACCATACTTTTACAAACCTGTCTCTCTCCAAAATCCAATATGCAAAAACCAGTGTCACAATGCTACCAAAGAATATATGATTGCAATGTTTGGAGTGTTTGGAAAATTATTTAGGGGAATATCATTTCAGTGGTGTAAATTACAAAAATAATATATAATATCATTTGATAAAAAAATTTATAAGTTTGTCTTTTAATGTTGCAAAGTTTTTCATTAATATGATTTTTTTTTTTCTTTCTAAATTTTACTGAAATTATGTTTTCCCAATTATTTAATGATTCTACATCTTTGCTCTCTGTCACCATAACCAGCCAACTATGATAAAAAAAGACCATAGAAGCCACCTTCTCAAGAATGTCAACATGTAGAACCTTTTTTTTTTTTAACATGTAGAACCTGGGATCTCACTTTTTGTCAAAAAAGTTAAAATAAAAAATAATGTGCTGGTTCGAAATGTCTGAATAATTACTCATAGTTCTTATAATGCAACAATGGTTAAAAGATTATTATTATTATTAGACGTATAGAATTTTACCTTTTTGATTTTTTTTTATTTAAATTAAAACACCCACTATCATAACTCATAACATTAAAAATAATATTCTGTGTTTTGAATAGTATTTTTTTTTTTTTTTTTGGGATATAAAAGTGTATATTTTTCTCGTTAAAATAACTCATTTTTTCTGTTATAATGAGGTTATTTGGTGCAACTTATAATTTTTTTTATATTTAAAAAAAAATTGTGTCAAAATATTTAGTACAATTTTTGCTCACAATTTTTAAGTCAAAAATAATTTAAATAAACTAAAAAAATTTATTATTAGAAAATAGATAGAGATGTTTTTAACCTTTATTTTCTAATTGTCAAGTTTCAATTTATTAAATGTTACTGCAAAACATGTCTGATGTTGTAATGGACAACCTTGCAACGTAACCAAAACTTTTCTAAAAGTTAGAAATTAAGGTACCGTTTAGTAGAGTTTTCTAAATATGATTTGAGAGTAGAATTGTATTTTGAATTTGTAAGTTTTTAAATTATGATTTGAGTGTAGAAAATTTGTTTACTGGTGTGTTTGGTAACGTTTACGTTTTCAGTTTATATTTTCAAAAAATTTATAAACTGGTTTTTGTTTATTTTTTGTTTATTTTTAGAAAAACATAAACTACAAACGTGTTTGATAATTGACAAAATGTTTAAAAAAATTTAAAAATATAAAAAAGAGTGAGAAATAGCAAGTGGTGGCAAGTGGCGGCGGAAGACGGTAGTGGAAAGTGGTGACGGTGGGTGGTGGGTAGCTGGTGGTGATGGGTGGTGGCGGGTGGGTGGTGGTGGTGGTGGTGGGTGGGTGGGTGACGGTGGCGGGTGGTGGGTGGTGGCGGTGGCAGTGGTGATGGGTGGGGGTGGCAGGTGGGGTGGCGGCAGGTGGGTGGCGGATGGCGGTTGGCAGGTGGTGGTGGCGAGTAGGTGGCGGGTGGTGGTGATGGGTGGGTGGGTGACGGTGGCGGGTGGTGGGTGGTAGCGAGTGGGTGGTGGTGGCCGGTGGTGGCAGATGGGTGGCGGATGGCGGGTGGTGGGTGGTAGTAGTGGTGGTAGTGGCGGGTGGTGAGTGGCGGATGGCGGGTGATGGTGGGTGGTGGTGGGTGGGTGGGTAATGGTGGCGGGTGGTAGGTGGTAGCGAGTGGGTGGTGGTGGTGGTGGTGGTGGTGGGTCGTGGGTGGTGATGGCAGGTGGGTGGCGGGTGGGTGGTGGGTGATGGTGGTGGTGGCGGGTGGATGGCAAGTGGGTAGTGGTGGTGGATGGCGGTGGCAGGTTGGTGGTAAGTGGTGGTGGCAAGTAGGCGGTGGGTGGTGGTGGCAGGCGGTGGGTGGTGGTGGCGGGCTGTGGATGGTGGTGGCGGGTCGTGGATGGATGGCAGGTGGTGGCGGGTGGTGGTGGCGAGTGGGTGGTGGCTGGTGGTGGCGGGTGGTGGTGGCAGGTGGGTGGTGAGTGGTAGTGGCAGGTGGTGGTGGGGGGTGGGTGGTGGGTGGTGGTGGCGGAAGACGTTGGTGGAAAATAGTGGCAGGTGGTGGCTAGTGTTGGGTGGTAAAAAAAAAAAAAACTGAAAACTCAAAATGAAAACACATTTTTTGTATTTTCATTTTTTTGCCAAATTTATAAACTGAGACCACTGATTTATAAATCAAAAATTTTACCAAACAAGTTTTTATTTGAGTTTTTTAAATTTTTGTAAATATAAACAGAAAATTGAAAACGTAAGTGTTACCAAACGGCACCTTATGATTTTTAAATTGAGTGTTAAATTGAGTTTTGAGTTAAGGCTAAGTTTGGGAACTTGTAAAAAAGTCAAAAAGTCAAAAAGTTACTCAAAAAGTTAAAAAGTTAACATTATTCACTAAAAGTCAACAATTACGGCTGCACAACTCCCAATTCGAATTTTTCCCTACAAATCAATTTTTACAATTTTTTATTACACATTTTTCAATAAAAAGTCAAAAAGTTAATCCAAACATCCATATTTTCAACCTCAATTTTTTAGTCCAAAAAGACAAAAAGTGCACTTATTTAGGACACCCCAAACAACCCCATGTAGAATTGAGTTTTGAAGGTTTGATGTGACGTGTGAAAGAAAAAAAATTGTTTGGTTATGAGTTTTGGAAAGAGTTTTCAAAACTTAATTCAAAAAGTTATAACTCATAATCAAACACACAACTTAACATTTATTGAAATTTTTAATCAACAGTCATAACCAAACTCTTTTTAAAATTTAATTGAAAAAATTAATTATTAACAAAAAAAAGAAACACTGTTAACCAAACTCTTTTTAAAAATCAATTGAAAAAATTAATGATTAACAAAGAATAGCAGTCATGCCCAATTTTTTTTCAAATTCAACTCACAAAATAAATTATTAAAAAAAAATTAAGAAAAATTTGTATTGAAAATATTAAGAACAAAATAATTTGAAGGTCACAATAAATATTCAATTACTGATCAAACCGAATTTATAATTGTATAGTTGATTCGAATTTTGTTTTTGCTAATATTTTTCAGTTCAAATATTTTTATATTTGTAATAATTACTGTGACCAATCATTCGCTAGTTATTATATTATTATTTTCAAATAAATGGCTACAAATTTTATCAAACTTATATATATTGGGAGTCAAATTAAAAATTAAAATATCATTTAATTAGTATCTACACAGTTTACGGCACATAATTAAATATACTTTAAAAAAAATTATTTGTTAAATTTTATCACTTTCCTAAGACATCCGTGAACCTGTACCACTCACCTTCATTATTGTGCTCACTCGTGACCTTCTTTTCCATCCATATTAATTGAAGTTGATTGATAGATGTGTTTGCCATTGAAATGTCTAAAGTGCCCCTATGTTATGAAATGCTAAAGTGATATGGTAGTGCAAACTAAAAAGGGTAACATCGTAATTTCACTCATACTTTGCAGAGCCATCGCTCTTCTACAAAACATCAGTTAGTCAGTTTTGATAAAAGAAAAAAAATATAAAAAAAAATACACCTACAGATTTTTTGATCATATATTTGCCTGAGACTTTACATCATGAGCACATACAACCACCTCCGTTTAAAACATACAACCACCTCCTTCACCACCTACATCAATTAATTTTATCAATTCATATCAGTGTCAAAGAAGAGAGGAACAGCTTTGAGCCGAGGTTCACTACACTAGCTTCACAATTTCAGGTTGCAGAGAGGAAGAAAAAGAGCAGAGGTTCGCAACACCAGCTTCACAATTTCAGGTTTCAAAGCAGTCGAAAAGTGTGCCGATTCGGTCGATTGCGAGGTCAAACCGTGGGTCATCCGACCAATCAACCGGCTGCACCTGTTCCCAGCTCCTAGCAAAACTGAAATCCAGGCTGAGCTTTGGCTATTTATTGCTTACCTTGTGCACACCATTTGGAAGCTTTTCACAAAAGAAAGGGATGATTGTACGTTTGGAAGCTTTTCACAGTGGAGAAACGAACGGAGAAATCTGCCAAATGGAATATGAAAATGCATTTTAAACTGTATGATAGAATTATATTTAAAAAACTGTATCCAAACGTCAAGCGCAAATGAAAGAACAAAAATATATTTTGAGAACGCAACCACACACAGCTTAAAATATTTTTCTTGTCATTTCATTTAGGAAAACCTTTTACTTTCATTTATATGCTATTTTATACACCACAACATTACCAAGGTTGTCTTCAGCATTATTATATCTTGTACATCCTTATCATCTATTTGAGCTCCTTTTCCCAAACTTGCCACCTATAAAGGTTTTGGACCACCTTTTTGGCATTTAAAGCAAAAAAATAGTTTTGTTCCCCCACAATCTCACACAGGATTAGCTAACTTGAATTGAATTGCAGTGCACCATATGGGTTGGAATTCTTTGTTTAAACAAAATTTGAGGATAAAAAAATATCAAACAAACTAATGAACCACAACAAAATGAAAATGAGCCACAAAATCATAACCAGTCACACACTTGTATATAAGCGTACTTGTATATGTAATTTTTTAAATTTTATTTTATTCATCTACTTGACAGAGAACAAATATATTTTTCATTTTTTTTTATGATCAACTTGATGATTAGCAATCATGAGGCAAAATGTCTGAACTACCCCTCGATGTTTTCTGATAATGGACGGACAGTACAGGACAGCACAGCACAGCACAACACAACAGAAGAGAGGATGCAAGTAATGAATAAATAATAATGAGTTTGAAGAAGAAGTCCAGGTGGGGATTAAATGGTGCAGAGTCCCATTTAATGATTTCCACGAATTAGAATGGTCCATCCATCCACATGTGACCCCACTTGCTCAGAAGTAAAATTCACCACTTGTGGTGGGGTAGCAGCTAGCTCATTGTTACTGATGCAACAGAAAAACATTTTATTTTATTTAAATTTTTAAAAATGCTTTTAAAAAAAACAACCGAGAAGTATTTTAAATTAATGAAATGTGCCTTGTGTTTTACATTTTTGAATCTTTTTCTTTTGTTCAGAAATACTTTTTAGCAATATTTTTATTTATTTATGACCAAATTAGTCTCCCTAATTTGTTTATTATGTTAATTTGATTTATGTAATTTTAATTCTATCAAGTTTGCCTTTTAAATTTTTTCATTTTTGTGAGTTTCGTCCAATTAATAGTATCGGTTAATAAATTGGACAGAAATGATTATTCAAGAGGGAATATATCATTCAAGTTGCATGTCAACCTATCAAACATTTTGAGAAGAGTGAACACACTATTTTAACCATCTATTTAAGACTAAATAGGATATTATAAATTGGATTAAATCGACACAATTTTAAAATTTTAATTATAAAATTAATATTACTAGAACTATAATAACTAAATTGACATAAGATAAAAATTATAGTGACTACGGGTATAGTTTTGCACTTAATTTTTATTCTTTGTTTATGCTGTTGTTATGTGATTATCAAAAGCATATTATAGTAATTATATGTTTTGTTAGTTGGTATGCCGTTGTTATCTGATTATCAATTAAGTCTCATGTGGGTCCTTAATTGCTATTGTGTGTTTCTTAAACTAATATAATTGGTGTTCTTTTAACAACTCACTTAAATTATTCACTTAAATTGTATACATTTTTTAAATTAAAGTTATATAAAAATAAATAAAAATCAAAAAACATGATACAACTTCATATACAATTCCTTCTTGATGCTAAGGTTTGGTACGTGGTCCATTCATGCACACGTTAGTCACACCATTATTAAATTTGAAGACAAGTAGTTGTTGATTATAACCCTAATAATGGTGTCAATGACATTAATCCAATATTTTAGATTTCAAATACAAAAGTCTTAAAAAGGATATATGAACCATTTGTAGTTCATTTCTCACAATAGTGTTAGTTTTTTTGGGTGGATCGCAATATTGTTAGTTAGAGCAGGTAGGGTTTAATAATGATTAAATCAAAACGAGGTCTGTGTTATCCTATGTGGAAAAAATATTTCAGGTGCTGATGATATGCTTCTGCCAAGGCAATAATTTGGAAGGACTTAGAGTGAGAGCTTTTTTGTGTATTTACTATATTTTCTTTTGTACAAGTCAAGGGTTTTAACTGTATTGAACTTAAATCCACTTTTGTTATAACCAAGTATAGTCTTAAAAAGATGTGAGCCTTTAAAGCATTTCTAATTTGTCTAACTTTTAGCTTGTCTTTCCATTATATCACTCTTTTGTAAAGTTTAATTGTAAATCAATAAAAGATAATTTCATTATCATTGTAAGTACTTCTTGATATTGAGTATGGGTTATAGTAATTATTTTAGGGCGTTACATGAAGACTATATAGAAGGAGGCAACACAAAAATCTCACAAAATTAATTTTCGTCACTATATGTATTCAGAGTAATAATTTGATATTCTTTCTTGTTAAAAACAGTTTGCATTAGATCATTATTATGTGTTTTTTATTTTTCTTTTTCTTTTTTTATTTTTTATAAGGCTGTCATTTGTTATAGTATTTCTTCAATCCCATCTCTAAATTCACTATTTGAAATTTTTGTTTTTTAATAATAAAGTTTATAACCAATTTTTTTTTAGTATCAAATTTGTTTTCTTGGTGCTTATTTTATTAAATGATCGAGATGAATAAAATTTTATTATGATATATGAAACTAATGAACATAATATTATCAAAGATGGTAGAGAAGTACTAAATATTTGTCTATATCTCTTTGTTATTATTAGTTGATTTGCTAAATTATATTATCAATTTAGAGCCCATATGATTTAATTCAATATTCATGACTTTAGTTGCATTCGACCATTTTTTTGTTAAGTAACCTATGTAATTTTTTTGTTGGTATATAATAATTAAAGTTATCATTTGTTATATTTTTTCAAGTACAATTCAAATAATTTGTCATCATATTTTTTTATAAATAAAATGGATTCAAACTATTTTCTTATATAATTTTTATAATCTTACGAAGTTCTTATCTTGATTTATTTTTTTTAAATGCTGTAGGAATTATGCAAGTATTATTCAAGCTATGGAAAAAATGATTATGGAGAAACATTTTAACTTTGATATGATATGCATGTATAATTGATAGAGAAGATCAAAGATAGAGAGCTGTTAACAAAATCAATTAATGATTTGTTTGAGAAGTTCTTTTTATGAGTAGGGTAACAAACTTAATTAATTTTTTTTTTTTAAACTATACTTAGAAATTATAATTAAAAGTTAAGATTTATTCATAATTTGGTCCCACAATAATAATATAAACCACTAATTTAAAAGTCTAATTAAATTTGTGATAACTTTCTGAGTTTATAATATTTCTCTCTTTCAACGCTTTTTTTTCTTTTTTTTATTTCCTTGCATGACACTATAGTTTGATATAAGTTATTTATGTTATCTGGTGATTGTGATATTATTATCCCCAACAATCTTTACAATTAATAATTTTTTATGCATATCAAATTTTATTGTGAAATTTTGTGGGTTAATTATTCCTAACATCTACTAGGATGGCCTAATATCATGGCTTGCCACTATTAAGACATAATTCAAGATTAAAATGATTTATTTATCAAACAAAATGTATATAGTCTATTTTTTCGTGCATCACACGCTATTACTATACTATATATATAACCAAATGTAATTGTTTTGTCAAAAGCCTTAAAATATTCATTCTTAAATTCTCATAATTTTAAAACTCTCTCTTTCTTACATGACAACCCTCTTTAATTATCTTTCATATTTTCTATTTTCCTCCATTTTCTATTTGTTTGATTAATTAAAATGAAAATTCACTTCATGGCTTATGGATAAAGATTTGAATTTCAAATAAACATATAAAAATTGATAAATAATTTATGAAAATTAATTTCATGGTCTTCAGATAAAAATAAAAATTAATGATTAACTTAAAAAAATTAATTTCATAACTTATAGATAATTTAAAATTTGCTTCCCATAAATAAACATATAAAAATCGATAAATAATTTATAAAAATTAATTTCATGACCTACTGATAAAGATAAAGGTTAAATAATTGATTTAAAAAAATGAAATTACTCCTTTTTTTTTTTTTTTTTTTTTTTGGCCCTTCATTTTGTACTTTAATTTACTTCATTATAGATAAACATATAAAAATTCATAAATAATATGAAAATTTATTTCATGACGTATAGATAAAGATAAAAAAAATTTAAAAATTTAATTTCATGACTTATAGATAAATAATTTATGAAAATTAATTTCATGATCTACATATAAAGATAAAGATTAAATAATTGATTTACAAAAACTTAAAATAATAAATTTTACATAAGGTTATGATTCGTTAATTTATATCTATGAAAAACATATCTATATAAATCTTTATTTTGATTTACTCATGTTTTGTTTTCTCCTTCTATCACATATTATCCTTTTTTATTTTGAATTTTTTTATCTTATGAAATATCCTTATTTATAACTTCTTATCTCCTCTCAAATTCTTAATCTTCTCCTCATAATTTTTATTATTCGTTATTATCTACCAAGTGATAAAATAAAAATAAAAATAAAAATGGTTGGTTCTAAATGAGAAAAATATTAATAATGAAATAATGAAGGCTGCATGGTATGAGGTAACACAAAAATCTCACAAATTAATTTTCGTCACTATATTTATCCAAGAAAATTATTTGATATTCTTTCTTTTAGTTCTTAAAAATAGTTTACATTAGATCATTGCTATGTGTTTTTTCTTTCTTTCTTTTTTTTTATAAGGTTGTCATTAGTTATAGTATTTCTTCAATCATATCTCTAAATTCTCTCTTTGAAATTTTTGTTTTTTTAATAATAAAGTTTTGAACTAATTTCTAATCAAATTTGTTTTCTTGGTACATATTTTATTGAAGGATCGAGCTTAGTAAAACTTTCATATCATTATGACATTAATGAACATAATACAAAGATGGTAGAGAAGTATTACATATTTGTCGATATCTCTCTATTATTATTAGTTCATTTAGTATATTATATTATCAATTTAGAGCTCATACAATTTAATTCAATATTCATGACTTTATGTAACAACCCTCACTTTGTCTTAGTCATGGTCACGTGCATTTGCATGATCTTTGTCTTGATTAAACTTGCATTTTGCAGAGCTTGATTCGTTTTGTCTAAGTGTTGCTCGCATGCTTTGTTCATTGCTTAGTGAGTATTAAGCCGAGGTCATCTTAAGCCTAGGTCACACCTTTGAACCTCTTACACCTAGGACCGTCTTGGAACCACTTTGGTTGACCTCCACCTTCACCCTGGCATATTGGCCGAGATGTGCACCATCTAGGCCGAGATGTTATCATCTAGGCAACCAACATCCTTGATCCTTGCACCTAGTGATCTTGTTCCTGGACTAGTATGACCTAGACCGAGGTGTGGCACATCTGGGCTGAGGTGTGGCACAGCTAGACCAAGTGTTATCCTTCCTAGCCGAGATCATTGAAACTTTACTTGCCGAAGCTTATGTCTCGATCCGAGGTCATTGCCTTGTTAGAGTACCCATGCCACCTTACTTGTTGTATACACTTTATCATGCTCTTGTCTTGTCATTCTGTCACCTTTTTTAGGAGGCCCAACCAGTCGTTGCCACGTGTCCCAGCAGAGGGTTAAGTCAGCCGGCAGAGAGAAAAACATATCATTTGTTATATCTGTGTCCTAGAAGAGAGAGAAGCCCTAGGAAGAGAGGAATAAGAGTTCTTAGAGTGAGAGTAGATTTCCAAGCTTGATCCTTAGAGTCTAAACCGTTTGATCCGAGTTTTGAGGTCAGATTCTTGATTTACTCTTGTTGTCCTTTATGTTTATTCGATCACATTGCATGATCTAGCATGATCCATGAGCCAAGCATTGATTTGAAGTTGGTTTTAGAAAAAGAAAATGATGTTCATATATTCTTGAAGAAAAGCTTTGTTTTGATTTGAAAGTTTATAACAAGTTCCATGTTTTGTGTTTGTTTCAAGAAGAACTTCAACTATGGGTATCCAGGTCCATGTTTTTGAACTCATATCATGAAAACTCAGATTTTGAATAAAGAGGTTATGATTTTAACATTCATGTTCTTCATGTTCTTCAAAAGAAACCCAGATTTTTCCCAGACTTCATTTCCCTGTATATGGTCATCGAGACCACACCTCGGCCAAGAGATGTGGGACCTCGGCCAAGACTTGGTTGGTACCCAGCATGTGTTTCCCGAGATGAAAATAGAGTTTTAACTCCTGGTACATGTTTTGCCTTGTCTTGACTTAGTTTTGAAAGGAATGCTGGGATTATTTGCACTCATGTAAAGCTTGTTCTAGGGATGCATTTCACATCCATCTTTGAGCATCTCTTCTTGTCTTCTTGAAATGCATTCAATGGGGTTTTATTATGTACTTGTAGGCCTTGGATCCTTGCCTTAATCCCCACACCCGAAGAGCTATGTGAGTGGTATTTTTAATAAAGCTATGTTCTTATGTTTTGATAAAAGCTTTGCTTGTTTCGTTTTGGAAAAGTGTTTGTCCAAGTATGAATGATTATCCCTAATTTCGTATCAAGTAATTATCTTGTTTTGATGATATTCTTGGAAAGTCCTTAGTGCTAGGGGACTATAATGCAACTAGTACCCTTATTTGAGATATCTCCCTTGCCACCGACGGCTTTGTGCAAGTGGGTTTGTCTAATCGATTTCGGGTCGATTATTCCCTTGTTTTGTCAGGAATGTCATCTCTTGTACTATATTGATGCTAGTAAGCATCCCTTGAAGCTTTGAAGACTTGATAGATGAACTTGGTTCATCCCTTGATTTTGTGCAAGTTATTATATGTATTGTTTTGCTAAAGATCTTGGATATCATTCATTTAAACCTTTATTACTAATATCATTCACTGAGTATCCAAGCCCACCCTCTCCTTATATATATGTAGGTGACGAGCAAGAAGGCAGTGACACCTAGATGTGTTTTGCAAGATGTTTTGGATTCATGTCTTTGCTAGCATCTTGTAGATTATGCTTCTTAGCTTTGTATTACATGTCTTTTATATATTTTGGCTTAAGAAGCCTTTTGATCAAAATGTAATATGCACTTTGTTTCGTTTGTAGTCAAATTGTAAAACTATGTTAAATGTATGTCATTCCATTTGATCTATGCACAGCTCTTATGGACTACTTAGATTTAAATTTATTGCTTCCGCATATGTAAGCCCCATATGTATACTCTAATTGTGTGTGAATCTTTGCAAGTTGGCCTTTGGTAATCTCGAATTACTGGCTATCACCGCACCATTCTACTATGGGCGGAATAGGGTCGTGACACTTTAGTTGCATTCGATCATTTTTTCATTGAGTAACCTATGTAATTTTTTTGTTAATATGTAATGATTAAAGCTATCATTTATTATATTTCTTCAAGTACAATTCAAATAATTTGTCATCATTTTTTTTATAAATAAAATGGATTCAAACTACCTTATTATATAATTTTTGTAATCCTACGAAGTTCTTATCTTGAATTTTTTTTTTTTTTTTTATAATGTCTTAGGAAGTATGCAAGTATTATTCAAGCTGTGGTGAAAATGATTATGGAGAAGAATTTATACTTTAATATGATATGTATATATCATTGATAGAGGAGATTAAAGATAGAGAGTTGCTAACAAGATCAATTAATGATTTATTTGAGAAGTTCTTTTTATAAGCAGGTTAACAAACTTAGATTAAAAGTTCATTTGGCAACTTTCAATTTTAGGCAAAAAATCACTATAGGTTGTCACATCATTCTCTCTATTTTTCTACACATATTTTCGTAAAAAGTAAAAAAGTTATTAAAATAGCATGTTCCTAAATGAGGCTTAAATTGTTTTAAAAACCATACTTAGAAATCATAATTAAAAGTTGAAATTTATTCATAACTTGTTCCCACAATAATAATATACACCACTGATTTAAAAATCTAAGTAAATTTATGATAACTTATAAAATTTCTCTCTTTCAATGCTTTGTTTTTGTTTTGTTTTGTTTTTTTTCTTTGCATGACACTATAGTTTAATACAAATTATTTATGTTATCAAATGATTGTGATACTATTATTCCCAACAATCTTTATAATTAATAATTTTTTATGCATATCAAATTTTATTGTAAAATCTTGTGGGTTAATTATTGTTAACATTTACCAAGATAGCAAAACATCATGACTTGCCGTTATCAAGACATAATTCAAGATTAAGATGATTTATTTATCACACAAAATGTATATAGTCTATTTTTTCGTGCATCGCACAGGTTACCGCTAGTTCTAAAGAGAGAATTATATTAAATTTTTAACTTGATTGGGTTTTTAAAGTTTTAGGTTTTATATTATTTTTTGGAAAGGGTGAGGATGAGGGTGAGGTAGGAATGGCAACGGGGCGGGGCCGGGGATCACACTCCCCTTCCCCGATCCCTGAAGCCACAAAAGTCCTCGTCCCCGTCCCCATCCCTGATCCCCGGTAAGGAACCCATCACCTACCCTGCCCCCGCCTCCAAACGGGGATCGGGGATCCCCGATCCCGAAAAATCCCCGTACAAAAACAGCATCCACAACAAACAACCACAACCACAACAAATCAACAACCACAATATATACAACAGATGAACAACCAAAAAAAAAATAGATACTGATACACACTCACACACACACATACATGTATACATATACACAGATCTATGTGGATCGCACACGAGTCCATGTCGATCGACTCAGATTTACGCCGAAACATGGCTGAAACCGCAATGCTATGGCGAAAGAGAAGCGAGAGAGGATGACAGAGGAAATGTTACGGCGGAGGACGGCGGACCGGCTATTCTTAAGGATAGTAGAGGAAGTGGTGCGGTGGTACTGCGACGGAGGACGGCGGAGCGGCGATTCTTGAGGATGGTGACCTTAGCGAAGGTGGAGACGCACTGGATCTGGTTTGGATCGACATGGGTTTGAGATTAAGGTTGAGAATGAGAGAGAGAGAGAGAGAGAGGGTCTGAGAGAGAGAGAGACGGAGGGGAAAGATGGGTTGGGTCTGTCTCAGATCTTTATATATATATATATGAAAGGATGAGGGGTATAAAAGTAATTTTATTTTGGGGGGTAAACAGGACAGGGACGGGGCCGGGGCCGGGGCCGGGCTGGGCCGAGTCCAGGGCTGTGAAAGCTATCCCCCGTCCCCGGTCCAAAATTGATCGGGGGTGCATTTTTGAATACCATCCCCGGCCCGTGGGGAGTATTTTTCGGAGAAAAACCATTCTAATCGGGGACGGAGGATCGGGTCCCCGTCGGGCTAGGTTCAAATTGCCATCCCTAGGGTGAGGTGAGGCTTACTTACCGTATTGTTTTGAATTTTGAAATTCAAAATCATGAATAATTAGTGCCTTTATTGTTTCTTTATTTGGATTGTTTTGATTAACATTATTTTTAGAAAGAATGAGGGTGACTTACCATATTGTTTTGAATTTTAAAATTCAAAATCATAAATAATTAGAGCATTTTTTTATTTTTTGTTTATTTTTTATTTTTGACTTAATGAACTAACCAATAGATGTTTTTTTTTTTCTTTTATTTCTTTAAAAATTAACAAATTAACAAAATAAGTTTTAAAGTTTGAAACTCCTACAATCAATATTCTTAAAAACTCCATTTTTCTTAATATATATATTAGATAGGAAAATGGCCAGAGGCCAACTAACATAACATCATAGCATTAGCTCCCCACATTTTTCAAATTTGGATAGATACCAAGTTGCAATCAAGAATAATATAAACAAGAAGACCATATATATCACTTAGAGAAATCCAAACCATATAGTTTTCAAATTTGGATAGATACAAAAAGTTGTAATCAAGTGGAGCAGTCATAATAATTTGGGTCACTCCTTAGCGATTGGGGCTCCGACTCCTTATTAATTCTTCTACACTTAGGGCATGTTTGGTAACGTTTACGTTTTCAGTTTATATTTACAAAAAATTTATAAACTGGTTTTTGTTTATTTTTTGTTTATTTTTAGAAAAACATAAACTATAAACGCGTTTGATTTAGACAAAATGTTTAAAAAATTTTAAAAATATAAAAAAGAGTGACAAATGGCAAGTGGTGGCGGATGGTGGGTGGTGACGAGTGGTGGCAGCGAAAGACGGTGGTGGAAAATGATGGCGGGTGGTGGTGGCCAAAGACGGTGGTAGAAAATGGTAGCAGGTGGCGGGTGATGGTGGCAGAAGATGGTGGTGGAAAGTGGTGGCAAGTGTCAGGTGGGTGGGTGGGTGGGTGGTGGTGGCGGAAGACGGTGGTGGAAAGTGGTAGCAAGTGGCGAGTGGTGGCAGCGGAAGACGGTGGTGGAAAGCGGTGACGGGTGGGTGGATGGTAATGGCAGGTGGGTGGTGGATGGCAGGTGGTGGTGGGTGGTGGTGGTGGATGGGTGGGTGGGTGGGTGACGGTGGCGGGTGGTGGTAGTGGTAGTGGGTGGAGGGCAGGTGGGTAGTGGGTGGTGGTGGCTGGTGGCTAGTGGTGGCAGGTGGCTGGTGAGTGATGGTGGTGGTGGGCAGATGGATGGTAGTGGCGGGTGGTGGCTAGTAACGAGTGGGTGGCAGGTGGGTGGTGGTGGTGGTGGTGGCGGAGGGTGAGTAATGGTGGCGAGTGGGTGGCAGGTGGGTGGTGGCTGGTGGGTGGCAGGTGGTGGTGGTGGTGGTGGTGGTGGCGGCGAGTGGGTGGTGGGTGGTGGTGGTGGTGGCGGCAAGGGGTGGGTGATGGTGGCGAGTGGGTGGTGGGTGGTGGGTAGTGGGTGGTGGTGGTGGCGGGGGGTGGGTGGTGGTGGCGTCGAGTGAGTGGTGGCTGGTGGGTGGCAGGTGAGTGGTGGCTGGTGGTAGTGGTGGTGGTGGCAGGGGGTGAGTGGTGGTGGCGAGTGGGTGGCAAGTGGGTGGCAGGTGGGTGGTGGTGGGTGGTAGTGGCAGGTGGTGGTGGTGGCGGTGGCAGGTGGGTGGTGAGTGGTGGTGGCAGGTAGTGGTGGGGGATGGGTGGTGGAAAATGGTAACGGGCGGTGGCTAGTGTTCGGTGATAAAAAAAAAAAAAAAAAAAACTCAAAACATAAACTTATTTTTTGAGTTTACATTTTTTGGCCAAATTTATAAATTAGGACCACTGATTTATAAATCAAAAATTTACCAAACAAGTTTTTATTTGAGTTTTTTAAATTTTTGTAAATATAAACTGAAAACGTAGTGTGTTTGGTAACATTTACATTTTCAGTTTATATTTACAAAAATTTTATAAACTGGTTTTTGTTTATTTTTAGAAAAACATAAACTACAAACGCGTTTGGTAATTGACAAAATATTTAAAAAAATTTAAAAATATAAAAAAGAGTAAGAAATGGCAAGTGGTGGCAAGTGGTGGCGGAAGACGGTGGTGGGTGCGGCGGGAGGGTGGTGGTGGTGGGGGGGTGGGTGGGTGACGGTGGCGGGTGAGTGGTTGGTGGTAGCGAGTGGGTGGTAGTGGTGGCAATGGCGGGTGGTGGGTAGTGGTGGCAGGCGGGTGGCAGGTGGTGGTGGTGGTGGGTGGGTGGGTGACGGTGGCAGGTAGTGGATGGGTGGGTGACAGTGGTGGGTGGTAGCGAGTGGGTGGTGGTGGTGGTGGTGGCAGGTGGTGGGTTGTGGTGGCGGATGGGTAGTGGGTGGTGATGGTGGGTGGGTGGGTGACGGTGGCGGATGATGGGTGATAGCGAGTGGGTAGTGGTGGTGGTGGCGAGTGGTGGGTGCTGGTGGCAGGTAGGTGGCGGATGGCGGATGGTGGTGGGTGGTGGTGGGTAGGTGGCGGGTGCTGGTGGTAATGGGTGGGTGGGTGATGATGGCAAGTGGTAAGTGGTAGCGAGTGAGTGGTGGTGGGTGGTGGGTGGTGGTGGCGGGTGGGTGACAGGTGGTTCGTGGTGGTGGGTGGCTGGTGGTGGCAGGTGGTGGATAGTGGTGGCAGGTGGGCGGTGAGTGGTGGTGGCAAGTAGGTGGCGGGTGGTGGTGGCGAGCGGTGGATGGTAGTGGCGGGTGATGGGTGGTGGCGGGTGGATGACAGGTGGGTGGTGGTGGTGGTGGTGGTGGTGGTGGCGAGGGGTGGGTAGTGGTGGTGAGTAGTTGGTGGGTGGTGGTAGCGGGTGGTGAGTGGTAGTGATAGGTGGGTGGTGAGTGGTGGTGGCAGGTGGTGGTGGAGGGTGGGTGGTGGGTGGTGGTGGTGGCAGAAGACGGTGGTGGAAAATGGTGGCGGGTGTTGGGTGGTAAAAAAAAAAAAAAAAAACTCAAAACTCAAAACGGAAATACATTTTTTATATTTTCATTTTTTGGCCAAATTTATAAACTGAGACCACTAATTTATAAATCAAAAATTTTACCAAACAAATTTTTATTTAAGTTTTTTAAATTTTTGTAAATATAAACAGAAAACTGAAAACGTGTGTTACCAAACTGCACCAGAGTGCTACCAAACGACACCTTATTGTTTGGTTTTGGAATTTTAAAAAATAATTTTTGAAATTTTAATTCATATTTTTTTAATATTTTTTTAAAATATATATATTTAATTTTGTAGATGCATTTAAGATAGATTGATTTAAAAAAGTAAAATATTTGAAAAGAAATCTTAATTATCATTTTTTGTATTTTTAATATTTAGTGAATTTTTTAAAAAAAAATACAAATTTTGTACTTTTTAAATATATTTATATTAAATGGATCTAAAGAATAAAAAATTGATTAAAATATTTACAAAATTATTAAAAACAAAAAAAATTAAAAACTCAAAACTATTTTTAAAAACTTCAAAATCAAACAAAGTGCTAACTTTTTTTAATTTATTAAAAAAATAATTGACTCCTTTTTGGTTGCAAACAAGTACAATCTTGTCTAATTGGGCTCATGAGCTTCACCACTGTTTTGTAGTCGGAGAGAATCTAGTCTTTTAAAGAATGAGCACTAGGTCCAAAAGTATAAATTTTGTCCAAAAGTCGAGACGTTGAAACATTTTGCTTAAAAGAATAAACTCAAATAAAATGATCAAATACCTTTCCTTATATATATATATATCATATATACGTCCAAACCTAACAAATCATAATCATCTCTTTCTTTCTCTTCCCACTACTTTCTCTCACTCTCTCTCTTCTTCGCATCCCACGGCGACGCCAAAGTTGCCGAACTCCAATACTCCGGCATCGATTTCCTCCGCTACGGCAAATCTAAATAGACGTTCCCGGCGCCTCCTCAAATCGACCGTAGGGCCTTCGCCTCTTCAAAATCTCTCTCTCTCTCTCTCTCTCTCTCTCTCTCTCTCTCAGATCTCACACCTTACGCCGTCCTCCTCCATTATCCGCCTGATCAAGAAACCATGCTTGAAAATTTGAGCTATAAGCTTGATAAAAATGGCCCGAACAATCAATTGAGTCTAAATGGTGGAGATACTAACTTTCATAATCCTTTTGGTATTAGCAGCAGTGATGGTTAGAAGGAGATGTACGCTAGAAACTTAACAAGATCAAGATCCATTCTTGTTGTTTCTCACACCTCACGTGTAACGCCCCAAGAAAATATATAATAAAAGTACATCAACCATAACTCTTTAAGATAACGGGTGTACTTCTCCAATACTTGAATACATGATCATAAGGAGTTTACAACATAGTCTCACATGCGGTTATACATTCAACGAATTCAATATATGAATCTATAACATGTAAAACGTCTAGTCAAAATAAACAAATGCCCTCAAGGGGTTACAAAAATCCAAGGCTTATACCCGGTTACACAAAATGGTTACTCGAACCCATACAAGTATGGCCCTTGGCTTGAAAAAAATTTCGATCACAACACAAGAAAAGCCTTGTGTTCTCAACACATATATGCATGCCCTTCACTTGGCGGAATCATCACATATTTACCTCCGCCAAAATCCCATAGGGTAAGCATAAAACCCAGTAGAAAATTCTTAATAAAATATATATATTTTATACAAGTCTCATGAAATGCAATACACATGCTATGCAATGCCCAAAAGTAAAGTCTCATCGTCATCCTTTAAAAAACCATCATGCACAATGAAAAATTAAAATTTCAATAAGATTCAACAATTTTAAAAATCAAGTTCATAGGGACAGTAAATACGACTCAAGTAATTCCTAGGTTGGTATCTGCAAGTAGGCATAACTAGCACTACCAAACCCCACTTTACCGATAGTTAACCGAAAGACACGTGGTACTTCCTCCACGCGTATTTTCGGTCTTTCACCCTGGACACTCAGGCTAACTTAATCAATTTCATCTACACCTCTTATATGAACTTACCAACGTATTTATCCCAAAACATTTCAATAAATCTCATTTCACAACATTCCTTTCTCAATGCAAATGTTTTCAAATCTCAATTCAAAATTTGTAACAACCAAATAAATTGAAAAATACAATGCAATATATATATATACATTTCAAGGCACTATAATAGTCTTCCATTTGCAATATTTTCCCACACAATATCTCCATTCCGATCACAATTTCAATTCAACTTTCAATGCAATTTTACAACATATCATATACGAATTTATATCCATCCAACGGTAGTAACATTTCCACATTTCATGCCCTCTCAACAATATAGTCATTTCGTGGCTATATACACATTTTTGAATAACAACTTCAAACCAATCATTCATCATAGTCCATGAAATTCTTTTCATTTAACATTATCATAATATTTATCAAAAGTCAATTTCATAATCACACTATATTTTCTTAAAAATCCCAAATTTCTAGGGTTTTTACCAAAAATAGACATCCCCTCATCTTTTGAAAAAATCTCACCCAAAAACATCTTCCTCATATAATGTAGTTCAAAACTCTCAAGAATTTGTTTAGAAAGAGACAAGGATTAAACCCACTTTTAATAAAACTATCATTCTTGAGCCAAAAATCAAATTTTCAATATCATCAAGGAAGCTCCAAAATCAACACAAATCTTGCAAATATATATATATAACTCTAAGAAAATACCTACCTCAAAGTCTTGAAGGAATGAAAGCCCCAAATTCAACGATGTGGAAACCCGATCTCCACAGCACACAACAAAGCCCTCGCTTAGCTCTCCAAAATTTGTGAAAGATGTTGGGTCAAAACTTCAATGGATGACAACAGATCAAGAGTTTAAGATGTTTAGTGGAGGTTTTTAGAGAGAATGGAGTAGAAAAGATTTTTTTAGAGAGAGAGATATGTAAAAAATAAGATACACTTAGCCCTAGAAGAGAGAAAAGACAGATTTTTCAGACTTAGAGGACTTACACACATGCAGCAACCCCCTTCGTACGTGCGGCTCTCACTCCTGCACGTGCGGCACTTCCTCTCGCACATTCCTCCGCACCTGCATATAAAGCACAATGCGCCATTGCAACTCCGTTCTTTACTGCACATGCGGCCTCACCTCCCGCACGTGCGGCCCAGACCCCCGGATGTACGATTCAACCTCCCAGCCAGAAATCATCCTAGCTCAACTCGGGACACCCCAGATTCAACCCTGCACCTTCCAAAACATGTGAAACTGAACACAGAAATAAATAAGAAGAAGGATTTTGAGAAAAGCTTCCAAATGCAACTAACCCAAACCGTTAACAAGACTCACGTCTCTCTCTTCAGATATCTTTCTCTCTCTAACACACATTCAAATCTCAGATCTGTTGATGACACACAAGTGTTTAGCTTCGAAGGTTCTTCGAACGTATGATATGTGTATGTATGTCTTTGTCTCTCTCTAGTTTTTTTTTTTTTTTTGAAGGTTCTTCATGTGTATGTATGTCTCTGTCTCTCTGTCTTTATTTTTTTTTTTTTTTTGTAGTTAATCTGTTGTTCTTGTGTATGTATATGTATATGTGTATGTGCATGTGTATGTTGTTGTAGTTGTAGTTGTAAATATTTTTGTTCTTGACATTGATGTTAATGATAGTGTTGGTGGTGGTATTGCTCTTATTAATGTTGTTGAAAATGAAATAGATTGCACTATTTTTGTTGTTCTTGTGTTGAATAGATGAGAGAGAGAGAGAGAGAGAGAGAGAGAGAGAGATTTGAATAGATAGAAAAAATAATAATTTTTTAACAGATAAGTTTGGTTTGGCTTGGTATTGCAATAGATAACTCTCTCATCTCTTTAGCGATTGTCTTTCTAGCAATTGCAACAGATAGGTACAAAACTTCAATAAATAGAAAAGATTTTGACATCAGATAGAGTTGGTTTGACAAATAAGAACAAAATTTTAACTAAAGAATTTTAAAGAATTGAATAGATAAAGAGAAAATTGAACACAAAGACAAAAAATTAGACAAATAAAATTTCATTTGAACAAATATTTAAACAGATAAGAGAAATTTGAATTGAAAAGATAAAAAAAAAATTAAACAAATAGGGTAAAAAGTTTGAACAGATAAGAAAGAAATTGAATAGATAGGAAAAATTTTGAACAAATAAGGAAAAATTTTGAATAGATAATCAACGAAAGTCGATAGATAAAAAAAGAAGTCAACGGATAAATTAAAAGGTAAAGTTAAAAATAAAATGTCATTCAAAATAATAAAAGGACTTCTCACCAAACTATTTCACAAATGGTGAATCTTCTCACTAACAAAAAAATATCTATTGGATCCAATACCTTAGACACCCTTAAAATTGAATTTATCACCAATTTTCTCTTCAAAAATTGCAATAGAGTGTCCCATTATGAATTGTTATAGATTAATGTCCCATTTGGTAGCACTTTATAAATTAATTTATTTTAGTTTATTTGGGATAACATTGTTACTTTTGGTTTCTTAATTCAGGATTCACTTTTCAAAAAATTAAAAAAAAATTTTCCTTCTTTTTTTTTTTTACTGATTTGTTTTAAATATTTTAAGTAATTTTTTTAATTTTTAAATACACCTAACATAAATACACTTAAAAAGCATAATATTTGTGAAAAAAATCTTTAAAAAATTTACTAAATACCAAAAATATATAATAAAAAAATTAAAAATTCATTACATTTTTCGTATTCTTGTATATTTATTGATTTGTTAAACTATTTTTTTTATAAATATTTTACTTTTTAGATACATCTAAGTAAGGTACATCTAAATATATAAAAAAAAAATTGCTTAAAATTTGAAAAATATTCACTAAAAACAAAAATATATATATATATGAAAAAATAAAAAACTCAAGTTTCAAAAAATTGAAACCAAACACAATGAATATGTTTCATAAATGTTATGAAAAAAAAAATAGTTAATGAACCACATCTGCCTTTAACAAATTAATTTATTGAAAAATGTTTCATCTACACAATTTCTTCCAGCACGATTCTCACAAATGAGTTGGCAAGACATAATATAAGTTCTATAATAATTGGAATGTGAGTCAACTTTTGAAATTTTGCCTCATTTGTAGGGGTTGTAGAAGAGAAAATTGTGTAGATATAACATTCTTGTTAACTTATTGGCTTATATCTAGTAAACCATGAAAATAGTACTTCATCAATATCAACAAACTAATTCTATAACTAATTATTATTTATAGTTGTTATAGGCACTATTAATTGACTATTCAATAGTTTATCATTTTTTGATAAATTTGACAACACTATTGTGGGTGTTAATTTCCGACCACACAACCAAGAGGGGGAACTCAGTTGAAGAACACCGGTAAAATAAATTAAGCCCAACAACCTGCACAAGAAGATAAGAATCTAGCGGTGGTTCGTCCAGCTAAGGGCACTCCAACGATCAAGTCAATAACAATATCTCTCAAAGATAGCAAATTGTGCTTAAATTCACAAGAAAGAACTTATTGCTAACAATATATCACCCATCCCTGAGACCCGGGGTGCCCTGCTTTTATGGCCAACACTGACCTGATCCCTATAGAAGCCTCACTTCAGTGGACTGAGGCTCAATGCTCATCTTGGACTTTCAACTAGATAAGAATAAACTCCCTAAGTACTTTATCTTTGTCCAGATTGAGATCCTCTCCTGTTCTAGGACTCTTGTCCTTTATCTACTCATCTCGAATTCCGGCATCTCTGCAGACAACCTCGACCTAGCCGAGATCACCTCGACATCATGACCAGGCCACGTGGCACCTCGGCTAACACTTCGACGTCACCTTGGCCTCGTGCTGTCATTCACAAAATATGTCCCCATAACTGCCCCTAGGTTCTATTACCTCGGCAACTTGAGGTGATAGAACCTACATCGCTTATTTATATATTATGTCGGCTAAAATTCATTCTTTCCTTCAACCGAGATCATGACTCATTGGTTTCAAGTACCCAAGACTCAACTGTCTACTTTACCAAGGATCAAGAACTAAAAGTCAAGTTCTTTTAATACCCTAAACGAGCTCACTCCTCTAGCCGAGGTTTTTGTTTCAGTAATCAAGAACTCCAAGAGTTTTGACTGCGCATGAACTGTCACGCATAGTTTACTTAACCGTTTCCTCCACTCGTCCATTTCTCATTGGTTCGTATCTGACACGCGCCATCAGGTTGCGTTGCTTCTGCACACACCGCCTGACAAGTACGACGTCCAAGGCATCCCGTTATGTTTTGCTGTCTTTTCATATATTTAACAAAACTCTTCCTTCTCTTTCTGTCTTTTCACTTTTACAATTCACAATTTCCCTCATCTCCCTCTCTCTCTCTCTCTCTCTCTCTCTCTAACATTTCTCTTCCAAACCTCCATTTTTCAACCTCTCAAGCTCTACAACGGCCTTTTTCGTCACCGCCAGCGCACTATTCATCATTTGACTCTGATTGTTCAAGTTGTCTGACTCCAGCATATCTCACTCCGGCTTTAATCGGTAAGTCCTCTGATTTCTTCTCTTCAATTTCAGTCTTTCACTGTTTTTGAATATGATATTATTATGTAACTGCTTGTATGCCTCTTGTTATGCGATCTCCTTACTCATCTTCTAATTCTGTTTTTCGTTTATGGTCATCATTGAGTCATTTCTGGTTTCTTAACTCTTCGCTGTGCTTTGAATCTCGTGCTTGTCTGTGATTTGTGCTGCGCAATTTATCCTTGTGTCTATACACACTGTTCGTGGTTCTTGCACACACGTACGTATGTGGACTCGCCTTTTTCCGCGCGCCCCTTTCGGAAGGTTTGAAATGAAAGGCCTCACAGTTCAGATTCCCGCGGTTCTGAATCTAATCTCACAAGTGCAATGTGAAACTGATAAACACCAAAGAGTCCAAATCCGGCAAATCTTTTTGGAAAATCGATTTTAAATCAAATAATGCCAAAATTGAACTGCTTTGCCAGATACAAAGTCGCCACCTAAATATTTTTATTTTGGGGAAATTTAGGAAACCTTGACTCGTGCTAAAGGCCACGCGTCCGTCATCACCAAAGTTGCCTCGGCTCGGGAACTTGGGTACGAAGAGGGAAGGTCATGAATTGAGCACCCCCACTCACCCGATCAAAAGATCAACCTCTACTAATTATGATATGATTTTTATGTACATTATGTGCTCTAATTCTGATTATTAAACTAGCTTTACTATGTGATGCGCACAAATAAGTATAGACTAGTTTGCTCAATTTGGAACAACTTAACTCATGTTTGTTTGAGAAAATAGTTTGAATTTGTCACCTCAAGTAGGCTTAAAAGTTGCGGATTTGCCACTAAACAAAGTAGGCTTAAAACATGATTTGACACTCAACAAAATGGGCTTAAAACGCACATCTGTTGAATCGTTCCAATTCAAACAACAAGTCTTCATCCACAGGCATTCATGCAGTTTAGCATTTAAGCACATAACCTCATGGCAAGCATGCTAATCTCGGCTACTAGTATGGCATATGGATCGATTTGAACAACATACGATTAAACACATATTCAAATAAGGTATTGAAATGACAATGCAGTTTGAATGATGCGCCGACGCCCGGTGCATGCAAGACAAGATGAATGGATGCAAGCATGCGATATGCTAACCGAAATATGTCCCTAATCTAACCATCAAAAGCGGTTAAATAAAAGGGAGAAAGACGTGGGGTTGGAAAACACACACGCACACACGTACACTTATTACAATATTACGCCCTCGCAAAGGAGGGTCCGAATGAATCAAAGCTAACTAGCTAGCTAGGTTAATTAAGCTAATTAATCTAATTAAACTAATTAGACTAATTATTACAAATCAAATGAATAACAAGCTAAGCTAATTACTAACTATTACAACACTTTAACTAACTAACTAGCAAACTAATTAATTAAATTATAACACAAATGTGAATAAACTAATCATGCAAGGCATTAAACTATGCTGTCACTGCTCCGCCTCGGGAAGTGAAATATGCACATGCTCGGTTTTCGCCCCGAAACGACCTCCGTTTTGCTCTCGAAAGGCTCTGTTTGCAGGGTTGAGCATACTTCAGAACCTTTCTGCTCCATCTTATCAAACATTCTCTAAGGCTTACACCAGTGGCCTGCCGGCCATGGATGGTTGCTGCCGGCCATCTGTCGGCCAAAAATGTGTATTGCCTGCCAAAAATAAGGCACTACCGGCCATGGATGAGGTACTGCCGGCCACTGATGCAATAGATCACCATGCTGCAACAGAGCACAAACAAAGCAAAAAGGGGATTTTTCCAAGGATTGTCTGCACACCCTGTCTCTCATTTTCATAGGGAAATCAAAGGAGGGACAAGATTTGGCTCACAAAACTACCAATCAAGCAATTTCATTGCATGATGGCTCGTGAAACCAATTGTGCAAGTTCAATGAATTCAAAAACAAGACTCAAAATGTCCATCACCCTATCATGCATGATCAAGGACAATGGAGACTTAGGAAAATAGCACATTTCATCACTTTTGAGTATGAAATGTCCCATTTGCCTTGTGTTCAAATTAACGTCTGATTTGAACGCATACAATGCAACATAAAGAATGCTTATCTTAAATCTTTTACTTTTCAATTTTATTTACACATTTTAATTACCAAACCATTCATTAATCAATTGTCTGTTGGTGAGTGTCATCTAATGGAAAGAGGGTTCAAACCACAAATTACTTTGGGCATAAAAGAGGCATTACACTGTTGGTAATGAACCCCCTAAGAGATTAAACCATTAGGTGTAGCACCTCCATTTCACACTTAGGCAAACAAGTGGTTTGAAACTGCTTTCAAAGCAAAACCAAAAGGTGAAGAAAGAAGGGAGATTGCAGACATTATAAGTGCTGAAAATGAGTACTAAAAGTACTAAACTATGCAACCAACTCAAACTAATGATAGTTAAAGCCTTAAAACACTAAGCTAGTGAATGAATTAACACTACAACCATGCCATGCAAGGCTCAAATGAAACAAATAACCAAAAATAGAGGCGAAATAGCCTTAAATATAATCTAAAACATGATGGACTTAAACCTCAAAAAGCTAAAATAATAAGCTAATACATGGAGTTAACTAGGCATGCAAATAAGACACAAGGAGGGGAGGCTAATCCCTCCAATTTTGGACTTCAAAATGAGTTTTTTACCACTGAAAAACCTCTGAAATTCAATGGTTAAAAGGTCCAAAAAAGTTGGTTTTAAAGTGATAAATAAAGGCACAAAAGCTTTACACACAAGGAAACAAGAAGGGTAAATCACCCCCTAACTAAAAAGGGGTTCAAACCACCATTTTTAAGCCACTAAAATAGAGCTTTTTATAGTTCAAAACCAGCCCCAAAACAATTGGAAATGATGGCAAAACAAGTATACAAAACAAGTATAAACAAGGCAAGTGTTATACCTTTGAAGCAAAGCACAAATTGGCCAACAATCTAAGCCAAAACCACTTTCTAGAGCTCAAAGAAGGTCCCAAGTTACCTCAGCTCAAAGACTAACAACTTTGGTTAAGGTAATGTATGTAAAAGTGTAGAGAAAACAAGCACTTAGCACAAAATTGTAAGAGAGAGAGAAATCTAGAGAGAGAGAAAGAATTTTTATGTCTTCAAAGTTTCTAACCCCCACGCATGAGAGAGAGGGGTCTTATATATAGAAAACACAAAATTTCCTCACAAAAATCCAGCCACACACGTGTAGGAAGATACATGAATCTATGCAAACAACTGGCAAAAAATATCATAAAATATCTGCAGGAAACACTGGTGGCCGGCCGGCCATCAGTGATGGCCGACAAGGCTTCATTGATGGCCTGTAGGGCACATCAATGGCCGGCAAAGGAGAAGTGGTGGTCGGCAACCTCCAAAGATGGCCGGCAGGCCATTTAAAACTTCATGCTAAAAAGACCTAGGTATGATCCAAAGATAAGACAAAATGGATACAAGGTTTGGAAAACTCAAACCTGTGGCATTCCACCGATGACTTCGAGCACTCGGCGAGCAAACAAACTCGTCATCGGATAAAACTGCAAGAACATCTAAGTTTTAAAGGGCCGTCAAAAATGGGGTGTCTACAACGTAGTGTTCATAAATTTTGATGCTTTTACAATTTGCCACTGCTCTTGACTTTTGCATATCTGCACATACTTACTCTGTGTTCTTGAATTTATATTGCTTTCTTAAGTCTGAATCATGCTCTTTTCTGTTTCTCTTTGACTTATTCCAGTTTCTTGCCTTTGATTTTTGTTTATGTTATAAACTTAGGTTTAGGGTTTGATAGCAATCACATTCTTAGGAAAATTGATCAAATTTCCTTTAGATCTTCAAAACCTTTGCCCAAATACTTGTTTAGGGTTTAGCCGAGGTTCTCAAGCCTTACCAGTCTCTTCTCTCCGAAATCCCTCATAAAATATCATAAGTCAAGAACATGGGTATGTTCAAGTGGAAGGTAAACAGCCCAAAAAAACTTGAGTACTTTAAGAGAAAGATCTTTATCCCAGCCGACATTTAGATCAGGTTAGCTAGGAAGGAGGATTTCATCGTGCTTGATGGAGACTCTATACCCTTCCCAGCTGTTGCTTTCATTGAGTGCGGACTTCGGTTTCTTTTAGACATTCTCTTTAGGAAAGTCCTCTACTATTACAAACTCAACGCTATGTAGTTAGCCATCAATTCCTATAGGGTTATCAATGGTATAATTGCCCTAGCCCACCAAGAAAAACCTAAGATCACATTAGCCAACATCCAATTTTGTTATACCATGTGTGGCCTAAAGTCTGAAAAAGGCTATATTTATTACCTCAAGCCCAGATCCATTGCCTACAAAATCATAGCCGACCTCCCAGACCCCAACAAGGGTGCTGGAGATGATTACCTGATCGTGTCGGGCAACTAGAAGTTTGCCCCTGATGATGATCTTCATCTCTTTCCTTTGCGATGATCGGTGTTTAAAGAGGATGATGGTAAGAACTGAGTCACTCTCTTAATCCTATTTTTGCTAAGACTTGTCAACTCATATATCTCTTTTTGAATGTTTTTCTTCTTGTTCTCTTTTACAGCTCTTGCCCAGCCAGTAAAGGATTTTTGACAAACTTTCTTCTCCAGCCCTGATCTAAAAAAGTTGTTGGACTTGCCAGTTGAAAAACGCAAGGCCCCCTATTGCTTGATTAAATTCTGATTTACAAGTCGGCCCTGCTTGACGTTTCCCGCCGAAGCAAGACTCCACCTTCTGCAACAACTCCACCAGTTGCTTCCTCACCCAGGCCAAACCAGGCTCTTCTTCAGATCCAGTTGAGGTTACATCCACATCCATCCCTCAGTTGATTCCACCTTTCCAATGCCAACACCAACGTCGAGCTCCACCAAACGTCCTTGCCGGCAGAACCCGAAGTCGCAAACGACGAGATTCTGAAGAGTCGGCATGCGACCTAACAAACCCACCAATTGCTCTGCCAGCAATTCATTTTGGCACCAAAATCACCGTCACTGCAACAGTCGAAGAGATAGGCCATAGCAAAGCTATTGTGGAGGACTTCCTGGCCGGCTTACCAAGAGTGATGACTGTTCAATCTTCTCCATTAGAGTCGCAGCCCAAACCAAAACCAAAGAGGGTGAAAAAGGCTAAGGCAAAGGCCCCAGTTACCCAAGTGGACACCGAAAACACCCTGCCAATCTCCAAATTGGTTGAGGTCGAGAAAAATGCCTCCGTCGTGAAGAGGCCTTCTGACGCTGAGATATCTGACAATCGGCAATCAAAACGGCCGAGGTTCGAAGGTGAAGAGGGCCGAGGATTTTTCAAAGCTAACGAGCCCTGGGCCTCAGCGATTTTGATTGGCGACAGGCCGATGATAGCTGGTGACAATGCAATTGACAGCATCAAAGTCGGCGCCGCTCGTTTCACCGCTGTTCTTTTTCCTATTAATCTCAATTGAATGGCCGAGATCATCGAATATGAAAACTTTGCTTTAATGATGCAACACTCTGTTCTGGAAAGTCTTCAACTCCTATCTTTTCACTACGCCAAAATTGGGCTTTAGCGGCGGTCTTTTACCGCCGTTAAAGGCTGTAAAATCGCCGTTAAAACCTTTAACGGCGGTATTAACGACGATTTCGTTACCGCCGTTTATGCGCATGTCGGAAAAAGTACAACCGTTGTAAAAAGGTAAATTACCGTTGTTAAAAGTCGACCAAAAACGACGGTTTTTTACCGCCGTAAATAGGTTCAAATTTTTCAAAAAATAATTCTTTCTTCTTGCACTCCCCAAGTTTTGAACCCAAGACGTCTCATCCACCCACACCAACCACTCTGCCATAGCCACTTTTCATGAAATATATTCCCTAAATAAATATTTAAACATTACTTTTACTTTATTGTAGATGGTTTCACCGAAGCTCGCCGGAGTTTCGCCGGAGCACGCCGGAGCTCCGCCGGCAAAGACCGCCGTCATTAACGGCGGTAATGATTGGGCATTAGCGGTGGTTTTTTACCGCCGTTAAAGGCGGACATTAGCGACGGTTTTGTTACCGCCGTTAATAGAGGGTTTTATTACCGTCGTTAAAGACACTTTAGTGACGGTTTTTTTAACGGCGGTAACGAAACCGCCGTTAATAATAAATTAACGGCGATATTAACGGCGGTTTTCGTTACCGCCGTTAATAGTACCTTTAACGGCGGTTTTCGTTACCACCGTTAAAAAAACCGCCGTTAATGCCCTGTTTTGGCGTAGTGTTTTTGGCTTTTATTTCAAGTTCTCATACTTAGAAATTTTACTAACTTGTTCATTCTTTTTATTTCAGGCGATCCAGCATGCTCATTCCTTTGCAACAAAAGCTGATGCTTTCAAGAAAGAATTGGTCTGCAAGACCAAAGAGGCTGTTGGTTTCCTGGCCTCCCTCAATAACACTGAGGCAAAAATGAAGATGCTGCTGGATCAAGCCAAGGCTGCCAAACAAGCTCAAGATCAAGCCGAGAAAAAGGCAGAGGCTGCTGAAGCAGTTACCGATGTACTCAGGGCCGAGGCCAAAGAATTCGAAGCCAAAATTGCCAAAGTCGAGGCGGAGTTACGAGAGGCCCTGGCGACCAAGGCGGCCGAAATTAAGGCAGCTGACGAAAAAGCCTACGCCGAAGGCCAAGCCAACGTGCGTGATGCCAACGTGCGTGATGCCTACAAGGAACAAGTAAACCAAGCTTGCAATCGAGGTTTTTATCTTAGCTGGACGGTTGCTCTAAATAAGCTTTCCATCCCAATGGATTCCGACCTTTGAGATAACAACAAACTCCAAGTTTCTTTCCCTCCGCTTACTAAAGGATCGGGCGGCGAGGTCGATGAAGAGGAAACCGACGCAGAGGATACCGAAGAAGAGGAGCTGGTTGCTGATGGGGCCAAGTCTTCAACATTGAATGATCAAGTGCTGGACTTGACTCATGATAAGGAGGAAGACTTAGTTTCCAAGGGCGCCTCTCCCAAACAAACAACTTTCGAGACCGAGGTCCAAGCAGCCGAGAAAAGCTTGGACCAGACCTTTCTAGAAATTGATGCCGAGATAGCAGTGGAGAAAGAAGCCACATTGCCAACCGATGTCGACACAACGTCAATAGCCGAGGTTGAGCAATCTGAGATCAGTGCCCATAATTCCAACACTTAGGAATTTTTTCTTTACTTTGAACTTTACTTTTGAACAATTGTAATTTTTTGTAACTTTGGACAAGTAATCTCTTTTGTCGGGCCGAAGTGCCTTTTTGTTTCTGAACAAGTTTCTTCTTTGAATGCATGCTTGCCTTCTTTCTTCCTTCTTAAGTGTTGAATGCTTTGCTTCATGTATGCCTACTACTTTCCTTCTATGCACGTTTCCATACTTGGAATATTTTTGTATTTCTTCAAAGTATACCTTAACTGTGTAATCACTTCGGGGTAGAGTATCTCAGATATAAACTTTGACTGTTTGTCTTGACCAACAATTGGAATACCTCGGCTAACACTTAAAAATATTTCGGAGTATTTTTACAAGTGTTGTTTTTTAAAATTTATTCAATCAAGTACTATTTATTTACTTCCACTTGTTGTCAAGACTTCACCCTTCCAACCCTTCCAAGCTTAACAGCCTGGTTGGTCATCTCGAGTAATATATACCTCGGATACTTCTTTCCTTATTACCTCAGCTAACTTCAACTTGGAAATTGTTCTGAATCTTTAACAAGTGTCAAACCTAGTCCAACTTGTAAATTTCTTCTAAAAATTTTAAGTGTCAAGCTTTCAAGCTTATTTATCATTCATGTTCCCTGCCCCCTAATGTGAACTGAAGTTCCACTTAAGTTCACATTAAGCATGTGTCTATGGTCTATTGCCAAAGTCAGACTCAAACAAAGACTAGCTGAGGTGTTCGACCTTGGTTTTTCTGTTAATCTGACTAAAGCGGACTTAGTTCCATTCAGGGTTTAACTCTGCCGACATGGCAAGTCAAGGTTAACTCGACTTGGTTCAACTCTATTATATGCAAGTATAATTCAACTTTGTCATATAATAAGTCTAAGTTATTCGTCATGTTTCATTCAGAAGCATCGCCAACTTAGTTCAACTCTATTATTTGCAAGTATAATTCAACTCTATCATATAATAAGTGTAAGTTATTCTTCATGTTTCATTCAGAAATATCACCAACTTAGTTCAACTCTATTATATGCAAGCATAATTCAACTCTGCCATGTAATAAGTCTAAGTTATTTTTCATGTTTCAGTCAGAAACATCATCATAGGACTGGTCAGTCCTATTGCACAAATTTCAAATTCATAAAAATAAAACTAACAGTTTATTATTACTTCAGCTAATAAAATTTTGACATAAAATTTAAAAAACTAATGATAAAAAAACTTCAAATTACAAGTGTTCTAAGGTCTTGGCAACTCTTTGCCATCAATGTCTTCAAGTCGGTATCCCCATTGCTAGCAACCGAGATGATTCTATAAGGCTCCTCCCAGTTTAGGCCAAGCTTGCGCTCCCTAGGATCCTTCTTGTTACCGACAACTTTCCTCAAGACGAGGTCCCCAACTTTGAACTCTCTTGGGTTGACCTTCTTGTTGTAAGCCCTAGCAAACTGCTGCTGGTATGCCCCTAACCGAATTGCTGCTCTCTCCCTTCTTTCTGTCAATAGATCCAGATCTCGGGCAACAAATGCCTCGTTGGTCCCATCTTCCACTCCTTGGGTTCTGATTCCAAGGATGCCAACTTCCAGTGAGATAGCTGCTTCAGTGCCATAAGCCATGGCAAAAGGAGGCTCCCCAATGGATCTTCTCGGCGTAGTCCGATATGCCCAGAGCACATTGGGCAACTCTTCTACCCACTTCCCTTTTGCTACTTCCAGTCTCTTCTTGATCCCATCCAAGATAGTCTTGTTGGATGCTTCTACTTGACCATTGCTCTAAAGGAAACTTGAAGCGGAGTAGTAGTTCTTGATTTTGTACTTTGCACAGAAGCTTTTGATTAGTTTACTATCAAACTGTGTAACATTATCTACTATTATTGCCCTTGGGATTCCAAACCTGTTGATGATGTTCTTCCATATGAAATTCTTCACATCAATATCTCAAATATTCGCAAGGGGTTCAGCTTCTACCCACTTCATGAAGTAGTCAGTTGCTACCGGCAGAAACTTCCTTTGCCCAGTTGCTTGGGGCAATTGTCCAATAAAATCCATGCCCCACTAGGCAAATAGCCAAGCGTTGGATACTAGGTTCAAATCTGCTGCTGGTTGATGTATCAAAGGTGCAAACCTTTGACAATTCTCGCACTTTCTGACGTAGGCTTTAGCATCCTTCTGCATATAGGCCCACTAGTATCCGTGAGTGATAGCCCTATAAGCAAGTGATGCCTCCAACATGGCTTTCACAAACTCCTTCATGAATCTCATACAGAAAGTCCTCAACCTGGGAGGGATATACACATCCCAAAAGAGGTCTAGTGAAGAATCTCCTGTAGAGATAGTCATCTGCTATTAGGCTGAACCTGGCCGACTTCAATTTTGTCTTGTGTGCCTCTTTTCGGTCGTCTGGTAGCTTGCCATCCCTAAGGAACATCACTATTGCATCTATCCAACTTGGACCCATCTCCACACACATTGTTTCGTACTCTATGATCAGTAGTTCCATACTTGGGCCTGACAAATAATCAACCATTATTGTCCTTGCCTTCCCTGATTTCATTGCACTAGTCAGGTTAGCCAAGGCATCGGCATGATTGTCATCATCTCGGCTAACCTGCTGTAGCCGGCAATCCTGGAACAATGCTAGCAGTCTAACAACTTCTTTGACATAGGCTATCATTCTTTCATGTCGGGCTGCATACTCGCCTGCTACTTGATTCACAATAAGTTGGGAATCACAGAAGACCACCACTTCATCAGCTTCCATTGTTGCTGCTAACTTTAACCCTGCAATCAGTGCTTCATACTCTGCTTTATTGTTTGAGGCCTTGAACCCCAAATAAATAATACTCACCTGCTGCTTGAATCCAAGTCGTATTGGCCCAACACTACTACCCATCTGGCTACCCTACTTATCAAATCTCTTTGCTGCAACAGGGACTTCAAAAGATTCTCAATCAGTACCACAATCTTGTGGGCTTGGAAGTAGTGATTCAGTTTTTTTGAAGCCATCACCAGGGCTAGTGTCAATTTTTTCAGGGGTAAGTACTTGGTCTCTGCACTTGCTAGGGTCTTACTCACATAATATACTTCTCTTTGTTCTCTCTTCTCTTCTCTGATTACCACTGCACTCACTGCGTGCTCTGAAGCTGCCAAGTATAAGAACAGTTCTTCTCCAAATATTTTTTCAAGTCGGCCAAGGTGACTTCGCACTCCTCTGTCCATAAGAAATCTGTAGCCTTTTTTAACAAACTAAAAAATGGTTTACACTTATCTGAACTTCTACTTATAAACCTGTTCAGAGCTGCAGCCCTTCCAGTCAGCATCTGTATTTGCTTTGCCGATGTCGGGCTCTTTAAGTCAATGATGGCCTTGATTTGATCTGGGCTTGCCTCAATGCCCCTTCTGGTGGCCAAGTACCCTAGGAACTTACTAGACCCGACTCCAAGTGCACATTTCGAAGCATTGAGTCGGAGCCGATATGTTCTTAGGATATCAAAAACTGCCTTCAAGTCGGCTAGATGATTCTCAAGTTCTTTGGTCTTTACGACCATGTCATCGATGTATACTTCTACTGTCTTACTAATCAAATCTCTGAACATTTTGGTCACGAACCTCTGATAGGTTACTCCTGTATTTTTCAACCCAAAAAGCATCACTCTATAGCAGTATAGCCCCTTTGGGGTGATAAATGCAGTCTTCTCCTCGTCAGGGGGATACATTGCTATCTGATGGTATCCTCTGTAAGCATCCAGGAAGCTCATCCTCTCATGCCCTGAAGTAGCATCCACCAGCTGATCAATCTTGTGGAGTGAGAAATTGTCCTTGGGGCAAGCCTTATTCAGGCTGGTGAAGTCAACGCAAACCCTCCACTTGCCGTTCTTCTTTTTCACAACCACTGTGTTGGATAGCCAAGTAGGGTAGTTTACCTCACGAATGGCTTTGGCTTCCAGCAGTTTGTCCACTTCCTCTTCAACTGCATCAACATGCATAAATGTCAGCTTCCTTGCTCATTGGATGACAGGTTTGGCTGTCTTGTCTACATTGACCATATGCCATGTGACCTCGGGGTCAATGCCTGGCATCTCATATGGCGTCCAAGCAAATACTTCTATATTGACCCGTAAGAAAGCCTCTAACTCCCTTTCCTCATCCTCGGCCAATCCTGAGCCGAGAAGAAAGAAGCGCTCTTCATTTTCTTCTTGGACCAGAATTTTCTTCAAGGCTTCCTCACTCTTCTCGGCCGGTTCTTTACCGATATCATCTAGAACTTCTATGTCCTCGTCCTCAACTTTCACTTTTTCTGCCTTTTGCACGTTGCAGGTGGATTTCATTACTGCCATGGAGCAATTCTTTGCCTGCACTTGATCTCCTCTGACTTCCTCAATCTCCTGTTTAGTTAGAAACCGCAACAGTTTGTGCAGTGTTGAAGGAACAGCCCTCATTGCGTGCAACCATGGCCTTTCTAGGATAACATTGTAAGGGGAGGGGCTGTTAATTACTGTAAACTTTGTGCTTACCTTCCTGGTATCTGCATGCACCTTCAAATTTATTGCTCCTAGGGGGCCATGTTGGCGTTCCATTGAACCTGACCATTGGGTTGTTGGACTGCTCCAAATCATCTCAACGAAAGCTAAGCTCCTTGTAACATCTGACATACATGATGTCAAAAGAGCTGCCTTGGTCGATCAGAATGCGCCTTACCTGGTGTTCTCCCACCTTAAGAGTCACCACCAGAGCATCGTTGTGTGGATGCTACACCATGTCTAGGTCTGCCTCAGTAAAAGACACAATCGGTCCCTGGTACTCATTTGTCCTAGGCCTCTTTTGCTGGACTTGATACACATGTTGTAAGTGTCTCACCTTCTAGGTCTCTCCTCATATATCATTCTCATTAATCTTCGAGTGGATCACATTGATCACTTAAGGTTCTGCCTGTTGCGGTTGTGGCGAGGGTGGTGTCGCTGGTGCCAGGGAAAGCCTTGCATGCTCTTCTCTCGTTCTGGCTTTATCTACTAGGTCCCTCAAGTGACCTTGTTTGACTAGGTCTTCCAAGTGCGTCTTCAGGGCTCTACACCTCTGAGTCAGGTGCCTATTCTCATTGTGGTAGATGCAGTGCTTCCCAAGACTCCTTCCCATGAACTCGCCAGGGACCCTCTCCAGCACTCTATAATACAACTGGTTCCTAATCCTTTCTAGAACTTTGTAAACTGGGATTCGGAACACAGTGGTGACTGCCTATGCTGCCCTCAGCCCTGTTTCCTACATGTTAAAACCAGTATTACCTTGGCCTCGCTTTGGTGAACCGTTCCTCTTCTCCTGTTTGGGTGCCTTATTTCCCGGCGTGTCCTCTTCTGCTCTGGCATATTTCTCGATCCGTGCCATGAGCTCCTCCATACTCTTTGATAGAGTTTTTGCCAGTGACTTTCAAAGCGGGCATTTATCTTCTAGGCCATTCTTAAAAGATACGACCGCCAATTTTTGGTTGCATCCCAGTATTCGGTTGAACACCTCATAATACCTTTTAGTATAGGCCCTGAGGCCTTCACCCTTGCTAATTTTCAGAGCCATCAGGGAGTCTACCCTTAGTGGCTGTAACTTGTTTGTAACAAACCTGGCCACAAACATCTCAGCCAGGCCTTCCCAACTCTTCACAGTTCCTTTCAGTAACTTGTGAAACCAATCCGATGTGATTTCCCTAAAGGATGAGGGGAACACCTTGCACAATAACAGTTATTCCCGGTATACAAATCCATCGAATTTAGATATAAGGTGACCTGGAAGTTTGGATCGGACTTACCGTCATAAATTTGAAACTTCGGCATATGGAACCTTTTTGGGGCCTCAAACCTATCCAACTTAACTGAGAACAACGTTCTCAGTTTGACAGGGGATGTGACCTCAGCATTCTGCTGCTTCCTCTAGAGGTAGTCCCTCAAATTCTTCTTAGTCCGACTAGGAGCTCGACTGCCAACAGATTTCAATCTTTTTGATACGCTACTCCAGTGTCGTTATGTGTCCTCTTAGACTTCTCTTCATTCACCGTGTCAAAACACAGGCCCTTCCCTTGGATATTCTGGGGCTCTTTGACATATGTCCGCCTCGTCCAAGGTATCCTCTATGAGTCACCTCTGATCGACTCTCCTCTTCCGACATCCCGTGAAGGCCAATGTGAGGGCTCCTTTTCCCTGCCATGCTGTGGGACTGCTGGGGTTGTTTTCTGCCCTCATTTCTGAGCGTTAATCTTGGCCCCTGGCATCGGTGTGTCCTACAACGGAAACGGTGGTTGCATGACGTTGTTCGACAGCATGAAGTTGACAACTGATTGTAGATTTGCCAACTTATTGGCCATTCCCTTCATCTCGCCATCCCTCCTCAGACATCTATCTTTCCATACCTGGAAGTTACTTTCATTGTAATATTCATCTGGACCTGATTTCTTGAGGCGTCTCCATCTTTGCCGACGTCCTTCTGCACAAGATTTGAATCCTGTGTTCCTTCATCACGGTTTTTTTCCTCGATGTTAGGATCGGCATGTTTAGCCTTCCCACATAGGACGTTGTTCCCGATCTTTTCTTTCTGCTTGTCGTTGGCCATTTATTCTCCTTACGTTTCCACATACGGAACTAAATTGTGGGTGTTGATTTCCGACCACACAACCAAGAGGGAGAGCTCAGCTAGAGAACACCGGTATAATAGATTAAGCCCAACAATCTGCACAAGAAGATAAGAATCTGGCGGTAGTTCGTCCACCCAGGGACACTCTGGCGATCAAATCAGTAATCAATATCTCTCAAAGATAACAAATTGTGCTTAAACTCACAAGAAAAAACTTATTGCTCACAATATATCACCCATCCTTGAGACCCTCGGGGGTGCCCTGCTTTTACAGTCAGTACTGACCTGATCCATATAGAAGCCTCACATCAGTGGACTCAGGCTCAATGCTCATCATGGACTTTCAGCTAGATATGGATAAACTCTCTAAGAGCTTTATCTTTATCCAGATTGAGATCCTCGTCTGTTCTGGGACTCTTGTCCCTTATCCGCTTATCTTGGATTCCGGTATCTCTGCAGACAAACTCGGCCTAGCCGAGATCACCTCGGCATCATGACCAGGTCATGTAGCACCTCGGCTGACACTTCGGCATCACCTTAGCTTCATGCTATCATTTATAAAATATGTCCCCACAACTGTTTTGCTCTTTTTCCAGTTATGTACATTAAGATAATGGATGGTAAATATATAAATTCTTAATTTTATAAAATATAGTTCAAACAAAGAGTGAGCAAGTTTGAAAACTAGTTAAAATAATCAAAAAATTAATTCTTTTCTTTATTTCTCTGTACGATTTTTCATAAAAATTTTAAAAATAAATTAAAATAACTAATTTTCAAATCAACTCTATATTTATTGAGCCTAATACGAACGTTTTTAGTGGGAAAATTGAGTGAATTCTCAGATTATTTTTTAACATTTTTTTAATTAGTCAAAAAAATGAATAAAAAAATTGGAAAGAAAAACAAGAAATACTTGATGAGTAACTTCAAATTTGCTTAACCTCCACGGAAAAAACACTATGTTCTAATGGAACTTTCGGGAATTGCTTAACAAAGAAAGCACTTCAAGCCTTTATATGGTGTGAATAGTGCGGGTCACAATATTAATGTGGTGGAAGTATATGCATAATGACAGTTAATTCTGGTACGTGTCAGTTTTATCATCGCCTAATCTTTCTTGACTTTTTCACGCACTTTTTTTAAGTGCTCCACTAACCGCCTCAAATTAATTAGATGAGTATGACAAACGTACAACTAACGCACTCCTTTTCACTTCATAATCTTCTTCACGTTTCATCTCTAAGAGAAAATTACTGTATTTCTTTTAAATTTAAACTAGCATATCACACGTGCTATGCACGGATTGTGTTTATAATTATCTATATATGTGAATTGTGATTTTTAAATATATATTTTTTAAATGTCTTTTTTTTTCTTTTTTATATTATATTAAAGTTTAATATTTGATAATAATCATATGTATTGGACTTTTTCAATTAATTAAATATCTTTTTTTATTATTATATTATATTAAAGTTTAATATTTTGAAAATAATCATATGTATTGGACTTTTCAAGAATTTTTTTTATACTTGTTCTTAATGCATTAAAGTGTTATTATGAGGGATAATAATCATATGTGTTGGAACTTTTCAAGGAATTCATATGTGTTGGATTTCAAAGAATTTTTTTTATGCTTGTTCTTAATGCATTAAAATGTTATTATGATAGTAAGACTTGGGAGTTGGGAGAAGTTAATAAATGCTAAGATTTTTTTTTTAAATAAAAAAATCAGGAAATTATACACTGATTGTGTTTACAATTATTTATATATGTGAATTACGATTTTTAAATGTCTTTTTCTTTCTTTTTTAAATGTCTTCTTTTTTTCCGTTGTTATATTATATTAAAGTTTAATATTTTGATAATAATCATATGTGTTAGACTTTTCAAGAAATTAAATGTCTTTTTTTATTTATTATATTATATTAAAGTTTAATATTTTGATAATAATCATATATGTTGGACTTTTCAAGAATTTTTTTTATACTTGTTCTTAATGTATTAAAATGTTATTATGAGGGATAATAATCATATGTGTTGGGACTTTTCAAGAAATTCATGTGTTGAATTTTAAAGAATTTTTTTTATACTTGTTCTTAATGCATTAAAGTGTTATTATGAAGGTAAGACTTGGGGGTTGAGAGAAGTTAATAAATGCTAAGGTTTTTTTTTTTTTTTAAATCAAAAAATCAAGAAATTTAGATTGGGAGATTGGAGCTCCCACAAGGCTTAGGGTTAAAAACCCCCTTTTGCTTAATATATAGTATAGATTTTGATAATAATCATATGTGTTAGACTTTTCAAGAAATTTTTTTTATGCTTGTTCTAAATGCATTAAAGTGTTATTATTATATGTGTTGGGACTTTTCAAGGAATTCATATGTGTTGGATTTCAAAAAAAATTTTATGCTTGTTCTTAATGCATGAAAGTGTTATTATGAGGGTAAGACTTGAGGGTTGGAAGAAGGTAATAAATGCTAAGATTTTTTTTTGAATTGCGATTTTTAAATGCCTTTTTTTTTTTTTTTTTTAATGTCTTCTTTTTTTCCTTTTTTATATTATATTAAAGTTTAATATTTTGATAATAATCATATGTATTAGACTTTTCAAGGAATTAAATGTCTTTTTTTTATTATATTATATCAAAGTTTAATATTTTGATAATAATTATATGTGTTAGACTTTTCAAGAATTTTTTTTATGCTTGTTCTTAATACATTAAAGTGTTATTATGAGGAATAATAATCATATGTGTTGGGACTTTTCAAGAAATTCATGTGTTGGATTTTAAAGAATTTTTTTTATACTTGTTCTTAATGCATTAAAGTGTTATTATGAGGGTAAAACATGGGGGTTGAGAGAAGTTAATAAATGCTAAGGTTTTTTTTTTTTTTTAAATCAAAAAATCAAGAAATTTAGATTGAGATATTGGAGCTCCCACAAGGCTTGGGGTTAAAAACCCCCTTTTGCTTAATATATAGTATAGATAGATAGATGTCTTTTTTTTTTCTTTTTTTTTTTTCTTTTTTTAAATGTCTTCTTTTTTTTCTTTTTTATATTATATTAAAGTTTAATATTTTGATAATAATCATATGTGTTAAACTTTTCAAGGAATTAAATGTCTTTTTTTATTATATTATATTAAATTTTAATATTTTGATAATAATCATATGTGTTAGACTTTTCAAGAATTTTTTTTATGCTTGTTTTTAATGCATTAAAGTGTTATTATGAGGGATAATAATCATATGTGTTGGACTTTTCAAGGAATTCATGTGTTGGATTTCAAAGAATTTTTTTTATACTTGTTCATAATGTATTAAAGTGTTATTATGAGGGTAAGACTTGGGGGTTGAGAGAAGTTAATAAATGCTAAGGTTTTGTTAAAAAAAAAAAAATCAAAAAATCAAGAAATTTAGATTGAGAGATTGGAGCTCCCACAAGACTTGGGGTTAAAAACCCCTTTTTGCTTAATATATAGTATAGATATAGATAGATAATAGATATATATATATATTTTTTTTTTTTTTTTGTGGTTTCTATTCTGGTATTTTTTTTTTCAATTTATTTAAGATGGAGTTGTGGGTATCTTTTTTTTAAAAATTTGATTTATCTGTAGTTCCCATTTGTTTTTAATTATTATTATTTAGATAAGTTATAATGTGAGCTAGATATGTGATAGACATGTGAGTTCTATTGATTTAAAGTTTATTTAGATAAACTTTAAATATTTTTTTTTAGTTTTTTAGTTTTTTTTGTTATGTTATAATATAATATATAAAATATAGGTAGATATCGACAACTTTAATAGAAAATATTATCTGATTTTTTTGGAAAGAGAAAATAAATGCAAGTTTTAATATTTTTTTTTTGAAAATTTGTGAGAGAGATTAGGAGGGAGAGATTATGAAATATTTTTGTTATTAAATAAATAAATCAGTCAATAGTTTTTTTTAATTTATTTTGTAAATTAAAAATCAATAATTTTGGAAAATTGATTAATTTGTCCCATTAAGTGATTTAAAATTTTAATAGATATACATAAAAAAAATACATAATTATATTATTAAATCACAATTCAAATTTAGATGTTATGTCTTTTTGAGATCTATAACTAAATTCTTATCTTTTTTTTTTTTCATTTTTGTGTGTAACCATAGTGTATGAGAGAAATTGAAAAGGGTGTTGCAATAATTATGAGAGAAGTCAAAAAATGCTGAGGTTGGGTTGAGAGAAGTCAATAAATGCTGATGTTTTTTTTTTTTAAATCAAAAAATTAGAAAATTAGGATTAGGAGATCGGAGCTCCTATCTGATTTTTTGGGGAAGAAAAAATGAATGCAAGTTTTAATATATTTTTTTGAAAATTTGTGAGGGAGATTGGGAGAGAGAGATTATGAAATATTTTTGTTATTAAATAAATAAATCAGTCAATAATTTTTTTTAATCTATTTTGTAAATTAAAAATCAATAATTTTGGAAAATTGATTAATTTGTCCCATTAAGTGATTTAAAATTTTGATAGATATACATAAAAAAAATACATAATTATATTATTAAATCATAATTCAAATTTAGATGTTATATCTTTTTGAGATCTATAGCTAAATTCTTATCTTTTTTTATTTTTATTTTTGTGTGCAACCATAGTTTATGGGAGAAATTGAAAAAGGTGTTGCAATAATTATGAGAGAAGTCAAAAGGGATTGTGGGTTGGAAAAAGTCAATAAATGCTGAGGTTAGATTGGGAGAAGTCAATAAATGCTAAGGTTTTTTTTTTTTTTTAATCAAAAAATTAAAAAATTAGAATTAGGAGATTGGAGCTCCCACATGCCTTGGGGTTAAAAACCCCCTTTTGCTTAATATATAGTACTAGCCTATCACCCGTGCTATGCACGGGATAATTATAGATATTTATATTTGTTTTAGATTTTTTTTAATATACAAATTATGTTTTTTAAGATTTTTTTTTCTTATCACTAATCATAGTGTATGTGAGAAATTGAAAAGGGCACTGCAATAAGTATACATGAATTGTATCTATAATTATTTGTATGAGGGGATTTTAAATGCTGATCAGGAGATTTTGACCAAATCAATAATTGCATGCATGTGGAAAGATATGTAGATTGAAAAAAGTTAATAAATGTTGATCAGGAAATTTTTACCAAATCAATAAATGTTGAGTTTTTTTTTTTAATAAAAAATTTAAAAAATTTAGATTGGGATATTGAAGCTCCCATAGGCCTTGGGGGTTAAAAACCCCTTTTTGCTTAATATATAGTATAGATATAGATATATAGATAGACAGATAGATAGATATATCTTTTTATTTTTATTTTTATTTTTGTGTGGTTTCTATTCGGGTATTTTTTTTCTTCAATTTATTTAAGATGGAGTTGTGGGTATTTTTTTTTTTAAATTTAATTTATCTGTGGTTTCCATTTGTTTTTAATTATTATTATTTAGGTAAGTTATGATGTGAGTTAGATATGTGATAGACATGTGAGTTTTATTGATTTAAAGTTTATTTAAATAAACTTTAAAGATTTTTTTTTTAGTTTTTTAGCTTTTTTTGTTATGTTATAATATAATATATAAAATATAGGTAGATATCTACAACTTTAATAGAAAATATTATCTGATTTTTTGGGAAAGAGAAAATTTGTGAGAGAGATTAGGAGGGAGAGATTATGAAATATTTTTGTTATTAAATAAATAAATCAGTCAATAGTTTTTTTAATCTATTTTGTAAATTAAAAATCAATAATTTTGAAAATTTGATTAATTTGTTCCATTAAGTGATTTAAAATTTTGATAGATATACATTAAAAAAAATACATAATTATATTATTAAATCATAATTCAAATTTAGATGTTATACCTTTTTGAGATCTATAGCTAAATTCTTATCTTTTTTTTAATTTTTGTGTGTAACCATAGTGTATGGGAGAAATTGAAAAGGGTGTTGCAATAATTATGAGAGAAGTCAAAAGGGATTGTGAGTTGGGAGAAGTCAATAAATGCTGAGTTTTTTTTTTTTTAAAATCAAAAAATTAGAAAATTAGGATTAAGAGATTGGAGCTCCCACAGGCCTTGGGGTTAAAAACCCCCTTTTGCTTAATATATAGTATAGATATAGATAGATAGATAGATATTGATAGATAGATATAGATCAATATAGATATTTATATTTGTTTTAGATATTTTTTTAATATACAAATTATTTTTTTTAGATTTTTTATAAAAATAATTTAAAAATATCATCACTAACCATAGTGTATGGGAGATGTTGAAAAGAGTGCTGCAATAACTATGAGAGAAGTCAAAAAGGTTTATGAGTTGGGAGAAATCAATAAATGCTGAGGTTATTTATTTTTTTAAATCAAAAAATTAGAAAATTAGGATTGAAATATTGGAGCTCTCACAAAACATGTGGGTTAAAAACCCTCTTTTTCTTATATAATACTAGCATATCATCTCGTGCTATGCACGGATTGTGTTTATAATTATCTATATACGTGAATTGTGATTTTTAAATGTCTTCTTTTTTTTTCCTTTTTTATATTATATTAAAGTTTAATATTTTGATAATAATCATATATGTTAGACTTTTCAAGGAATTAAATGTCTTTTTTTTATTATATTATATTAAAGTTTAATATTCTGATAATAATCATGTGTTTGACTTTTCAAGGAATTAAATGTCTTTTTTTTATTATATTATATTAAAGTTTAATATTTTGATAATAATCATATGTGTTGGACTTTTCAAGAAATTTTTTTTATGCTTGTTTTTAATGCATTAAAATATTATTATGAGGGATAATAATCATATGTTTTGGGACTTTTCAAGGAATTCATATGTGTTGGATTTCAAAGAATTTTTTTTATGCTTGTTCTTAATGCATTAAAGTGTTATTATGAAGGTAAGACTTAAGGGTTTGGAAAAGTTAATAAATGCTAAGATTTTTTTTTTTTTTTAAATCAAAAAATCAAGAAATTTAGATTAAAAGATTGGAGCTCCCACAAGACTTGGGGTTAAAAACCCCCTTTTGCTTAATATATAGTATAGATTTAAGGTCAAGTTTAGAAAGACTAAAGTCTATATTTTTTATCTTTTTATCTTTTTTGAGTCACATCAATCAACATTTCCTCTTTACTTATTTACATATCTTTTTATAAAAAGTCAAAAAGTACATTTATTTAGAACATCCCAAACAACCCCTAAGGCCTTGTTTGGGTACTCCCAAATAATCCAAAAAGCCAAAAAGTTACTCAAAAAGTTAAAAAGTTAACACTATTCACCAAAAGTCAACAATTACGGCTGCACAACTCCCAATTCAAATTTTCCTCTAAAAACTAATTTTCACAATTTTTTATTACACATTTTTCCATAAAAAGTCAAAAAATTAACCCAAACATCTATATTTTCAACCTCAATTTTTTAGTCAAAAAAGACAAAAAGTGCACTTATTTAGTCTTCCCAAACTTGGCCTAAATCTTTAAATAATTTATTTTGTAAAATCTTTTGTATATATCATTCATAAAAAATATAAAAAAAATTGATCAAATCATTGTAATAAGTTTATTTTGTTGTGTTTATATCTGAAAAATAGACGACAAATTCTTTTTAAAAAAATATTGGCCATCAATTATTTTTTAAACAAATGAAATAAAATAAAAAAATGTTACGATTATAAGACCGATCTAATTCTTGCTTACAAAACCAATGACTAGGATCATTAAAACATGACTCGTGGTAAGCTTTATAAATCCGAATATGGCAAGTTTATATTTAAATTTAATGGAACTTCAACCCTTAAAAATAATCTTAATATGATATCTTTCATTTATATTGTGTTTAGATGAAAAAATTTTAAGAGAGACGTCAGGAGACAGTAATAACAGAATAAGTAAATAAATAAATAAAATATAAATTATTTTTGTCACATTTCCATTTTTATTCTCTTCACAAATTTATGAGTGAATTACATTAACAATCTCTATAGTTTAGAGTTTGTGTCATTTTGGTCCCCGACCTTTCAATTATGATACATTTGACCTTAAAATTTAAATCTTGTTCCAAATAAGAACAATTGAAGACATTGTTGCTCCATTTGAAGGGCAAAATCGTCATACAACTTATTTTTGTATCAGTTAACTTATTTTGTGTTGGTTAACTTATATATTGTTTGAAATATAATGACATTTTTTTTAATGAATAATGTTGGAACGTTTTTTATTATAAAGTTCGTTTGGTTTGGTTTTCAGAATCTATTTTCAGAAAATTTTTCTAAGAAACTAAAAAGTAAATTGGCAAAAAAAATAAATTAAAAACACATCATTTTTATATAATTTTATCTTTTGGGAGGGTAGAAATAATTTTTTTAAATAAATTTTTTTTATATTTTTTTTTGTTAAATTAGTTTTTATTTTTCAAAAGTTAAACATGGCGACAATTTTGATATCATTATTAAATCAATCTATTAAATCAAAAAATCCAGAATTAAAAATATTTCATATATTAACCATATCGATTATACACTAAAAGCCTAATAATCTTTCATTACATAATAACCATTTAAAAATATCTATTAATAATAAATACAATTATCTATTACATGATAACCATCCAAAAGTATCAACAAAAACAATCATCCATTAGATGATCATAATCCAAACATATATTAAAAATTAATTTGGTATAATAACAAAAATATAAAAATGTAAAAGATTTATTATTTTTATATAATTTTATCTTTGGTGAGTAGAAATAATTTTTAAAAAATTAAAAATAATTTTTTGACATTTATTTTTATCAAGCTAGTTTATATTTTATCAAATTGACGACTTTGTCCTTGAAATAGAGTCAGAATGTCTTCAATTGTCTTTATTTGGAATAAGATTCAAAATTCAGGATTAAATATATCATAATTGAAAAGTCAAGAACCAAACTGACACAAGTTTCAAATTACAGATACCATTAGTGTAATTCACCCTAAATATTCTTAAACCCTAAATCTAAATCTTATCTTAGTTATACTATGTGGGTGTTTGGGAAGTGACTATTTTACAGGCTTTTTGGCATTTTGAATATTTTAGTAGGCTATTTTAGTTTTTGTGTTTGGGAAGATAGGATAGATTTTTGTTTGAGTTGTTGTATTGAAAAATGTGTTTGAAATGATATTTGAGGCTAAAATTACAAATTTGTCCCTAACCTTACTTTTTTCAAAATTTATCAATGTACCTACACTGTCTGCTCCATGTCGATTTGTATTTTTTTTTTTAAAACATAAATCATTGATTTAGGGTATTTGAGGCAATTTGACTTTTTTAGTGTTTGAGGCTATTTTAGCCTCAAAAGTGGGTTTCCAAACACCCCCTATATGTAGGAAAAATAATACCCATCAGAATAAATAGATCCAGGCATACTTTTTACACTCAAATTGGATCCATGGATTGGTCCTGTTTGGTGTAGCTGTTGAAACAGATTATAGATTATAGCTTAACAGATTATAGATTTTGACTTTAATCAGAAGTTGTTAATCTGTTTGGTGTAACTGTTGGATTATAGATTTAAGTTGCTGAGTAGTGTTTGTTAAATAAGCTGTGAAGTAGCTTTTTCAATTAATTTTTATTTTTTTATTATTCACTATTTGTCTACATTTCTCATAAATAATAATAATAATAATAATATTCTATAGTTTATTTGGGTCTTTTTCTATTTTAAAAAAAATAAAAAATAAAAAAATCTAAGAGTATAATCGTGAATTAACATGTCCACAGCAGAAGCTGATAATCAGAAGCAAGGGGTGAGCAGCTTCTCAGAATCAGCTTTTTTGACTTAAAATAAGTTGTTAGAATCAGAAGCTGTTTGAAATAAGTTTAACCAAACAGTCAAAAATAACTTTTTAAAAGCCAAAAGCTATAAGTTGGCTAAAAAAAGCCCCACCAAACACCCCCATTATTGTTGGCTTATTTTTTCCTACGAAGGAAAATATTATAAATGCGAGCGTGCCAGCAAGGATTGAAAAATCCTTGCAGTTTAAATTCAAGCCAATTATCAAGCGATTGTGTTGACAGTTCTTTCGCCTCAACAAAGAGGACTTCAAAATTGCCAAAGTGTAGAGAAAAGAAAAATTAAAAGAAGAATGAGGGAGACGGAGAAAGATGATTGAGTGAACAATCAAAGTAATAATTACTTACCTCTACTCCTATGCTTCGAAAAGGAAGTGCATTAAATGCTTCGAAAATGAAATACTGAAAATAAATGCTTCGAAGTATAAATCTATGTTAAACTACTTCTAAGATAAGGAAAATGACAAAAAATATTGAAATCAATTGTCTTTGATTTGAATTCTGGATCTTTACAATGTAGCCATGAATGGCTATTTATAGGCAAATATTTGTAAGAAAAAACTTCCAGTAATAACTACCCATAACCACCTAAAACTACCCACTCTTCCATCTCCTCCATTTCATATTCCATGATTTTCCATAACTTCCTTCAACCTCCACTTCATGCTCCATGTTCTCCACTTTGTTCTCCATCATCTTTTAATATCTCATAACTTCTTATAACCTTCAAATGTGTAGGATGATGCTACATGTCTTGCATTTATATAAATAATAAATAATAATAAAATTGCAGATTTATGGTGCTAACAATTATATAAGTGAATCATGTGCTGCTAATGATGACCTTGAACTCTTTCTAGCCATAAGATAGAATTATTAGAGAACTACATACACTATTTATAGTGCAAATGCTTGAATTGTTCTATAACAATATAGAGTTAGAGATAGAGAGTTTTACAGAATATTTTTCAATTAAACCCCACACCCCAATCATATGGCCCTGTTTGGTAGAGCTGTGGGAAAGTGCTTATAACTTATGCCTAAACAGCTTATAGCTTATAACTATGCACATAAGCTGATTTCTGACTTATAAATTAAGCATCTCCTGCCCCACTCAAAGAATAAGCTGATTTCTGACTTCCAAAAAGTTATAAGCTATAAGCTATAAGGTAAACCAAACATATCAAAATAACTTAAATTAAGCTGAAAGCTGAAATAAGCAGCTTTTAAGCTGCACCAAACAGGGCTATGTAGTCTTAGAGAAATTCTTTTTATCCTTATTTCCAATATAAAGTATTCAAATCACATGGATCCGGGTCACGGGTCATCCCATTACAGACACCTAAACTTGGGTTTGAAACTTGACCCAATTTTCAAACTACATGTACCTAAAATTTAAATGTAAATTTTTATTAAAAAATATGAATGTTTTATTCATATTCAAGACATGAGAAATCAATTGAATCCCAACTATACGTTTTAATTATAGGTGAAATGTTTGATCATTTTTCTAGAAAACTAATTTTATGTCTTTAACTTTTGAGTCACACATCCGCCCCCCCTCCGGCGGCCCCTCCCCCCCCCCTCCCCTCCCCCACAACACACACACACACACACACACACACACACACACACATTTAGGTGTTTGAGATTTCCTTATTTGGTAATATTTTTTCTATTTTTCCTTGTTAGTGAATTTTATTTATTTTTTTTAAATTTTCAATTCATCTTTAATAAAAAGGACACTAGGTCCATAAATCTAAACTTGAAATTTGTTTGGCCAAGGTCCAGGTGTTAAAACAGTTTGTCCATAAGGACATGCCTAAGTTAAATGACTAAAATACCCTATATATCTATGATATACACGGCCCACAAAATACAAAACCCTTTTCATCCCCTCTCTCTCTCTAGATCTCGCATTTATTTCCGCTTTCACTCCGACAATCGGTATCGCCGCCGTCGGTTCAACGGCAGTTTCTAGCTCCTCCGTCACAGCCTTCGGAGACCACCAACGCTGCCACTGTAGACCTCAGATCTTGATTCCGCAGTGGTATACCCTTTCTTTTTGCCACTCTGTGACTTCCTTTATCTAGAAGCACAAGCTTGCCTCCTCCAACAACCACGCACTGCCCTTTCCTTTCTCCTTCTCCAACACGCACGATGGAGCTGAAGACTACTCAAACTCCAAAGATGTTTCAGAGGAGGTCATCAATAACGATGCTATATGATGACTAATTTATTCTCTTTCCTTCTTAGATCTACAGATCCACATAGATTCGTCACCATCCCTCAGATCTGTCACCATTTCCACCTAGGGTTAGGGTTTCACACCACCTCTTTCTTTCAAATTTGTTGTAACGCCCCCTAAATAATTAACATATGATAACCTTGATTAATCCTCTTTATTTAAATCATCTTCTAACTATTATAATACATATAAAATCTCTATGAGATATGTACAAAAGGTGTCCACATGCATCACGTATTCAATCTCCTCTAAGGTATGAATTTATAGTATGTGAGACAAATAATATAAAAGAAACAACACAAACTAATGCCCTATGGGCTACAAGTTCTAAGACTTAAGCCTAGTTACACAAAAATTATTATCGAAACTCATGTAAAGCTCTTGGCTTTTCAAAATAAGCAATAAAAAAAAAATAATAATAATAAAAAAAGGCCTCATGCTCTTAAAACACTTCTCATGCCTTTACCTCAGCAAGATTACCACATTCTTTTCTGCACAAATCAATTAGGGGTGAGCACAAAACCCAGTAGGAAGATCTTAACAAAATATATATGTTTAATGTAGTCTTATAAGTATGCATGCAATGCCATGTCATGCTCCAAAACCATGAGTTTTTATCTCTTTGAAATCTCATGTCAATGCTCATTTCAAAAACATTAATATATTAATGTAATATAATCACAATGCGAAGTGGTAAATATAACTCAGGTAATCCCTAAGCTGGTGTATGCAAATCGGTCCGTTGAGACTCTACCAAATCCACTTTATCAGCTCCTAACCGGAACGCCCGTGGTACCTACACCGCACGTATTTTCGATTTTTCAGTATGAGTACTCAAGCCAACTTAATTCTCAAACTATACCCTCTATCCGAACTTACCAATATATTTATCCCAAAACAATTCAAGTTTCAAAAGTCATTTCAAAACAATGACCCAATCTTTCTAGAAATCGTAGCTTTAATAAGATATTATTCAAGAGCCATGTGATGAATGAATTGGAATGTAATTACATTTATATTTATCCACAATAAGACCCAAATTTGCAACATTCTCTCAATATTAACACAATGTTTAACATTTCTCAAAATCATCTAAATTATCGATTTTCCTCAAATATCATCCAACAATATATATGTGTGTGTGTGTGTGTGCGCATGCGCGCGTGACATATGACAATATTCCATATTCACAACCAAAACCAAATTTCATGGTCTAAGCATATTTCAATCACACGACTCATAGTAATTTCCCAACAACACTCCATCAATCTCATGGATATCACAATAATATAATAACGAATGAGATTTCATCATTTTCTCAATTAAAAACCAACATATCAAAGGTCATTTGCGAAACTCAACTTTCCTCCCAACTTTTCCAAATCTATGGTTTTCACAAAATTAGGACTTCTCATATTTAAAAAGGTTTTTCACCAAATAAAGTTCTCTCAACATCAACGTAGTTCATGATCTTAGAAATTTGAAGAAAAACATTAAGATAACCGCTTTTGAATAAAGCAAAATCTCATAAACCAAACCCTAGCTCAGCATACATCAAAATATCATCAAAATCACCATAGGAACCCTTACCTCAACCAATGGAAAGGAGAAGAGAGAAAAAGCCCTAAAATTCAACTTTGATGAAAATGCTATTCGATCAGTGGAAAACGTAGCCCTTGTTGTCCTTTTCAATTTGGTATAAGGAACCTCTATCAAAACTTTGATGAATCTTGCTAGATCTTATAAAGACATTTAGTGTTGGGTGGTTTTGTGGATAGATGTAGGAGAAAAGATGAATTTAAAGAGAGAGGTAAGTTAGAATGAAGCGAAAAGGGAAAAAAAAAATCAACTCAAAAAGGGGAAGAGAGAAAATTTTCAGATTGATATAAACATTCCTATACATGTGTGCCTTTTGCCACACGTGTGGCTTTCTCCTTCCACATGTGCGGGCCCTTTGGTCGCATATACGGCGTGCCTCCTGCATGTGCCCTCCACAAATGCTTTTATTTCATAATCAATCCTCGGCATTACAAGCCTTTCCATATGTGTGACACTTGCCTTGCACATGCGGCCCCTCCTCTGCACGTGCAGCTTTCCTTCCAGCACGTATGGTTATGTTTAAGGATGCGATCCTAAGTATTTCTAGGTGTACTCCGCCTCTCCATTTCACTATATGCGGTGTGCCTCCTATACGTGCCCTCTGCAAATGCTTTTATTTCATAATCAATCCTCGGCATTACAAGCCTTACCATACGTATGACACTTGCCCTGCACATGTGGCCCCTCCTCTGCACGTGCAGCTTTTCTTCCAGCACATATGGTTATGTTTAAGGATGCGATCCTAAGTATTTCTAGGTGTACTTCGCCTCTCGATTTCACCCTCGTGCTCAAAACAAGAAATTTTCAAACTTAAAAATAGTTTAGGACAACTACTCGCATAAATCACTAAGTGTGACAAACTTATACGACCAACAAGACTCCGAATTATAATCAAAACCTGAATTAAGAAATTAAACGAAATTAAATGAACTTAAAAAAAAGCTAAAGCATTGATATACTCAGGACATCATAGCTACTGCTCTTTCATCTCCATCTCTCTGAATCTCTATCTATGTCTCTATATATAAATGTTGTGTTTTGTGTTTTGTGTATGTGTATGTGTATGTGTATGGTTTTGCATGATTCTTGTCGAAATAGATCAGAGAGAGTAGATCTATCTCAACAAAGTTAGCTTGAGACTCAACGGAGCATATGATGAGGATGAGAAAGATGGATCATGATATGTGAATGATGATTTTTCTCAGCATCCTCCGTGGAAAAACTAAAATCCCCAAGATATTGATTTCTGATTATGTTTCAATTTTAAACAATGAATAACAATCTCAATCAAACAATTAAAGATAAATCGACACAACGATTTAATGTGGAAAACACCACAATTGGAGCGCCTCCAATTGCGATATAAAAAAAAAAAAACCGCAAGCCAAAATCACAAAATAATCCACTAAGAAGACAAAAAGAAATTACAAAAGTGTACCCTCAATTACCTAGCGAATCTACGTCCAAATTGAATCGACCTCAATGTGCCTCTTCCATAACTGTTTTCACCACGGAATTATCTTGCCCAATATTGAATCCACGATAATGAGCCACTCCGGAATCCACCGAAGAACACCTATCTTTTTTGTGAATGAAATAATAAGAACAACCCTTGATGTTTGACAATCTGTAGTTCGTTGATCAATCGATCACCTTCTACATACTAAAGAAACTCATATAAAATAGACTCCAATAGAAAACACTTAGTCTTTTCTTTATTTCTAAGATTTCGGACGACTTAAATCCTAAAAACAGCGAACGGTGCACTTTACAGAAAACAATATCACGAAGACTGCTCAAGCGCACACTTCACTGCTCGAGCAGTGTGAGTAAAGGCGATGCAAAACATATACGCTGACCGCTCGAGCACAACATTCACCACTCGAGCGATAAAACTTGCTTTGCGAAAGTTCAGTTTGTAAACAGAGATACTAGATGCCCCTCTTCACTGCTCGAGCGCACAAATGACCGCTCGAGCGGTCAAACTAATTTGGTTTTTGGGGCACTGCCCCTCGACCTCGCCTGGGCGCTGCCCCAAACCTAGTCAACAAAGTGGTAAACACAAAAACCTCAAAATCACAAATTCCTCTATATAGGCACAATTCGGATTGGATTCGTATCTAAACACTCATATCCTCATTGAAACAAAAGAGCGAATAAAATTACAACTAGAAGGAATTTTGTCAAACGGGATTGCCAATTACAAAAACCTAACACTCTGGTTCGTTTATTTATACACACAGATTTACAAAAACATATCTGATGGGGAATGATTTTGTTAGTTTAAATCTCTCTCTCTCTCTCTCTCTCTCTCTCTCTCTCTCTCTTATATATATATATATATATCTAGATATATGTATACACACATATAAGCCCTTGACTCCCTAAAAAGTAATTCTTAGAGTGGTTGTTGGTAATACGGATTGTTTTCTTCTCTTTATTATCTATTGATTTTTTTGAACGATTTATTATCTGTTGATTGTTGATGTTCATAATGATGATGATAATGAAATAGATTGGTGCTCCTCTATTTTTTTTTTTATTCCTACAAATAGAATGAGAAAGAGAGAGAGAGAGAGAGAGAGAGAGAGATAAGGAGTGAGAGAGATGCTATTGTTGTTGATGATGATTGCAACAGATAATTTTTTTTCCCTTTTTGAACAGATAGAGAGAGAGAAAAGAGAATTGAAGAGAGAAACAACAGATAAAATTGAACAGATAAGGGGAAAAATGAATAGATAATCAAAAAATCTGAACATATAGATATAAATTTGACTAGATAGAAATTTTTTTTTTGAACAAATAGTTCAAAAATTTCAATAAATAGATAATGGGTGAAATTAGAAATAAAATGTCTTTCAAAACCAATAAAAGGGTATCTCACCAAACTATTTCATAAATGATAGACCTTTTACTAATAAAAATATTCACTGGATCTAACACCTTAAATAATTATTAGATTGAACTTTCTAACAATTATCTCTAATAAAATTATATATATATATATATTTAATTATTGAAGGTGTAGTCTGCAATAATTAACCCCTGACGATTTGGTAACTTGCGTAACTCATTGGTTGGTTAATGAACGTGAATCCCAAGCATAATTATAAGCAACTTTAGACCTACACTAGTATTTATGTTGAATTGTAACGCACATGACAGTTTTGAGTTGTCAATAAAAGATATAAAATAACAAAATAATAATCTAAATACAACTTTTATCTATCTCCAATCAGGAAAGTCTATGAGTGCACCCCTTACTGTGTATATTATATGCATCTTAGGCCCAGTTATGAGATTTTCGGGGTCTAAAGTCGATAATCAACTAATAAATTTCTAGGGCTCTTCACATTTTTCTTTTCATTGAATGAAAAAAAAAATTGAAAGTAAAGGACAAAAGATTTGTGTCAAAATCACAAAAAATACTTAGCATTACATTACAATAACTAATAAGTATCGCTTGATCCTCGCTCTTCTTGCATTTTTAGAAGCAGATAAATTAATCATACTTACATAATCTAATTTTTTTGCAAAGTCATTTTCAATGAATAACAAATTTTTTAATGGATTAATTTATTTAAAGTTAATTTGGGTCTTTCTTAATTTTTTTTATGCTTAAAATATAATTAATATATTAGACTAAACTATAATAAGAGAGATCCCTTTTTTGGATCTATTTTCAATAGATAACAATGCTAATTTTTTTGAATGGCCTTTCAATTTTTTAATGAGTCAATTTATTTTAAGTTAGTTTAGGCATTTTAAAAAAAAATTTAGACTTAAAACATACCTAATATATTACATTATAATAGGAGGAGACCCCTTTTTTGAGTCTATTTTGAGGGGCCCTAAGCAATGGCCTTGTGGCCTATGCCCCAAGGCCGGCCCTACATCTCATCATAAATTAAAGTTATATTATGAGAAATTTAGTCAAAATTATATGTTACTGTGAGACAGAGTAACATATTACTGTCAAACAGAGCAACATTTTACTATTATTGTTTGCATCAATTTCGACGGTAATAATAATTTTTTTTTATAAGAATTTCATAATCAATATGGATTTTATTTGATAGATCTTGATGAGAGAATTCTAAAACTGCTAATTTTTATTAAAAATCGACATCTACATCAAAAGTTATATTATTTTAAAGTTTAATATTTTGGTAATAATGGTATGTGTTAGACTTTTTAAGAAAAACTTTTTGTGTTTGTCCTTAATGCATTAAAGTTTTATTATGAGGGGGTTTTGACCAAACCCCCCTAATTTTATCACAAAATTTCGTAATATCAACCACAAAAGCCTATTTTGGGAAGTGGGTTAAAAGTCACTTCTCAGCTTTTAACCCACTTCCCTCTCTCACAAAAAGCTAAAAAAAGTTAAAAGTAATTTTTAACCATTTTCCCAAAACACCTCAAAATGTGTTAACTCGCCACAAATTACAAAATGTTTAAAATTTTATGATTCACATTATAAAAGTTTGTGGATTAGTTATGACATTTTTTATTATATTAATTTGTAATGAGATTATATATTTTCTAATTGATATTATAAAATTTTGGTAGGGTGCATATGGCAGAGTTTCCATCTCAATCAACACATATTTATATATTAGGTAAATTACGCTTACACCCTTTGAAGTTTGGGTCTAACACATATTACCCCTGATGTTTGAAAAATTACATTAACTTTATGTCATTGTAATTATTTAGACAGAATGAAAATATTGAACTTATGCACTCTCTCTTTCTTGCTTTGCTTTACTTCTTCTGTTTTTTTTTTTCCCCCTTTCATTTGCTTTACTCTTCTTCTTTTTTTCAATGTAATTTTCTCTGTTTTTTAATTACAAGTTGTTGTCTTTTTATATAAGTAAGAGGATTTGTGAAATAAAAGTATTAATCACAAAGGTGAAAAATATTATTTTCAAAATATCAAAAAATGAGATATAATTAGACCAAAACTCAAAGGTGCCAACATAATTTACCCTTATAAATTTTGTTATCACATTTTAAACACATTTTACATGTTTATCAACGTGAATGACATTATTTTCCTAGGTCAAAAATTACTATTCAATTACCAATTCTCGACAATGAAGTACATCACACTTTTGACTTGGCTTCTGCCACACTTTTGTTTAATTTTTGGAAACTTATTGATAAGTTTTATACATAAAACTCAATTTATTTATTACCAAAATAAAATATTTATACCAATTAGTTATATATATTTTTAATTATTATCAAAAAAAATAAAAAAAAAATATTTAAAGACGCTCTACATCCCATCACCTTTGAACTTCCGTTAAATGATTATCGGAAGACTCATCAAAATATTCAACATCACCAGGAAGACATTGGAATATCATCAGAAATTCGCCGAAGTATCGCCAGAATGTTCTCTGAACGTCACCGAAAGTCGTCGAAATGTCTAGAATATTCATTGGACGTCAAAAATATTACCGGAGACTCACCGAAATGTCTAGAATATTGTCGAAAACAGAAGAAGAATAAACTGAGAAATCAAAGTGAAAAAACATAACAAAATGTGCTAAATATTGATAAACGGAAAGAAGAAAAAAAATCTAAGAACAATAAATAACAACAATGAAAAAAAATATATGTTATTTTTAATTTTTATAGGATTTAAGCAAATAATTTCTAATATTAATCAAACTGAAAAGTAAGCTTTGTAATTTTGTTAAGCATTTACCTATTAATCAAATTGAAAAACATGTTATGAAACTGTAACATTTTACAGTTATAAAAAAAGTTATGAAGTTTGCAAAATTTTACAGTTCTAAATAACGATTCGATTTAGTATCAAAAAAATTGAAACTATAAAATTTTATAGTTTTCACTGCCTGTAATTAAAACTCGAAAACAACTTGTTTAGAATTTGAAAATTTTCTCCATTATAATAAGAAAATAGAAGTGTATAGTACCAAAAAAAAGTATTAAAACTGAGAAATATGAGGAAAGAAATAGATATAGAGAGATGTTTGTACTCCTACTACTATTTTGTGGTCTAGATCTACCAGGATCTAAAGTAGATCTACTAAAATCTGATGCAGATCTGAGTAGATCTACTCATCTTCTTCGTTGAAAAGTTATATCTTTTGTTGTTAGTGAGCACGAAGTAAGAAGTTGGTGTTCGATGGTTGCTCGTGAACCCCAATCAATGGTGGTCGCAAGTCGTTGGTGACTGTACATTAGAAAGAAAAAGAAAAAAAAGAAAGACGTGGTCGTGGTTGTGGTCGTAGTCGTCGCTGATATTAGAGAAAGAGAGATATAGAAAAGAAATAAAGTGTAAGGAAAGAGGAGAAGATAAATAGGTATAGAAACTTTGGGTAAACTATCAATAGATCCTAATAGTTGGATTTAATTTCCATCAAGTCCTAGTGAAAATAAGTCTTGATAAAAGTATCGCTAAAAATAAATTTTTTGAGACAAGTTTTTACATACGTCGCTAAAAATTGACAATTAGTGTTTTTTTTGTCATGATTTTTATAAATTGTCGCTAAAACTTACAACTAGTGACCTTTTTTTATGACAAATTTTTTTCATAGAGCCTATTAGACAATAAGATCACTTATTAGGATTTACACGTAAGTATCCCTAGAACTTTTAGGTTTATTTAAAAGGTTTTGAGATTAAATAAAATACACAAAAAAAAATTGTGGGTAATTTGCCCTTAATTTTTTAACCTTTTTAAAAAAAAAAAAAAGGTACAAGAAAATAGAGATAATGTGACTCAAAAAAATTAAAAAGTCAATAACCTAGTTTTTAATCTGATTGCCAAAAGATTTGAGAAGTTAGTTAAAAATTGACTTTTATATTTTTTTTTGAAAAAAATATGTAACAAAGTATAGAGATAATGTGACTCAAAATAAGTTAAAAAATTAAAAATTAACTTTTAATCATGTTTCCAAATTAATCCTAAAAGTTTAAAAGTACTTACAAGTTAATGATAAAATTTTATTAATATTAAGGAAAATGAGTGGGAGCTGTAATTAAAGCTACCACTAATGATGTGCCACAGCATGTGTTGTGTCTGTTTGTTTGTTTGTTTGGTTTTTTTTTTTTTTTACCACCTCATTAGTGGTGGGTTTACAACCACTAAATTAGTGGTCTCTAGCACCACTGTAATATTAATTATTAGAAATATAAACTTTTAATACATGTGTAATAACTTCATCAATTTTTATTTTTTATGGGTAATCTTTCTTTTTCTTTTTAAATTTTGTTATAATTTATAAATTTAAAAAAAAAATTACAAATATATATTTTTTTCGGCAATGTTTCCGACCCCTAGCTGGGGCACCCCAGTGACCCAGTGACAGGTGGCGAGCTGCCACTGGTGGAAACCCAAAAAAAAAAAAAAAAAAAAAAAAAAATTTGTTTTTTTTCCCAATCAGGAGAGACCCCCAGTGACCCCCCGGGGGTCTAAGTCAATTTTCTATTTTTTTAAACAACAATGATTCATCTCCCTAAAAACACCACCACTAATAGCACTAATGCATTAAAAAAGTAAAAAAAAAAAAAAAAAAATACAACTCAAAGATCAAGACATCACATCATTACTGATAAGACCCACTGCCACCTAATTAGTGGGAGCACTAATTAATGCCCCCACTCATTTTCTTTTTTTAAATATAAACTTGAATTGTTCAGTTGATTCATTCCATTCATGTGCGTCGTACGTGGAATTATTCTAACTTTCGCAGACCTTTTAAAAGCGTTTTTATTATTTATTTTTAAGGACCTTTCAAAGCACCCACTTTCAGACTTTTCTGATATTTAGTACTTTATTCCAACTTTGCCCTTCATCGAGCTTTTTGCCTTGTTCACGACCACCTTCAAAATTCAAATAAAATAAATAAAAACAAGACATCGAAATTACAAAAACGCACCACCGTAAATCTCCAATCCTCAGCACCCCGGCGAACCCTTACTGTTGATCTCATTATCATCTCGTTTGGAAGGGTGATTATTTGACTATTTTAATCTAATTAAAATAATTATATTTGTAAAGTTGAAATATTTTTAATGGCAAATGTTGTTGTAGTATTATTATTGCTATAATGTGATAATAAATAGTATAATTATAGCAATGATGTTCAAATGTCATTTTGACAGAACCAACACATAAACTATTATATTTGAACGACCGATCAGACGATTGTCCGGTCGACCAGGTAGTCGTCTGGCCAATCATTCTAAATATATTAGCCTCCGTTTGGCAGAGTTTTCAAAATCTAGTTCAACACTCACTTTTGAGTGTTGTGTTTGTTTAGGGTTTTCAAATCACAATTCTACACTCATTTCTCAAAACTCATTTCAAAACATAATCATTACTTTTCAAAACTCATAACCAAACACATAATTCAAAACTCTTTTCAAAACTCCATTCAAATCAATATTCTAAAAATATTTTAATTTTGTTAAGATTTACGATTTTTTTATTTTTTTAATTTTTTAATTTTTTTAATTTTTTGAATACTTTTAAATATTTTAATTTTTAAATATTACAATTTTAATTTTTAAAATTTTAAAATATTTTATAAAAATAAATTCAAACTCTATTTTATAAAAATATTTTTAAATATATTATTTTTTTTGTTATGTATTTGGTTACGATTTGAGTGTAGAGTTGTGAAAGTAGTATGGAATTTCGAGTTATGTGTTTGGTTATGAGTTTTAAAAATAATTTTTTAATTGAGTTTTGTTTTATGTGTTTGGTTAGGATTTGAGTGTACAGTTGTTTTTAAATTTAAAATATTAAAAATTTAAATTATTTTAATTTTTTGAATATTTAAATTATTTAAATTTTTACGATTTAAATTTTTTGAATATTTATTTTAATTTTTTACTTATTAAATTTTTTAGATTATTTAAATTATTTAAATATTTATGATTTAAATTTTTTGAATATTTATTTTGAAAAAAAATTATTTCCTTTGTAGTATTTTCAATTAAAAAAATGATTAATGTTATTTTTTGTTAATAATAAATTTTTTTAATTGAATTTTAAAAAGAGTTTGGTTATGAGTGTTGATCAAAATTTTCAATAATGTGAAAGTAATGTGTTTTGTTATGAGTTATAACAATTTGAATTAAGTTTTGAAAACTCTTTTCAAAACTCATAACCAAACAAATTTTCTTACTTCACATGTCAAATCAAACTTTCAAAACTCAATTCTACTCTTAATTCAAAACTCAATTCCACACTCAATTCAACACTTTATTCAAAAACCATAACCAAACAAATTTTCTACACTCAAATCATAATTCTAAAACACACAAACTCAAAATACAACTCATATTCTCAAATCATAATTACAAAGCTCTACCAAACGGAGCCTTAGTTTTTGTGTTTGGTTCTACAAAAATGACGAGAGGGAATGAGGGATGTTTTGCTGAGAAAGAGGGAAGAAAGTTTTGCTTGATGAGTTGGTAATTATGACAGATGCCAAAACTTGCATCAAATTTGACACAAGTTTTGCATTTGTCGAATTTGGTAGTTACGACCAACCATTGGAGCACACTTTTCTTTTTAAACTATCAAATTATAGCAATAGCAACTCCAATGGCAAATCATTGGATATGCTCTTAGTTGGTTTTTTTTTTTTTTTTTGTAATTAATTTAATAGTTGTGAAAGAAAAATAAAATGATTATGAATTAGATGTGATATTTTTATCTTATTAATTATTTTAACCTATTTTATCTTTTGATAAATTATTTTAGTTCAATTCTCTTCTCAAACAGGGCCCATATCACAGCTACAAGTTATCTTCGCCTAAAGCCTCAATAACATGACACGGAATGTAACTTGTTTATATTTTGTGTGCGCTATTTATGCTTAAAATTAAATTTATTTTTCAGGCTCAATTATGTAATAATTTATTAAAATATTTAATATAATTAATTTTTTTAATTATTAATCAATTATCTTACTTATATATCATTAAATTTAAAAAAGTGAATTTACAAAATCAATTCATGTAGATTTTTTATAATTTTGTATTATGTGAACATTACACTCTATTCTTATTGGTTTAAAAGTGGGACCATCTTAGTCTCCCACCAATAAGACAGTGTGTTCTGTTTTGTTCAACTTAAATGAATAAATTTATACTCTCACATGACACAATAATAATGCCATTTCAGCAAAATTATAGACCCAGGTTTAAGGTTGTTTTGGAAAGATAGTTAAAAATTAATTTTTTAATTTTTTTTGAAAAAAATATAAAAAATATGAGAGATAATGTGACTTAAAATGGATTAAAAGTTCAAAAAAAAGATTTTTAACACACTTATCAAAAGAGGCCTTAGGCCTAGTTTAGAAACAAATTATTTAATAATTTTTTAATTTTTTACAAAAAAATATGTAAAAAATAAAAAGAGTGATGTGACAATTTACTTTTTGACTTTTAACTAAAATATTTAACCCCAAACAAGCAGTTATCTAAAAATGGGTCTTGCTACATCCCCCTAATTTCCCTCCCCCTAATCCCCTAATTTCCATATCAAGTAAGAAAAAAGAAAAGAAAAAGGAAACAGTTGCCAAAACAGGAAATTAGGGGGATTAGGGGGGCTCTTTTTAGGGCTCCGAATCATTTTCCTCTAAAAATTTCTCTACTAAATGACAATCTCCCATCTATTAAAAAAATAGATTTGGGGTGACGGTTGTGCGGGGTGCACAGTAGTCACTGTTGTGTAACGAAATGGGTTCATTTTGGGATCCATTTTGGTAATTTAAACTGTTCATAGTTTAGAATAGATCAAGTAGAACATGCTTACAAAAAATCAAATTAATCGGACATCGTTTACTCATTCACCTACTTACATTTGTATCTATAAAAATAAATAACAATTGTGATTTAAAGTATTAAAACGAATGCAAATGTGAGTGGATGAAAAGGTAAACGATATTCGATTAATTTGATTTTTTGAAGATATATTCTACTTGATGTATTCTAAAATGTGAACGGTTTGAATAATCGAAATGAGCTTCAAAATGGGTTAATTTTGCTGCCTAACAGTGGTTGCTGTGCACCCTACATAGAAGCCACCCCAAATCCAAAAAAAATCTAGAACTCTAACTTTTTCATGCTATACTTATCATAGATTTATTTTGGGAAGTAGGTTAAAAGTTGACTTTTTAATTTTTTTTTTACTTTAAAAAAAATATATATGTAAAAAAATAAAGAATTAATGTGACCAAAAAAAAAAAAAAAAGTCAAAAAAAAAAAAAAACTTTTAGCCAAATTGTTAAAACAAGCCATAATCCAATTCTTTGGCATGGGTTGGGAAGGGAGTTGACTTTTTAGCTTTTTAAGTTTTTTTACTATTTTAACTTGGGGCTAAAAAGCCTATTTTAGGAAGGGCTTTTGACTTTTGTGAATTTTTTTGTGAGAGAAAGAATGTAATGATAATGAGTTAGATGTGATATTTTGTTTTATTTAGTTAAAGAGGAGTGATGGAGACCCCCTCCAATTACCACCCCCACCACCCCCCACACACACGTGGCGGGTGGTGATTGGAGAAAAAGGGGGAAAAAAAAAAAAATCCAACCAATGAGAGAGAGAGAGGGGGTCAAAGGGGGTGGAAAAAAAAGGGGTCTTAGACATTTATGTTAGTTAAAAAGCCTATTTTATTTTTTTGTGGCTATTTTAACAAAAAAAAAAAAAAACCCTCTAATCCAGCTTCCCAAACCATGCCTTTTTATGCTTGTTATATTATTTACAATTACAATGGCCTATTTTGAGAAGATGGTAAAAAGTAATTTTTTGGCTTTTAACGAAGTTTTTAATTTTTTTAGACAAATGATTTGGGAAGTTGGTAAGAAGTTACTTTTGACTTTTTTTATTAATATTTGTTTATGATGTCAAATCATAATAAAATGACCAAACTACCCCCATTTAGTTTAAAATATTTACAACTTCATCCATGTAACACATTTTGACCCATAATGGGTAGAATTGTAATTTCACCATTGGCTAAAAACTAACTTCCCAAATGAAAAAAAAAATTCAAAAAAGCTAACTTTGGCTTTTGTTACAAATCAAAAAGAGTGGCTAAAAACCAACTTTCCAAAACAAGCCAATATTAATATATTGAATCTCATCATCACTAATGCTCCATATTTTTAATTTTCATTATTATATAGGATAAATTATTAATAAATATTATTGATTGGCATTATTCTTATAATTTTTTAATAATTTTTTAAATATATTTGTCTCTTATTTTGATAATGAACTTTTTAAAGACTTTTTAAATGTATTTTGTATTTGGAAATATTGATAGATTTATCAAAATAATAAATGATTGTTAATTTTGAATTATTTTTAATTTATTTATATTAATTTGTGTTGAATATATGATGTAAGAAATAAAAATAGTTAAATTGTATTTTTTAAAAATATTTTTAAAGTGATAAATTTATCATTACAAGTTAGGATATAATGTTTGACTTTTTACGAAAAGATATAGAGAAAAATGAAGAGACAATGGAATGTTTTGAGAAGATGATTAAAAGCTGATTTTTTGACTTTTTTAAACTTATTTTTTGAAAAACATATAAAAATATGAGAGATGATGTGACTTAGAATGGGTTAAAACTTTTAAACCATTTCTTAAAAGAGACTAATGTGACCTAAATAAATATACTCATCTAAATAAGTATACTTATTTAAGGAATGTTGAACAAGTTCTAAGTTCAATCTATAGCATTGACTTGGAATATGATTAAAAGTTGACTTTTGACTTTTAACTAAATTTTTTGACTTTTTCAACAAGTTATTTGTGAAGTTAGTAAAAAGTTATTTTTTGACTTTTTGACTTAATATTTATTTATGTTATCACATCATAATCAATGACCAAAATACCCTCGCCCATTTTAGAAAATAACCACTTCACCTATTTTGATTTTTTTGACCCAACTGCAAAATGTAACTTTTTTTTCTTTTGTTGCCAAATGAAGCCTATTTCTAATTCACACATTAGTTGGTAAGATAAAATTATAAAATAAATGCACATAGGGGCATTGACCAACCTACCCTTTTTTGAAAAGAGTCCAATTTATTAGTTTATTTGAGTGATATCACTTTTTTTTATTTTTTTTTTACGTCTTTTTATAATAAATAAAAAATTTACTTTATAAGTCATACTTAAAACAATCACAATGTGATTGTCTAAAAAATGCTCTCTCTTTCTCTCTCTCTCTTTCTCTCCATCTCCATCTCTCTAGCTTAAGCATATTTACCAAAACCTTTAAAATTTAGTACGTCAAATTTTTTTGAAGTGTCAATTTGACATAGAAATTTTTCACCGAATATGTCAAATATATTATTTTTTAAAATTTGAACTCTTTTATGTCAAAAATGACATGAACTAGGAACATGTCAAAATTAATATAAAATGGTAATACCAAATGCTACATAAATTTTTGACACACCAAATGAAATTGATACTTAATTTCAAAATATAACTATTAAAGTGGTACATTATATTTAAAGTATCGGATAAAGAGGCTCTTAAAAGGCATACACAAAATAAATATTCAATTTTTTTCTAATAATTAATGGACATTATTTGAGACCAAGAATATATATATCAGGGATGACAATTTGAACCCGGCCCGACGGGAACCCGACCCCGATCAGAACAGGTTTTTCTCGAAAATTACTCCTCGTAGGGCCGGGGATGGTATTAAAAATTAAATCCCCGATGATTTTCGGGCCGAGAACGGGGATAGGTTCCCTAACCCCGGCCCCGCCTCCGAATTATCCCCGAACATGGCCTATGTATATATTTTATATTTATAAATTGCATTTTCAGCCTCTCTTATTCAAATCCCTTATTTCTTTCTTTCTCTCTCTCTCTCTACTATACCGCTGATCTCCACTCGCCATTCTTCTCCACTGCCGATCTTTACTCGCCACTCTTTTCCACTGCCGATCTTCTTCACTCGCCGCTAGCAATCTCTTTTCTCGCAGCGTCTCTCTATCTCTCTCTCTCTCGCTACCACTGTCGTCGTACACCACCGATCGCCATCATCCGTTGCACAACACTTCTTCTACCGCAAATCTGTTGAACATATCTAAATTTTTTCTGTTGAATATATATCTATAATATCTGTTGAGCATATCTACATTTTTTCTGTTAGGATTTCGATAGAACTGTGGTTGTTTTGAACAGATCCATATTTTTTTGAACAGATCTCTGGTTCTCTCTTCTCTCTCCTCTCTGCTCTTCATCTTCTTTGTTGATTGTTGTTATTTTGTACGAGGATTATTCGGGGTCAGGGAAACTCGATCCCCGTTAGGGGTAGAGGGCGGGGGCGGGGATGGGTGGTAGGCGAGTTCCCTGCCGGGAATCGGGGTTGGGGAAGGAGAATTTTGTAGTTTCGGGAATCGGGGACAGGGAGTGTAGTCCCCGGCCTCACCTTGCTTCGCTCCGTTGCCATTCCTAATGCATAGTATATGTGATAAGTTAGAAATGGAGGAGGGTATTATAGTAATTTCACGGAATTTAACATTTTGGAAGGGCCAAAACCAGCAGAGAAACCGTGACCCTTGGCGATGTTCCATCTGATCCACCAAAATGTGACTGCCTCAAAAAAAATGCTCTGTCTCCTCTCTCTCTCCATCTCTGAACCTTTCTCTCTCTTCTCTGCTGCAACTGCAAGCTTTCATGATTATCTTTTTTTCTTGAAAACAACATACTCGACCAAACCCAATATAAAAAAATTCGAAAAAATAAATTAAAACTCCGACCAAAGCTGTCATTTAATTTAAATTTTTTTTTTTTTCTTGAAGGTAAAACGAAATACCAACTACCCAATCTCATCTCATCTCATCATCTTCAATCTCTGTTTCTTGATTTCTACTTCTTCTTTCAGACCAAAAACGAAAGCCCCATCTCAACAACTTCCATAGAAGGGGAAAAAGGAGGTGGGGGTTTCAATAAGATAGATGGCGGAGGTCAATAGACCTTCAAGGAACAGAGGCTTCTGTGTGAGGATGAGACTATTACAGAACAAGCATGGAAGACAAACAGACAAGTCTTATTGCTACAGATACCTCAAATGGCTTCTCTGGTTTTCTCTCTCCTGCTACTTCTTCACCTCTTACCTCATCTCCCACAACCCACAAACCCACAAATCATCCAACTCTCTAGCAGCCGTTTCTCGCTCTAAATCCATCTTGGCCAATCGTGCGCTCTTCGAATCCCTCAACAACACTGTTCTTCAACAACCCAAAACCCGCCAAGGTCCGTTCATTTCTCTACCCTCTTCAATCACATCCTCTGTTTACCCTCTCCTCTTTCTTATTTTTCTTAATCTTTTTTTGTTTTTGTTTTTGTTTTTGTTTTTGGGCAGGTTTGTTCAAGGATTTGAAGGTGTATGTGTACGATTTACCATCGAAATACAACAGTGATTGGCTATCGAATGAGCGGTGTAGCAACCACCTCTTTGCCTCTGAGGTGGCCATACACAGAACTCTATTGAACAGCGATGTACGGACGCTTGACCCATGGGAAGCTGACTTCTTTTTCGTCCCCGTCTACGTTTCCTGCAACTTCAGCACCATTAATGGCTTCCCGGCGATCGGTCACGCAAGGTCTCTGATTTCGTCGGCGGTCCAGCTCATTTCCTCGGAGCTTCCCTTCTGGAATAGGAGCCAGGGCTCCGACCACGTCTTCGTCGCTTCTCACGATTTCGGATCTTGCTTTCATACAATGGTCAGAAACCGAAATGTTTTTCAAAATCAATTTTTTATTTTTATTTTTATGAGGAAAGTGTTTTTGAGATTTTAGTTTTTGTGTTGTTTTCAAAAGGAGGACGTAGCGATTGCAGATGGAGTACCAGAGATATTGAAGAAGTCCATTATATTACAGACATTTGGTGTTAAATACAAACACCCTTGTCAAGAAGTTGAGAATGTGGTCATACCTCCTTACATCTCGCCGGAAAGTGTAAGAACCACCCTCTCAAAATCTCCGGCGAATGGCCGGCGAGACATTTTCGCGTTCTTCAGGGGCAAAATGGAAGTCAATCCCAAGAACATCAGCGGTCGTTTTTACAGCAAGTAATAAATTACTGCTAATCTCTTAATTAGTTGCTATTGATGTTTGTGAAATTACGAAATTGCCTCTGACATGTTGATGTTTGTTTCAGGCGTGTGAGGACGGTTATATGGAGGAGGTACGGCGGCGACCGGAGGTTTTACCTAAAGCGTAACAGGTTTGCCGGTTACCAGTCAGAGATCGTTCGTTCCGTGTTTTGTCTCTGCCCCCTAGGGTGGGCCCCGTGGAGTCCGAGATTAGTAGAGTCTGTTGTTTTGGGTTGCGTGCCGGTCATCATAGCCGATGGTATCCGGTTGCCGTTTTCCACCGCCGTGAGGTGGCCGGAGATATCGCTCACGGTGGCGGAGAGTGACGTCGGAAAGTTGGGACTGATTCTTGAACACGTGGCAGCTACCAATCTCTCGACCATTCAGAGGAACCTAGGGGACCCAGCAATAAGGCGGGCCTTACTCTTCAATGGTGACATGGAAGAAGGCGACGCCACGTGGCAGGTTCTCGATGCCCTCTCCCAGAAACTGGACAGGTCCAACAGGGTTTCTAGGATTCGTAGCAAATCAAGTTTCGACACGTAATGGTTTCTTATTGGTGGAGAAAACTTGACAGCTAATGATCCCTCCTCATGACGTGGATGGTCCTGAATGGACGTAGTTGTATACAGCTGTATTTTATTGGACTGCTCGAAGTACAGGCGATAGAATATGTATACGCTAGAGTTTTTCATTCCTGAATGGACGTAGTTTCATGACGTGGATGGTCCTGAATGGACGTAGTTTTATTAGACACGCTAGAGTTTTTCATTCCTTCGAATTTTTGGGATTGTGGGGCCGTGGCGTAGGTGGCGAACTGTGATTGGTTGGATTTGAGGGTTTGGTGGGACATACGCTGATTCTGTGCATGTGTAGAGGAATATATTTAGGCGAAATAATAGAACGGGGAGTGATGGGGTGATGGTGGTCCACATGTGTTGCGATGAGGGTCCCTGTAAAAATGAGACGCTGTGTAAAGATGACAAGTATTTTGTTCATTACAGAAAAAGCAATAAAATAAATATATGAAAGCAGGAAAGAAAAAAAAAGTTTCAGCAAGACAATAATGGAGTTTTTAAAGAAAATTATTGTTAATGCGGTTGCTAGAATCTTAGCAAAGTTTGAAAATTTTCCACAAATGTGTTTATCCGTAACTAGAGAATTAATTCTCTCTGGATTTGTTTGATTTCAGGATAATTATATAGGATTGTATTTTTAATCTTATCAAATTTATATTCGTGCTTTTGAATCACAAAAATGATTTAATAATTCATAGGACTCTTAATCTTTAAAATTGTAATATATTTAATACTAGAAGAGGATTGATATTTACAATCTGGTGGTGTTATATACACTAATTAGTATATTAACTAGTGTATTAATAGTAGTTATGACATTATTATTGATCTCATTCATTAATTGCATTATAAATTTTAAAAATTTCTTAAATTATGTCACATCATCAATTGATATATTAGTTAGTATATCAATTAGTACATATAGCATTATTTTTAATAATCTCACTCATAATTATCTCGTGAAATTATTAATCTATGAGATTATTAATTTTATCACTAATACTCCACCTAATCAAAGAGGCCTCTCTTCCTAATTCAATTTGGAAAGCATTGTTTGTGTCCGTTTGTCATGTGGGTTTGGGTGAGATTTGGATTATTTTAGTCACAAAAAAATATAACGGTTTTTTAACCCAATAAGATAAAAAATACTTTTAAATCATAATCATTTTATTTTTTTAACAAAAGCTAAAAAGCTAAAAAAATTCATTTTAAAAAAGGCTTTTTAATCCTAAATTAAAACAGTAAAAAAATTAAAAAAGAACCCTCCCAAACGAACCCTATGCCTCGCTGATCAGAACGTGACCAGTCAAAACGTTCAGAAGTAAATATCAAACTTATCAGATATGATTAGATTAGAGCATCTCCAACCGTTCACTTCTTTTTTCACCAAATCTGAGTAAAAAATAAGTTGATTTCTCAATTTGATACTTCTTCCAACGGTGAGCATCAAAGTAGAATTCGGGGAAGTGGTCGACCGGTAAGGGCAATTTTTTTTTTTAAATTTTTTTTTAAACTTGTTTGAACCTTTTTTGACCGGTTTGAACCTACCTATTTGAAAGGGAATCGGTCGACTGGTTGACCAGTTGGTCTCCTCCAACGGTTATGCACAGTAATTTGGTGAAACCTGTATTCTGTTTTCAGTTTGATGATTTTTTTGTTCAATTCTCACTTTGATACCAATTTGGTGAAACCGTTGGAGCTCATTTTTCATTAAATTTCAAATCTGATGCCAAGCTTGCTGAACCGTTGGAGATGGTCTTACATTGTCTTATGAACAAAGATAAGTTTAATTTCGAGAATATATTTTTTTACAAACAAATGCTATTAGATAATATAATTGCTGACATTTTACCAATCTTTTTATTTATTTATAAATAAATTGTCTATTTAGTTCAACTTACAAAATGATGAAATTACGGATGGTTTAGAGTGGACCCACCAAGTTATAACTATAATCTTGAATCTAATTGGAGAAGCTTAACTTTATATTGGTGACCATTGATTGTTTGGTACTGTTTTATATTAGTTGTTTATAATTTATAATTTTTTGAGGATTTGGGTTAGATTATTTGATACAATTTCTCTTTATAAATTATTAAATCAACAATGGTAGAGACTTATATTTTGTACTCATAAATGCATCCATAATGATATAGCAAAAATGGTAGGTCCCATATAATTAAATAGTGTTTTGAAAAGATGGTAAAAAGTTGACTTTTTGACTTTTTTTTTTTTTGTGTGTAGCTTTTTGGCTTTTTTGATATAAAAAAGTAGAGTGATACTGTTACCTAAAAATTGACTTTTTGATTTTTTTTGATGTGACTCAAAAAAATTAAAAAATCAAAAAGTTGATTTTTTACCAACTTGCCAAAACGCCCTAGAGTGTATGGTCAATAAAAAACTGACAATTGTCAAATTACATCATTGTGAATTGAATTGTAAGAAATTTTTGAAAGTCTCAAACATTTTCCTTAAATAGAAGCGTACTTTTGATTTTTAAATTTTAATTATTATACTTTTAACTTGCACTAAATTAAACAAAACACTCATTTTTCTTGCATAACAGCTAATGTCAACAAAATTTGATAACTAATTCACCAAGCTTAGCCAAGCCCGCTAAGCCAAGTCCAATACAAACCCCATAACGGGGGAGAAAGAAACCAATTATCTCAAAAAGTATCAAACTCCATTCTATAAAAATTGAACTTAAAATCTTATACCACAAACGATATTACACAACCATTAAACTAAATACCCTAATTGAAAAAATTGTTCGATGCATATGCACTTATTTGTTATAACTGGAGGGAGAAACGAGCTGGGCTTAGGTCCAAAGAACCACAAACTTTTAACTAAACCCCATTAAGATCAATAAAAATTTGCAATAAATAATAATTTGGATAAATTACAAATACATTTTGAGATTTGATTAAAATATAAATCGCTCTTTATAATTTTGAAAATTACATTTCATCCCATGAGGATTTTAATTTTATAACAAATCTCTCTTTTTAATAATAAATTATTAAGTTAATTAATAATTTTTAATTATATTAGAAATATGTTTCAATTAATAATTTAAGTAATTTTATTATTGTATAGGAGATCAATTATAAATTTTATTTTTTTAATTAATTCTGTTAAATAAAAATTCTGACAAAGAGATATTTATAATTTTTCAAATTACAAAGAGCAATTTATATTTTAAACAAATCTTAAGAAATATATTTGTAATTTAACCAAATATATTTCAATCAAAACTTACCGTACTGTGGGTGGGTGGGTGTCTTTTAGAACTGTAAATAAATCAAGTTATTCTAACCGCACTCCACAATTGATATGAATCATACTGAATAGTTCTGGACCTGTTTACTACTGGACTTTCTTATAACGTCTAGTATTACATGACCCAAAAGATTCTCTAGTGTCAACAGGTCAAAAATGGTTTTAAAAGCAATTGCAACAATTCAAATCCATCTCAATGCCCATAAAAAAAAGGTAACAAAAAAAAAAAAAAAAATCCATCTGAATGAATAGGTTAAAAAAATCTAAATTCGATATTAAAAAAAAAATGAATGTGTAATGTGAAAATTAGATTATTTTAAAGTTCTAGACATAAAAAAAAAAAAAAAATCATATACGCAGAATGCAAAAAATAAAAATAATTTTATAACGCAGGCCAACATTTTTAATATATTAGTAGTGATTATAACGCAGGCCAACATAATCCTATAGTCTCCAACAAGTATCATTTTTTTTTTTTGTTTAATGGTAAAAGGCTGCATTTTGATGCAAACTGACAAAAATATTACCCTTTTTTCATAGGGCATGTCATGGCTCTTATTGAGTGAAAGGACAAGGAAAAGTAGAACAAGTAAACCACCCCAAAATTCCTTTATTTATTTATTTATTTAAGCAAATGTGTGGTTGCCTAGGAAATGGTACAATCATATTCGAAATTTAAGTCTCTTGTTTCTTAGAGAAAGAAAATATGAGAAAGGCACAAAGGGACTACAACAAATGTGGCAAGCTTTAACAAATCTTCAGCCTTCTTTGAAATCATTCCAATCCTTGACCAGTCTCTACTATACCTTCATATTTAATTGTGCAGATTTGCAAGTTAGAGTTGTGAGAGAGAGAGAGAGAGAGTAGATACTGGTAAAGTCTAAACACTATTATATCTATTTAGATCACACAAAAAAATAAAAATAAAAATAGTAGAAGTAATTTCCAAGAGATTGCCCGGCATCGATGAATCCCAATCCAAGCACTGTAACTGCAGACTGAGCAAGAATTGTGTTTGAAACTCTCAATGAAAAAATGGGTTCCTGTTTGTCCCTTGATTTCTCACCCAATTCTCTCTTTTGAGCTACTACTGTACTGCTTCTAAACTTTGTCCCATTTTTCTTCACAACCATGTGTGTAAGGATGTTGGAGATAACACTCCTTTCTGTGATCAACATTTTCTTGTCCAAGTCCTTTTTTGCATATTCATTGGTGGCTATCATTACATACATATAAAAAAAAACGCAAGGTAAGGGCAAAAATGCCATTCAACAAAAAAACACAAACTTAAAATTTTCTAACATTTGATGAGCATTCAAGTAACAACCTAAAAGATAATTCTATTAGCGCACCCAACTTTATCTTAGTATGCATGTTTGTATTATTTCAATATCAATTGTCCAAAAATAATATTAACTTCCAAACAAAATTATTTGTTTGAACATCGTATTGAATAAAATTTTTATTTGAACAATTGAATTTTATTTAAAACACTACAACAAAACTAACTATTTGCGGCATTATGTTTATGGCATGCGTTAAATGTACGTCGTAATTAGTACATTCTACGATATATATATTTTTTTGTGTGCAAGCCGTTAATGTTTTGTCAATAACAGCATACATACCATGTAAGTCGTTAATTTATATATTTATGACATATAAAAGTATGCCGTAAAAAATGTATATTTTTACGACTTACAAAAATATGTTGTAAAATATTTACACTTAAGACGGTATACATTTCATGTTGTAAAATATTTACACTTAACGCGGCATACATTTCATGTTGTAAAATATTATAACTTTACTTGACATGCTAATGAATGTCGTGAAAATTTATACAAAAAAAAAAAAAAAAAAAATTCAATCTGATTTTTTTATGACATGCAAAAGTATGCCGTAAAAAAATGTATATTTTCACGGCATACAAAAATATGTTAGAAAATATTTGCACTTAAGACAATATACATTTAATGTCGTAAAATATTAAATTATATATTTTTTTAATTTAGTATTTTCTTGGAAAGCTAAAAAATATTTTTCTTCTAAGTATATATAAATTATTTGAATTTAAAAAGTAAAAAAAAAATTATTTAAAAACTTACGCTACACTCCTTCTCATTCTAGATCCATACATGTTTTGGTCACAAACCCTCTCATTTTCTAGAGAAATTACATTTTAATTATAAATAATAATAAAAAAATTCTATATGTTCTTAAATATTTATAAATTTCAAGTAGATATGAGAAATTTTTATTTTTTTTCCAATAAATCTATTTATAATATAGATTTTTTTAATACAAAAATAATTTATAAACTTATATTTAAATCTTTTTTGTCTAAAATTTTCTACTCCAAATTTTATTTATTTATTAATATTATTAGAATTATACATTCTTTGCATCCCAATTTTTTTATTTATTAATATTGTCATTTATTTTATTTAAACAGATCTATTAGCAATTTGTTTTAAAATAACTGTTTTTTTTTTTTTTTTTTAACGATGGTGCTACATGCATCAATTAGTGTATTTATTAGTGTACTAACACTAGTTATGGCATTATTATTGATCCCATTCATTATACAAATTATAAATACCAAAAACCTCTTTAGTTATGTCACATCATCAATTTATACACTACTTATTACACTAATTGGTGCATATAGTATTATTATTATTTTTTTATCAGAGTTTTAACAATTTATCAACTCACACATTTTATTAGCTCACGCATTTTTTTCCATTCTCTCTCTCTCTCTCTCTCTCTCTCTCTCTCCATCAACATCTCACACAAACACACGAGCACCACCACTGACCACCACCAGCCACTGCCCTTCGATGATGTTAGTTATACGAGACCAATCGATTAATTCCGAGCTTGGCGTTTGATTCTAATTCTGAGCTTGGAGTTTGATTCTGATTTTGAGCCTCTTCCATGGATTTGATTTCTTTGTGTGTTTCTAACTTATTCAGTTATCTCTCATTCTAGAAGCGTTCGTATTTGATGCAATTGGTGTGTTAGGTTAAATGACGGTGAAACGATTGTCAATGATGGATTGGAATTAATTATGTGATTTTTTTGTGATGTTTCTCTGTGATTTGATTGGATTAATTTTGAAAGCAAGTGTCTACATTCAATGTTTGTTAACCATTTCTAATCTGAGTTTAGTCTTCATTTTGGTTCTTTGGAGAAATTTAGAGTATGAATTGTGACTTATTGAGTTCCTCATGAAAATCAAACTTGCATTCATCTTTGTAATTTCATATGGTACTCTTTCCTTACCATTTGACAATCATTTGTGACATTGTGGAAAACTTCCATTCATTTTGAAAGTAAATGTTGCTCTATTTCTGCTTCAAATGGTAAGCATATTACTTAAAAAAGGCTAAGCAGATTGTGGCTTACTGTTTTCTGCATCGCATAACTAGTTCAGTCTAGGTACACCCAAGGTTGGAGCACAAAATGTTGGTACATATCATTGAGTTAGCTTGAAAACATTGTCTTTTGTTTAGTGATATAGATAGTCTGCAGGGGATAAAACAATATCTGGATATAAGAGAAGCTGGGATTTTGGTTCTTAATTGGAATTTGTGAATATAATGTTTTGGGGATTTGGGTATTCTTTTCTGCTCAAAGTCCTTTTTTGGTACTATTAAGCTACAAAACATTGTTGTTAGACTGATTTCTTGTTAAAAAATTACATTGATAATCTGCAGGGGAGAAGAGATGTCTGAATTCTGAACTTTGGCATGCATGTGCTGGTCTTCTTGTTTCCCTACCTGCTGTTGGAAGCCGCGTGGTGTATTTCTCTCAGGGCCATAGTGAGCAGGTCAGTCTACTTTGATTGGTTTTGACATATTCCTTGCTTTTAGATTTTTGAAATCGATCCATGGCAGGCAATGTGTTTATTCATGCTTGCTTAGCAAATAAAATTTGTTTGTTTGTCTATTTTTATAAACATCCTTCTGTTATTTGGTATAATATGTTCCAGCATATGTTAAGCATTGGGCTATTATGCTACGACTGTTACACTTGGCAACCGCGTATCAACGCCACCATAACTGTTATGGCATCCACCACTATTATTTAAAACGTCACTCATTTTAGTCATCTCTTGAACTGTTATCACATGTGCCTATTTGCAGTTTAAACTGTTGTGTTCATATTAAAATTTGAATGATTATGGTTTTGTATTGTTTATGATCTGGTTGATGAAATTAAACAATTACTATTGTTGACTTCTGCAAATTTTCATATACCTACGTAGGTTACTGCATCAACCAACAAAGAAGTGGATGCCCATATACCTAACCACCCAAGCTTATCTCCACAACTCATCTGTCAGCTTCATAATGTGACCATGCATGTAAGGAATCTTTAGTTCTATTTTCTGGTTCTAGTTATTTTACAAGGTGGTTTCTAGAAACTCAAAATTTTTTTACTAGGCGGATGTGGAGACAGATAAGGTATATGCGTAGATGACCTTGCAGCCACTAAGCCCGGTATGGTAATATATTATTTAAGTTTATTTACCAGTTTTATGATCTACTTTTTTCTTTTCTTTTCCCTAGATATAAGATGATCCATATTGTAGGTAATCTTCTGATCAAACTCTTCTACCTTCTACACACAAATGGAGTGAAAACTCCTAGATATGTACTTTATTGAGTGAATAATGGTGAATGATGTGAATGCCCATTTTCTTATTAACAGTTGAATCTTGAAATTGTCAACTAGCAAGATGAGTGGAGAGGTGCTTTATTTCTCATTTAACATAAAATTGAATTTATAACCAATTGTTGTCCACATTATTTATTATTTTAGCATAAGGCAATTTAGGCCATTTGAATAGTGAACAATGACCTAAATGGTTTGTTTTTGGTCTGGAATGGATAGCTGTGAACAATATTATAAAGAAAATATTGTGCAAATTAACAATATATATATATTAAGAAAAGAATGTTACTATTAAAAACTCCCATCACTACCCTTCTTATTTAATTTTTTTATTTTATTTTAGCCTTTTTAATAATCAATAGAATTATAGAAGAGTTGTAGTGATCTTATTGTTACAGATTATGCTTCTATACATTTACCTTACTTCACAAAAAAGAAAAAAAAGAAAAAAAAAATGTTGAAATTTTTTATTTAGTTTTGAGTTAACTATGTGATCAAAACAGGAAACATGATGTTAAGCAATAGTTTTTAAGCATAATGCTACAAACATAAATTCACTATGGAAATAGAAAAATGCAAGTATGATGCGCACAAACCAGAGGACTGTATGCAACAATCCCAATTCCTAGTTCTCTGCTTATATCAAAATAACAATGGCACAGATTAGAAAACACTGGATTCTTGTTTATTGCTTGCAAAACTGACTAGTTAACATAACAATAGTACCTCTACACCTCACCTGCAAGTAGGAATGATTTCTTCCTCTGCATCTCTTGTCCACCCATAACGACCACTCCAACTGCATTGCTGTTAGATGTATCTAGCTTCACACTCGACTCGTAAAAATTAAGGTCGTCATAACCCGACCTGTGAAATCCGTATCATATTAGGCTAAATTTTGGGGAAGTTTGGTCTCAGTCTCTCTCTCAGTCTCTCTCTCTCTTCTCTCTGCATTTCAGGTAGTCTTTTCTTCTGCAACTACTTTCTCTATTGTTTATTGATTTGGATTTGTTTTTCAAAAGTTGCCCTTTATCGGTTGATTGGAATGCGGTTTTTTTAGCTTATCGTTTTTGGGTTTCTCTAGATTTTCTTTTTGAGGTAATTTAACTTCACTAAATTTCAATGGAAAATGAACTTGGTGGCCGTTTGAACTCAATCTTGGAAATGGAAATGTTCTTTTTTTTTTTTTGTTCTGCGATTCTGAATTGTGTAATCTCTCTTTCCTTTATTTGATTTTATACTTGACATGAACTTGACAGTTTAGTCTTCTAATATATATATATATATATAATAAGATAATATGCCAATCAAAATATGCTATATACGTCTAGGTTTTGTGGATCTAGTACAGCAAATGTGGAACAGATCTTATCCCAACATATGTGTAATATCTCTTTTTTGGTTTATGCTCTCAGGGATATTTTTTTCCCTTTGGTTTATGCTCTCATATTTGGATTACCATTATCATACAATGGATTTTGTACATTAATTTTTTCTGTAGAATCCAAGTTAATGCATCTAGCATTAATTTTTCTCATGGTCCTTGATACTTTTAGGATAGATATTGATGATCTGGGGTTCTACACAAGTCTTGCATACTCTTATTGGTAGGCTACTCATATTTTGACATGTTTTCCTCTCTGTCTCCCTGTCTGTTACTCTCTATATATAGGTATACCTATTGAACATTGGATTTGTTGAACAAGATGGTGGAGGTTGCAACAACTAAACTGGTTGAACAAGATGCTCATTATTTATTCTCTTGCTTTTTATTTACATACATACATGCCTAATTGTGTGTGTAGGGTTAGTCATTTGGTGGAACAAATGATTCACATCTGTGTTTGATTTGGTACACTTTGCAGGGGATTTTACTATTGAGGAGGACACAAACAGGTATGATTCTTCCTTATGGCAATGCAAACACAAAATTAAGGATTTTTGTCCTTCGATCACTAAATAAATTATCTGGCGCCACAAGTATTTGCTTATATATATATGTGGGGACATAATTTTTTAATAGCAACATGTGGCCGAGGTGGCACCAAAGTGTCAGCCGAGGTGCCACGTGTCCTGATCATGACACCGAGATTATCTTGGCTAGGCCGAGGTTATCTTCGAAGATACCGGAATCCGGGATAAGCGGATAAGGGGCAAGAGTCCAAGAATTTGGGAGGATTTCAGTCTGGATAAAGATAAGACTCTTAGAGAGTTTTATTCCAATCCTACTGGGAGTCCAAGATTAGCAGTAATCCAAAGTCCATTGAAGCTAGGCTTCTATTGGGACTAGGTTTATGTTTGCTACAAAAGAGAGGCACCCTTATGGATCTAAGGTATGCTTTTTATATTATGAATAGTGAGTTAAGCACTTTTGCTATCTTTGAGAGATAACTGACTTGATCGTCGGAGTGCCCTTGGGTGGACAAACCACCGCCGGAATCTCTTCTTTCTGTGACAGGTCGTTCGGGCTTAATCTATTCTGTCGGTGCTCTCCAACTGAATACTAATTTGACAGTGTGGTCAGAAATCAACACCCACAATTTGGCGCCATCTGTGGGAAAGACAGGAGAATAGATGGCCAACGACGGACAGAAAGAGAAGGTTAGGAACGACATTCCTACTGGGAGTGGGAAACCTATTGACGTTGATGTCAACGAAGACAACTGTAACGAAGAGAATCGTGATAAGAATCATAGAGAAAAAGATGTCGGCAAGGAAGGCGACGTAACAAAGAAATCGGACCGAGGCAGGTATTATAATGAGGACGACCTTCAGGTATTGAAAGATAGATGCCTACGAAGGGACGGCGAGATGAAGGAATTGGCAAACAAATTGGCGGACCTACAATCGGCCGTCAATTTCATGATGTAGAACAACGTCATGCAACCATCGTTTCCGTTATAAGAGACGCCGATTCCAGCGGCCAAAAAAGATGCCCAGACAGAAAGACAGAGGACAATTCCTACGACTCCTCAGCACTATAGGACCAAGGAACACTCTCACCGACCTTCAAGGGAGGTCGGATGAGGAGAATAAAAAAGGGAAGATTCACGGAGGACACATCGCACCAAGGAAGATGACCCCAAAGAACATTAGCATGTTTAGGGAAAGGAGCTGTGTTTCGACGCAACCAATGGAGAGAGGTCCAAAAGGACTCACAATGATACTGGGAGTAGCACACCAAAAAGGCTGAAATCCGTAGATAGCCGAGCTCCTAGACGGACAAAGGAGGATCTGAGGGGTTACCGCCAGAGGAAGCAACAAGATGCCGATGTAACCTCTCCGGTCAAGCCGAGAACATCGTTCTTGGTGGAGTTGGAAAAATTTGAAACCCTGAAAAGGTTCAATATGCCGAGGTTACAGATATACGACGGTAAGTCAGACCCTAACTTTCACGTCGGCTTATACCTAAACTCAATGGCGTTATACACCGGGAACGAATCGTTGCTCTGCAAGGTGTTCCCCTCATCCTTTAGGGAGATCGTATCAGACTGGTTTCACAAGTTGTCGAAAGGAATTGTGAAAAGTTGGGAAAACCTGGCCGAAATGTTTGTGGCCAAGTTCGTGACAAACAAACTATAGCCATTAAGAGTGGACACCTTGATGGATCTGAGAATTGGCGAGGAAGAAAGCCTTAGAGCCTAGGAGGTGGCGGTCGTGTCTTTTAAGAGCGGCCTGAAAGATAATTACCTGCTTCGAAAGTCATTGGCAAAGATATTGCCAAAAAGTATGGAGGAACTTATGGCCAGGATAGAAAAATATGCTAGGGCCGAAGAGGACACGCCGGGGACAAAGACGTCAAAACAAGAGAAGAAGAGCGGCTCGCCGAAGCGAGGCCGAGGTGATGGTGGATACAATAAATGAGAGACAGGACTGAGGGCTACACAAGCAGTCACTACCGTATTCTGGATTCCGATCTACAAAGTCCTAGAGAGCATCAGAAACCAACCGTATTATAGGGCACCAGAGAAGGCTTCTGGTGAGTTTTTGGGATGAAGCCTGGGAAAGCACTGCACCTATCACAATGAGAATGCGCATCTGACTCAGGGGTGCAGAGTCCTAAAGACACACCTAGAAGACCCGGTAAGACAAGGTCATCTAAGAGACCTGGTAGACGAGACCAGGATGAGAGAAGAGCAAGCAAGACTGCCTCAGGCACCGGCAGCACCGCCACCCCCAGCACCGCAACCGCAGGCAGGCAGACCGCGAGTAATCAATGTGATTCACTCTAAGGTCAATGAGAATGAAATCCGTGGGGAGACTCAGAAGGTAAAGCACTTACAACATGTATATCAGGTCTGTCAGAAAAGACCTAGGGCAGACGAGTGCTAGGGACCAGTGGTGTCTTTTACAGAAGATGATCTAAAGATGGTGCAACATCCATACAACGATGCCTTGGTAGTATCCCTTCAAATTGGAGAGTGCCAAGCAAAGCGCATCTTAATCGACCAGGGCAGCTCTTGTGATATCATGTATGTCAGATGTTACAAGGAGCTTGGCCTTTATTAAGACGATCTGGAGCAATTCAATAGTCCTATGGTCAGGTTCAATAGAACGTCGACATGGCCCTTGGGAGCAGTAAGTTTGAAGGTGCAGGCTGGCACCAAGAAGATTAAAACTGAGTTCACTATAATTGACACTCCCTCACCTTATAATGCTATCCTGGGAAGGCCATGGCTGCATGCAATGGGGGCAGTTCCCTCAACATTGCACCAGCTGTTGCGGTTCCCAACAGAGCATGAAATTGAGGAGGTCAGGGGGGATCAACTGTAGGCAGAAAATTGGTCCATGGCAACAATGAAATCTACCTGCAACATACAAGAAACAGAAATAGCAGAGATCGAGGACGAAGACGAGGACGTGAAAGTCCTGGAAGACGTCGACAAAGAGCCAGCCGAGAAGAGTGAGGAAGCCCTGAAGAAAATTCTTGTCCAGCAAGGGGATGAAGAACGCTTCTTCCTTCTCGGCTTGGGCTTAGCCGAGGAAGAGGAAAAAGAGCTAGAGGCATTCCTAAGAGCAAACTTGGAGGTGTTTGCATGGACGCCATACAAGATGCCTGGTATTGACCCTGAGGTCACATGCCACAGACTAAATATAGATAGGTCGGCCAAGCCTGTCATCCAGCGAGTAAGGAGGTCGACACTTATGCATGTTGAGGCAGTAGAAGAGAAAGTTGATAGACTTCTGGAGGCCAGAGTCATTCGAGAGGTAAATTACCCAACATGGCTACCAAACACAGTGGTTGTGAAGAAAAAGAATGGTAAGTGGAGGGTATGCGTGGACTTTACCAGCCTGAACAAGGATTGTCCCAAAGACAGTTTCCCATTACCCAAGATTGACCAATTGGTAGATGCCACTTCAGGGCATGGAAGGATGAGTTTCCTGGACGCCTACATGGGGTACCATCAGATAGCCATGTACCCCCCAGATGAGGAGAAGACTGCATTTATCACCCCAAAAGGGTTGTACTGCTATAGAGATGCCTTTTGGGTTGAAAAATGCAGGAGCAACCTACCAAAGATTGGTGACTAAGATGTTTAGATATCTAATTGGCAAAACTGTATAGATGACATGGTCGTGAAGACCAAGGAACCTGAGGGTCATCTGGAAAACTTAAAGGCAGTCTTTGACATCCTTAAAACATATCGGCTCCGACTCAATGCATCGAAGTGTGCATTTAGAGTTGGGTTTGGTAAGTTCTTGGGATATCTAGTAACCAGAAAGGGCATTGAGGCAAGCCCAGATCAGATCAAAGCCATCTTAAAACTGAAGAGCCTAACATCGGCAAAACAAGTACAGATGTTGACTGGAAGGGCTGCAGCCCTGAATAGGTTCATAAGTAGAAGCTCTAACAAGTGCAAACATTTCTTCAGCTTAGTAAAGAAAGCCACAGACTTCTTATGGACCGAAGAATGCGAAGCCGCCTTGGCCGACTTGAAGAAGTATTTGACTACAGCTCTAGTTCTCTCAAATCCAGTACCTGGAGAGGAGCTATTCTTATACTTGGCAGTTTCAGAGCATGAAGTAAGTGCAGTAATAGTCAGAGAAGAAAAGGGAGAGCAAAAGACAGTTTACTACGTGAGTAAAACCCTGGCAGATGCAGAGACCATATACCTACCCTTGGAGAAGTTAACACTGGCTTTAGTAATGGCTTCCAAGAAGCTGAATCACTACTTTCAAGCCCACAAAATTGTGGTGTTAACTGAACAACCTTTGAGGTCCCTGTTGCAGCAGAGAGATTTAACAGGAAGAATAGTCAGATGGGCAGTAATGTTGGGCCAATATGACCTAGAATTCAGACCCAGAACAGCAATCAAAGGCCAAGTCTTAGCCGACTCCGTGGCAGAGTTCACACCAGACGCCGTCATACATCGGGCTTCGTTGAGCCGAGTTATACAACGTCCAAGTGAGCAAGGTAAAACCCAGCGGGGGACAGCAGGACAAAGGAAGGAAGAGAAACTCAGGCCCTGCAGTATTTACATCGGTGACTCCTTCCGGTTGTTTGTTGATGGGAGTTCAAACTGACAAGGAGCGGGGGCAGGAGTAGTACTAGTATCGCCAGATGGGCAGATACTCGAACAATCCATTCGTTTGGAGTTTAAGGCCTCAAACAATGAGGTAGAGTATGAAGCACTAATTGCAGAATTAAAACTGGTAGCAGCCATGAAAGGCGACGAGGTAATAGTCTTCTGTGACTCCCAACTTATAGTCAACCAGGTAATAGGGGAATATGCAACCTGAGATGAAAGGATGTTGGCCTATACAAAGGAAGTGGGCAAACTAGTAGCCTTATTTCAGAATTGCTGACTACAGCAAGTTAGCCAAAAAGACAACAGCTATGCAGATGCTCTAGCCAACCTGGCTAGTGCAATGAAACCTGGAGAGCGCGAGAACGATAATGGTTGATTACTTGTCAGGCCCAAGCATAGAAAAACTGAACACAGAGCGTGAAGCAATGTGTGTAGAGATGGGACCAAGTTGGATGAATGCAATAATAGTATTCCTTAGAGATGGGAAGTTTCCAGACGACCGTAAAGAGGCGCACAAGGTCAGACTGAAGTCGGCAAGATTCAGTTTGACAGCAGAAGGACATCTCTACAGAAGATCTTTTGCTGGACCCTACTGAGGTGTGTGCATCCTGCACAGGTTGAAGATTTTCTGTACGAGATACATAAAGGAGTATGTGGAAGCCATGCTGGGGCCAGGTCACTTGTTCATAGGGCCATTACTCAGGGGTACTGGTGGCCCTACATGCAGAGAGATGCTGAAGCCTATGTCAAGAGATGTGAGAAGTGCCAAAGGTTTGTACCTTTGATACACCAACCAGCAACAGACTTGAACTCGGTGTCCAGCCCTTGGCCATTTGCCTAATGGGGTATAGATCTTGTTGGGCAATTGCCTCAAGCAACTGGACAAAGGAAGTACCTACTAGTGGCAACAGATTACTTCACCAAGTGGGTAGAAGCTGAACTCCTTGCAAAAATTTGGGACATCGATGTGAAGAACTTCATATGGAAGAACATCATCACTAGGTTTGGGATCCCAAGGGCAATAATAGCAAACAATGGTACACAGTTTGACAGTAAGCTAATCAAGAACTTCTGTGCAAAGTACAAGATCAAGAATTACTATTCCACTCCAAGTTTTCCTCAAAGCAATAGACAAGCAGAAGCATCCAACAAAGTCATCTTGGATGGGATTAAGAAGAGGTTGCAAGCAGCAAAAGGAAAACAGGTGGATAAGTTGCCCAGTGTACTCTGGGCATATCAAACTACGCCGAGAAGATCAACTGGGGAATCCCCATTTGCCATGGCTTATGGCACAGAGGTAGTAATTCTATTGGAGGTCGGCATCCCAGGGATCAGAACCCAGAGAGTAGAAAATGAGACCAATGAGGCATTCTTGGCCCGAGATCTGGATCTGCTAGAAGAAAGGAGGGAGAAAGCAGCAATTCAGCTGGGGGCATACCAGCAGCAGCTTGCCAGGGCTTATAATAAGAAGGTCAACCCACGAGAGTTCCAAGTTGGTGACCTTGTCCTGAGAAAGGTCGTCGGCAATAAGAAGGACCCTAGAGAGGGCAAGCTTGGCCCGAACTGGGAGGGACCCTATCGAATCATCTCGGTCTTAGGCAATGGGGCATATCGGCTTGAAGACAGTGAAGGCAAAGAGTTGCCAAGACCCTGGAATACTTGCAATCTGAAGTTTTTCTATCACTAGATTTTCTTGTTTTTTAAAGTTTTCTTTTGTTGTGTTATTAGCCGAAGTATTAATAAAGTTTTAGTTTGATTTTTTTTTAAACTTGTGTATTGTGACTAACCAGATACTTGGCGATGTTTCTGATGGAAACATGATGAATAGCTTAGACTTATTATATAGCAGAGTTCCTACTTGCATATAATAGAGTTGAACTAAGTTTGCGATGTTTCTGATGGAAACATGACGAATAACTTAGACTTATTATATGGCAGAGTTCCTACTTGCATATAATAGAGTTGAACTAAGTTTGCGATGTTTCTGATGGAAACATGACGAATAACTTAGACTTATTATATGGCAGAGTTCCTACTTGCATATAATAGAGTTGAACTAAGTTTGCAATGTTTCTGATGGAAACATGACGAATAACTTAGACTTATTATATGACAGAGTTTCTACTTGCATATAATAGAGTTGAACTAAGTTGGCAATGTTTCTGATTGAAACATGACGAATAACTTAGACTTATTATATGGTAAAGTTTCTACTTGCATATAATAGAGTTGAACTAAGTTTGTGATGTTTCTGATTGAAACATGACGAATAACTTAGACTTATTATATGACAGAGTTCCTACTTGCATATAATAGAGTTAAACTAAGTTGAATCAACTTGAACTTGCCATGTTGGTAGAGTCAAACATAGAATGGAGCTAAGTGCATGTCAATCGGGTTAACAAAGAGACCGAGGTTGGTAACCTCGGCTAGTCTTTGTCTGAATTTGACCTCGGCAACAAGGTCAAAGCCACATGCTTAATGAGAACCCAAGTGGAACTTAAGTTTACATTAGGGGGCAGAGGGCTGGAGAATGATGCTTGGGAGTTGGAATTTACAAGCAAAAGATGGGTTAACACTTGTTGAAATTTTGAGAAAAATTTACAAGTTGAAGTTAAGTCGAGGTTATGTTAAAGGAAGATGTTTTAACACTTGTTGAAGTTTTGAGAAAAATTTACAAGTTGAAGTTAACCCAAGATTATGTTGCAATAATAGAAGACAGAGGTCTTGAGTGAAGTGGCAAGTTGTAAATAACACTTGTGAAAATAGTATGAATATTTTCAAGTGTTAGGTCAGAGCCGAAATAAGTTATTAGTGGGAATAGCTGAAGTATTCCACACCGAGAAGATTACACAGTTAAGATGTATGTTGAAAACATGGAAATTATTCCAAGTACAGAATCATACAAGACAGTAAAAGGAAGACAAACATTCAGTCACATTGAAAGAAGAAATTAGAGAATGCATTTAGATAAGGAAAGAAGGCACTTCGGCCTGACATTAAAGAGTAATTGTTCAGATTACAAAAGTGGTAGGTCGGCCAAATTAAAGCCTATATTGTTTCGAAAGTAAGAAAAAGTACAAGAAATAAAGAAACTAGACTATTCAACGTCATTAGTTGGTTAGGTTTGGGGCTTAGAGGACATTTGGGAACTCTTCTCGGCGGCCTTCTCAGCCGCGAGCTCGGCATCGATCTCTTTGAGAGTCTGGTCAAGGCCCTTGTCGGTGATAGGCGCGTCCGAAGTTGTCTTCTCAGGAGTGGCATCTTTGGAGACCTCACCCTCCTCATCCTAAGATAAGTCCACGACTTGCTCATTCAAAGTAGGGGACTTGGGCCTAGTAGCTTCCTTCTTCTTCCTAACCAAAGCTTTCTCCTTGGACTCAGAATCGTTTTCGGATTGGCTTGGAGTAGGGGAGAATGACAAGTGGAGGTCGCCAGCATTCTTGAGGGGGGAGTCGTCGGGGACACCCAGCTTTTTGAGGGCAGCCATCCAACCAAGGGTGAAACCCTTGTTGCATGCCTGCTTCACTTGTTTTTTGTAATCCTCCTTGACGTCGGCCGCCCCTTCGGCGTACGCCTTCTCATCGACGGCCTTGATCTTGGCCTCTTTTGTGGCCAGGGCATCTTGAAGCTCTTTTTGGGCCTCAACCATCTTTGCCTCGGCCTCTTTCTTTTCGGCCGCGAGGACTTTGGCAATGGCCTCCGCAGCGTCAGCTTTCTCTTCGGCCTCGTTCTAAGCCTTCTTGGCTGCTTTGGCCCGATCTATCAAGGCCTTCATTTTGCCCCCAGCCTTGTTAAGGGACTTGGACAAATTGGCAGCCTCCTTTGTCTTTTGGACCAACTCCTTCTTAATGTCAAAAGCTTGCATCACGAAGGAGTGGCCATACTGGATCGCCTGGAAGAAATGGAAAAAACAAATGTTGGTAAAAATTTTGTAAGTATGGAAAAAACAGAAAGTGGAGAGTATCAAGTGATGGGGGCTTACCTGCACGGAGTGCTGCAACATCAAAGCAAAATTTTCGTACTCACTCATCCCGGCGTTGCGCTCGAGATCGTTTGGAAGGAGCAAAGCGGTAGAGAGGGCAACGCCGACTTCAATGTCATCAGCGTTGTCGCTAGCTCTAACCGGTTTGTCCTCAATGGTAATGGGGGGAGCCCAGGGGGCATTAGATTTTAGAGAGCCCGAGGTTGTGGCCGACTCAGACCTCGGTCTCTTTGACCGAGTTGGTTGGGATGGTTCGGCTTCGGCGGGCCTCTTCTCGACAGTGAAGGGGGTCTTCTCACTCTCGGCCAATTTTGAAATTGGCAAGGTGTCCTCAGTATCAATCTGAGTCACCGTTGCCTTAAGTTGGGCTTTCTTCAGTCTTTTGGGCTTTGGCTTTGGTTGAGGCTGGGATTGTGCTGGTTGAGCGTTGACAGTGTTGGGGATGTCGGCCAGAAGATCTTCTGCAACTACTTTCTTGCGACCCATCTCGGCAGCGATGGCAGTTCGGTGTCGGCATTTGCGTTGAGATAGAGGGATTAGATATAGAGTTGAGGTTGATGGTTGCTCAGCTAGATCGGAAGTTGATCCTTGATCTGGACGAGGTGATAAAGTTGCTGGTGGAGTTGTGGTGAAATGAGGAGACTTGTTCTTCTTCTTCAGGATGTCAGGAAGAACCGACTTGTAAGTCGGGATGTAGTTTAGCAGCAAAGGAGCTCTCCGCCTCTGAACTGGCAAATCCAACAGCTTCTTGAGGTCCTTGCTCGGGAAAAATGACTTACGAAAGTCTTTTGCCAACTGTGGAAGAGCTGCAAGAAAAACAAACGTTAGAACATATGGAAAGAACAAAGTATTAAGGACTTGAAAAACAAGTAAGTGTAACACTTGGCTCTTACCATTACCCTTTATGAATACTGTTCGGCTAAGAGGGTAGAGGTGGAGGTCCTCATCTGGAGTGAACTTCTAGTTGCCCGAGACAATGAAGTAATCGTCTCCGGCTCCCTTGTTAGAGTCTGGGAGGTCGGTAACAAGTTTGTATTCCGTGGACCTCGGTTTGAGGTAGTAGATATAGCCTTTTTCTAACTTGAGGCCACACATGGTGTAACAGTATTGGATATCGGCTAAAGTTACCCTAGCATTCTTTTTTTTGGCTAAGGCTATTATGTCGTTGTTAACTCAGTAAGAATTGATGGCGAGTTGCATTGGGTTCAATTTGTAGTAATGGAGGATTTCTCGGAAAATGATGTCAAGTGGGAGCCTAAGTCCACACTCTATGAAAGCTACGACTGGGAAAGACATGGAGTCAACTGTGGGCATGATGGGAGTCATCCTCCCCAGCCAACCTCAGATGAACGTCGGCCGGGATGGAAAACTCCTGCCTGAAGTATTCTAACTTAGTTGGGGGGTCTACCCTATACCTCCACATACTCATGACGTCGGCTTGGGGAAAGATATTGGATCTCAGAAGAAATTGTCTTGTGAAGGTTTGAAGGACCTCGGCTAAAACCTAAATATGTGCTGGGGTAAGAATTTTTTAGGATCTAAGAGGAATTCGTTTAAGTTTTCCCTAAGATTTGTGAGTTCTACGACAAATCCCAAAACTAAGTCTAGGCAAACAAAGATTGAAGGCCAGAATCTAAAAAGTCACAGAAAACAGAAACAAGAACAATGATTCAGAATCAAGAATAGTGATGAACTACCAAGAACACTGTGACAGAGTGTACATAGGGTGTGAGGCCAAAAATACTGACAAAATAAACAAGTGGGTAATCAGTGTGTGTTTATTCAAGAAACGTATTGGGCAAAAGCAGAATCGTAGGATAAACATGCCCTAATACATGATTGAAATCATACGCACAGATTTGTAATCATAAAAACGTGAATAAAGTCACAGTAACAGAGTATAAATGTAACAGAGTTCGAAGTGAACCAAGAACCGAAATAAGGGGGAACAGTGGCTTACCAGAGAATGTGAGGCCGGTGCGGGGTTTGCTGAAGTCAGACGACGATAGCAAAAGCGACGGAGTGGTGAAGATCTCGCCGGAAGAAGTGAATGGAGCTAGTTGCAGAGCTTAAAAAGCTTGGAGCAATGGAGGATTTGGGAGAGTAGAGAGAGAAAATTAGCACGAAGTTGAGGATGCAAAAGTGAAAAGACGGAGAGAGAGAAGTGGTTTTGATCAAACGCGGAGAATAGAGGCAAAATACCATCAATGTGCCTAGGACGACGTGCTTGTCAGATGCGCATACAAAAACGATACGACTTGATGGCGTGTGTCAGGTACAACTCAGTAGGGGAAAGACGCGTGGTAGAAATGGTTGAAATATTATGCGTGACAGCTCATACACGTGATAAAACTCTTGGAGTTCTTGATTTAATAAAGCAAATACCTCGGCTACAGGGGCGATCTCGGCTCAATGAACTTGAACAGACTCGGTTATTGGTTTTAAAGCATTGATACAAACACACTAAAGTGCTTGTCATATGGAAGCCGATGTGAGGCAACCTCAGTACTGAAAGATAAAGCAAGTTTAGCCGGCGTGCTATAAGTTCAAATGATATAGGTTCCATCACCTCAGTGTACCTAGGTAATAGAACCTAGGGGGTAGTTGTGGGGACATAATTTTGGAATAGCAACACGTGGCCGAGGTGGCACCGAAGTGTCAGCCAAGGTGCCACGTGTCCTAATCATGACGCCGAGATTATCTCGGCTAGGCAGAGGTTATCTCCGAAGATACTGGAATCCAGGATAAGCGGATAAAGGACAAGAGTCCAAGAATTGGAGAGAATTTCAGTTTGGATAAAGATAAAACTCTTAGAGAGTTTTATCCCAATCCTACTGGGAGTCCAAGATTAGCAGTAATCCAGAGTCCATTGAATCTAGGTTTCTATTAGGACTAGGTTTGTGTTGGCTATAAAAGGGAGGCACCCTCATGGATCTAAGGTACGCTTTTTATATTCTAAATAGTAAGTTAAGCACTTTTGCTATCTTTGAGAGATAACTGACTTGATCGTCGGAGTGTCCCCGGGTGGACGAACCATCGCCGGAATCTCTTCTTTCTGTGACAGGTCGTTCGGACTTAATCTATTCTACTAGTGCTCTCCAGCTCAATACTAATTTGGCAGTGTGGTCAGAAATCAACACCCATAATATACATATATCAATTATGCAATGGAGAGGAAGTATGTAGGTTCTTCACATCCTGAGGATAAATGCTATGTGAATTGTGGACGTAATGTATTGTAGTTTTTTGTTTGTTTGTTGTTAACCAAAGTGTATATTAATTGAAGGTTGAACCATGTAGTGCTGTGATACAATGAAGAATAATCTAGAACTTCACCAATTCGACACCTTATTAGTTTGTAAAAGTCTGAAATCTGATAGAGTATTTTGTATGTTGATTACATTGTCTTGAGTTTGGAAAGAGTATCATGTATCATGTATCATGTTTGTTGATTCCATTGTCTGGAATCAAAAATAGTAAACTACTACTTAGCTTTGCTTTATCTAATGTCATCTTATGTAATATGACAAGGTTTTCACCTTTTTTTCCTTTGGTTTTTCTTTCTCTTTCCTTCTCTTTTTTGGAAGGGTGGGATTGGTGGCTGGGCTAAAATTACCAATTACACTAGCTAAATTATACTATATTGTGATTGATTTTACAAGGTAGGATTTGTGGAAATATGTTATTGTAGATACTGCTATATGATCTTTGTTCTTAATTGATCTGAAAGTCAACATTTTAAATGGCTAGAAATGAGAATTTGACTTTCAATGGTAGTTTTATCATTATGTAACACATTTAGCAGCGTTTTATAATATTAAAATTAAATTTAGTTTACAACAGTATGATTAATTAAGTTGGTCCCCCAGCCTTCGCTTGCTCTTTATTGGAATTCTTCGGGCTTATGCCTTTTACACTAGATATGCATTTGGGAAATTCAGAAGTGTGGCATTATTTCATTGTCCATGCTGTTTTGGGATCTCCTTCAATTTTCCACTATGTATTCCTTTATATTTCCATTGTGCAGTTTATATTGTTGTAATGGATTGGGGTGTTTTTGTTTCAATTTTCATCAAGGAGATAATGTACCCCCTCCTTTAACATCGTTTGAAGCTACAGGTTTTCCTTTAGAGCTTCTTCAAGAGGTATGAATTTCTTTCTATATTTGCAACTCTGTATTGGCCAGAAGTCTATGCAAGTTTACTTTGATATGTAATCCTAGTGTTTTCTGTGAAAACTTCTGTGATTGTTAGAGGTCTGATGTGAAGCTTCAAGACTCACATTCATTATTTTCCATCTTTACTTTTTGTCGCATGTGCTATATTTGCTCCAGGGAGGAGCTAAATGTCGTACGCTGTGCTACCCCCTTATGAGGGGTTTAGAGAGGGATTGTGTACTGTAATTCGGTCAATGTTGCTTGCTTAATAGATTGTATAATAAGAAATCATTTTACATGTTCTGTGTGAAGTGTACTAAGTGATTCAAGTACTATCTATACTATTAGCATGTGGATATTTCATGCCAAAGTACCTTTATGGTTCGTCTTTGCAGTCCCTTGTTAATATTAGTAGACATGATCGGGTTCCACAAATGTAGGAATATCATTAGTATCATCCTTGGTATGTGGTTGATTTCATGCTACTATCTTAGGTTTAATGATAAAACAATTGTTCATCTAACGAATTTGTATAGGGCAGTTTGATAATTTGGCTATGTATATTTTTATTTATTTGACATATGTTCATATGAATCATATCTAAAATAATAAAGAAATTTTTTTTGTAGTCTTTGAGCTACTGTTACGCAATTTTTAGAATTTGTTTGTTAATTAGGTCTAAATTGTCAACTTTTTACAACCTTATTTGGGAGATTTGTTATAGAACTTCTTTGTTTTTGACTTTTCTCATCGTTTTGTTAATGATTTGAAGGGATTCGTCTGTAACTTTATGCGTTTGAACATTTTGTTATTCATTTGAGCATGAAGTGAATAATGAACAGATGTCAATTGGATAAGGAATTATCTTCACTTTGGGAAGGGAATTGTTTTCAGCTGTTTGTGTTGTGTTTACCAATTAAACAGTAACTTATGGTCAATACCTTTGTTGCTTAGAACAAGATGTGGTTGGTCTAAACAAAGCTCTGTTAAGCGGGATTCAAAGGGGCTACTTACAAAGCTCTGTTAACTGGTAACTTCTGGTCATGACAAAAATTTTAAATTATGTATTTAGGTTGTCTCGTCGCGATCACTTCAGCTGAAGTCTTCTTCGAAGAACGTTTTCACGGTATCTTCTCTCTCTTTAGCTCTTGTTTTTTGATTCTTACTTGTTGATTTTCGCTTGCATTTCAAGATTCTTATGATTTTTTGGTGGTTTAGTGTGGAGTGAATTGATGTTGAATTTGATATTTTGAAGTTGAATCAGGAGAGCACAATAAAAACATAATAAATGTTGCAGGGGCATACAGGCTGGAATTGCAATGATAGGACATGTGGGGCTTACTCCTTAAGCCATCAGTGTTCTTGGAGGATTTAGGCCTCAAAAGAAAGAATATTGCTATTGCTGTCAAAGTCAAAATCTCTCCTTACTATGCACACATGACATAAATACTTCGTAATTTTTGCTGATAAAAAAAAAACATAAATACTTCATAATTTCATATATAATCAAATATGCTCATACACAAATTTGTATAATTTAGTTTAGTGTTGTGATGCTAAATTGGCTTGGTTTCTGTAGGTTGTTGAGTTTGCCCTGGCTTTGTAGGAAGCTGGGTGCTTTTCTATTGTTCTGAAATGTGTGCTTGCACTTGTTGCTGTTGCCACTACAACATCTGCTCTTCGAATCCCTACCATTGGTATTGGAGCAGGGACTTTCTGTAGTGGCCAACTTAATTGATTCTTTAGCTTTCTCTAGTACTCCTAATAAGGAATTAGACTTGACTGGCTTGTGTTGTGTATAATCTTTTTGCTTTCATTTGTACATATAATTTGTTATTTGATCTTGTAATTTGCTTTTCAAGTACTAAAATGGGCATTTTAATGATATCATGTGTTCATATATTGAGTTTATTCATATAATAAACTTTGAATTTGCTCTCTCTCTCTCTCTATATATATATATATATTAAAAATAATCTTCTACGGCATATAAAATTATGTCATGAAAAGTGTAATGATTTATGACATATAAGAAAATGTCGTAAAAGATTATATACGACATACAAGTATGTCATAAATATATTAAAAATGATCTTTTACGGCATACACAATTGTGTCGTGAAAAGTGTGATGATTTATGACATGAAAGAAAATGTTGTAAAATATTATATATAGCATACAAAATATGTCATAAATATATTAAAAATAACCTTCTACGGCATACAAAATTATGCCATAGAAAATATGATGATTTATGGCATAACAAAAATGTTGTAAAAATTTATATACGACATACAAAGTATATTATTAATGTTTAATCTATTATTTTTTATGATGTTATTTGCATGTAGTAAATGATGCTCAACTTTTCACGGCAAGTCATATAACGACATTTGTTTGCATGCCGTGAAAGAGTTTTTACGGCATGCATTGTAAGTCATAAAAATTCAATTTTGTCATAATGATCATATATTAGACAAAGTAACTAAATATATGTAATTTTGTAATTCACTTTTATTTTCGTGAAAGCTTCAATCTCATTGAGAGCTATGGGATATCGAGCCTTCAGGGCCCAAAACATTCCATTTTCATGGATCCATAACTTATTATTATTTTTTAAAATTGCTATATTATTATGAGCCTTCATTTATTTATTTATATTTATTAAGGCTACATCACCTTGGGGAAAGGATGGGGTGAGGATTGGTCACTCACTCTATCCTATATTGTATTTCAATTATTATTATTATTATTATTATTTTATTTTTAATCAATTGATAAGAAATTATTTATAAATAAAAAAAAATCATTTAGCTCAATCCAACGATCAAACAAGAAGGAAAAGAAATGATATGACTATACAAGATTATATATTCTAAGGTGACTAATTTCTTGATGACTATTGTAGTATGAAGATGTGTTGGCTTTCACACCAAAAGCATGAATCATTTTTGCCATTGTCATACTTGGCAACTACCCAATAAGATTCAACCAGAGGTGATTAGACAATGACTTCTTTATGAGAAATTTTTGTATGGCTATCACGTGATATTACTTTTCATTAATTATAAATATATATGTCCATTATTATTTCTCAAACACTCATAAATATAGTGGGTCCTATTATTAAAACCAATCACAATAATAAAAGGTATCACATAACATATACCCTATCCGCATACAAAAATTTCTCTTTGTTTATGCTTTTATTTCGATGTCATAGACTCATAGTCAATAGATACACTTCATAAATCTGATCTTATATAGTTTATTATGAAGATGTGTTGGCTTTTCACACCAAAAGCATACAGTCAAATCATTTTTGCCATAGTCATACTTGGCAACTACCCAATAAGATTCAACTAGAGGTGATTAGACAATAACTTCTTTATGCTTTTATTTCGATGTCCTAGGCTCATAGTAAATAGATACACTTCATAAATCTTATCTTATATAGTTTATTATGAAGATGTGTTGGCTTTTCACACCAAAAGCATAGACTCAAATCATTTTTGCCATTGTCAAATTTGGCAATATCCCAATAAGATCCAACCAGAGGAGATTAGACAATAGCTTCTTTATGCTTTATTTTGATGTCATAGTAAATAGATACAATTCATAAATCTCATCTTATATATTTTGGTGTCATCACCAAACACTCAATACCCATTCACTCTCTCATCATTCTGTTGTCATTCATCACTCTTCTCTCTCTCTCTCTCCCCCACACACACACATATATTACACACTTACTTGATAATACATTTCGGGAACGATACAAACAAAACAATAACACACCTTTAAATCTTGGAGGCTTGGACGCTCAACCACTCTTCCATCTATTCTTGGCAAGTGGACCCATCACAACACCCCCACCAAACAAACTGTCCATAACTGAAAAGCCCAATATGTGACTTATAACCAAAACCTTAATAATACCCTATACCTTATCTAATAGGTCCGACTTATTATGTAGTTCTGTGTGTGCATAATAGCAAAGAAATACATAATCATTTTATGAAAGAGTCATACTTCTTTCTAAGAGGTTCAATTTTTTGTAAGAGGTTTAGTTCGTCCCACAACACTCAAGTTCGCTATGAAACCTACTAACCCTGTTACAGCCCCTTTGTCAAAAAGTAGAGACAAATGATCATGTATTCTCATACTAATAAAGTGACGCACCACGTATCATATAAGTCGGATCCCTAACACTCAGGTATGAGGTTGTGGTCTCTCCTTGGATCATGACAATAGTCATACACCTTGTAGTTCCTCTGGACCCATTCCATGGCGGCGTACTGCTGGCTGCTCAGCCCAGAAGAGCCCACCGGTGACCCCGACGGAGGGCGGCATGAGGCAGGGCCATCAGCACTGCAACCACCGAGTTTGAAATTGTTGTACCTACCGATGAATGGTTCGTATCGATAATCAGCTTTGTATTTTCCATCCTCAGTGGCCCAGGACGAGGCATCCCATATCGATCCATACATCCACATAGGTCTTAATGGAAATGTTGCATCAATCTTTCTAGGGTACCTTCTTATTGGGACATCATCGACAAAGAATCTGGAAAATCAGATCAGAGACAAAACAAAATTATTTAATATTTACGCTTAAAAGAGGAAAATGAAAGAAGTAGACAAGGTTTGTGTGGCACCACATGATATATATAAAATATAATATCATTGTGCATATTCATGTCATCATACACCTAAAAACAAATCTTTGGAAAATGATTTATAAAAGGATATGAGTGTAACATTCATGAAATTATAAACAATAATGATGAATTATTTTATTTAAAAAATAAAGACAATAAAAAATAAAAAATTCTCATATCAATACCATGCACAGAGATAAAATCAGGATTTTATTATAAGAGGAGCCAAAGATAAATAATTTTTTTTATCATATATTCAAACACAGATGTATATATAATATGATATATAAACTATATATACACATAAAAAAAATTCAAATACTATAAAAGTAATCTCTAATAAGATTAAAAAAAAAAATTGGATAGAAAATAAAAAAAGAATATAAGATGATAGAAGAATATAATACATATATTTTCTATTGAGAGGCTATTTTATTTATAAAATAAGATATATATATATATATATATTTTTTAAAAATATTAATAAGAAATAAAAATTTTCACAAAAACAAAAAAAATCATAACCTCCTATAGTCTTCTTCTTATTCCGTCACTACTAGATGCGTCAAACAAATATGCATGGATGAGAACTAAAGATGAAACTTTCATTTTTTTTTCGTCGACAACAATTTTGTCTTTATTCCCCAAGGCCCAATTCAAAATTTTGGTCTTTTATGCCGTCAATGCATTCCCACACGTCATTGTACAATTGGAAGTGTAGTAAATAGTGTGACACATGAATAGTGTCACATGAATTTTAAGGCCTGTCGGATTGTTCCCAACGGACTCCCAATTCATCATATGATTAAGAAAATACAAAATTTGAAGTCAGAAAAGCAGTACTTATATGTGTGTAGAGAATGAGAGAATTGGTATTTTGTGGAAGTGAAATACTAACATGATTTCATTGGGATTCCACAGAATAGCATAGTTGTGGAAGTTTTGTGTGGGATCAAACCAAAGATGAAACTTCATCTCTCTTCCTATAAGGTTTCCGTCTCCGCTTCCTTTGATATAGACATTCGTCTGCAATACATAAGGCTTATCCGGTGTCGTTCCCAGAAACTCTATATCAATCTCGTCATGGTTTCCTGGATGTGCTTCGTTGTTTGAAAGCTGCCATTAATCGTTATTAATATTTTTAACTTCCACAAACTAAACATAGTAACTAAATAGAGAGATGAAGAGATTTTTTTTAGACCCAAAAATTTATTTGTTTTCAAATTTCTCAATTTCTAGTCTCAAAATCACTCACAACTATGAGTTTTTTTTTTTTTTTTGAATTTATTTATTTTTAGAGGGGAACTATTGAGTTGTTTATTAAACATTTCATTTTTTGAGAGTCTTATATAATTTAGTTATAAAATTGATCGCTGAGACAAGAGGATGGATTCACATGTGCAAATAGTGCAAGTAGTGAGTATTTTGAAATAGGGTAAATTATAAACACACCCTTGAGATTTACTTAAATTACAAATTATTCATGTGGTTTTAGAAATTACATTATGCCCTTAAGGTTTCTAATTTCATAACAAATAGACCATTTTATTAATGAATCATCAAGTTAATTAACAGTTTTTAATAATGTTAAAATTTTATTTCAATTAATAATTCAGATAATTTTATTATTATATAAGTGAACAGTTAGAAATTTCATTTTTTCAATTAATTCTGTCAAATAAAAAATTTTGACAGGGAGGTATTTGTAATTTTCCAAACCACAGGGAGCAATTCGTATTTTAAGCAAACTTTAGGGGGTGTATTTGTAATTTATCCTTTGAAATAAGACTATAGATAAATTTGGAACGGAAGATTTCTTGAATCGAATTCTCACATAAAATGATGTAATCACTCCTGCTGTATAACCAGATTGAACTTTGACAGCAGCACCAAAGTATCCGGATTGATATGCATCAAGAGACTTGTACCCACTTCCTGTTTTAGGAAATTAAGGCAACAAAAATAATAATGTTAATTGTGGCCCTACAGCTGAATAAAAAACAATTAAGACAAGTGAATATATGATATGAAAAATGAACACATGAGATGGAAGATAATCTAAGTTTTGTAAGACCTCACCTGAGTTTCTATCAAGCCAAATTGTCAATGAGCCCTGATCCATATTTTGGTGCTGAGGACCCCAAAGATTTCTGAACCCTTGATTGAACCCTATTGAACCAACTTTGGAACTAGGGTAGTAGCCAGGTGAAGGTGGTCCCTGTGCATTGCTTGAAGGGAACATGAAAATGAGAAGAAGAGAGAGAAAGAGAGCCATGAATAATGGAGGATATTGAGGAATAATGAAGAGAAACTGTTTGGTTATATGGAAGAATGAGATTAAATGCAAACAACTGTAAGAAAGGCAGGCAGGTATGTGCATGGAGTGTGGCCAATGCAGTTAGTATAAATAAGGGGATGAGTGGGTCCCACCTTAGGATTAAAGGTGATAAGGAGGTTGATGGGGAGTTTCACTTGTAGACAAATAAGAAACAATCTATGATCCATGATATGGACAAGAAATGATCAACCTGCATGTAACTTGTTTGTATTAATTCACTTTCCCTTTTGTGAAAAGAATTTGCTTTTATGAGGAAACTTGTTAGTTAGGGTTTCTTACCTGAGAAAGAAATGACGTTTTTTGAGAAGCCATCGATGGACGCCATTAAGTGGTTATTGCTTAGGATTTTGGGCAACGTTTTGCTTTTGTCACAATTTATGCTTTTATATATTGATAATAGTTTTTATGAAAATTTAAAGTTGTGTGAAAATGTTGAACTACTGTTATTTGATATGTCATATCGTAGAGATCACATGTATATTAAAAACCAATATAATTTAACAATTATAATCATGTAGTCTTATACATTTAAAATTTAATATATTCGTAATATATTCAAAAATTTGGTTGAATCAAATGATTGAAGTCATTCAGATGAAACTACAATTTTTAAGATTAATGTAACTAGGCATATGGAATTCCTTATCTACAATGAATTGTCTCGCTTCGAATTTTAGGATTTATAAAACAACTTTTAATAAAAAATAGTTATATTATGTTCGGTTTTAGTAATTGGACGTTGGATGCTGGATGCTCTGGTGTACAATTTGCACAATATTTTAATTGAACATTTTTTTTTTGATAAATTAGAAATTTTATTTTATTTTGTGAAAAATATTATATTTTTATCAAAATTATTTTGTGTGCACCGAAATTCAAGGCAAGATATAAGCAGTCAAAACAATAAGACTAATTCCATGTTTTCCTTACAAAACTGTGTAAAACGACAATCTACAAGACTGACTAGAGAACAATCAAACATGAGAACCACTTAGGTTAATTTTAATTTTTTTACAAAAATTATTTAAGATTACCTATGACACGGCACAAACGTCTAAACCTTTCATTTACATGAAGCCAATGTGAGCACCACAAATGATTGACTTTGTGACCTGAATAATTTAGATTATTATAATATGCCTGTAAATACAGACAATATCCTCTGGTTCATCTAGATTATGAGGGAATCCATATCCTAGTGGATAATTTTTCGTACTTTAAATTTAGGAAATAAGTTTTTTTAATAATTTTTTGATTTTTTAATTAAAATGTGATATAAAAAAAATTAATATGTTTGAAATGACTTTTTAATATTTTACGAAAAAATGTACAAAAAAATAAAGAGAAATTTTTTTTTTTAATTTTTTAGTATGAATGATTAACTTTTTAATTTTTTTAATAATTTTTTAACTTTTTAATTAAAAAAATCACTGGTTAGGCCTTAGTAACCATCATCGTATATTATGCACGAAGAATGTGCAGTGAAAAGTCAAGTAAAATTAGACTGCCGTAACAGTTGGCTGATTTAAGTCAAGTAAACTTTTGACAAAATTAGACTGCCGTATGGTTTAATTTTCAAATTAACTTTTGAATAAAAAAAGCCAAAAAAATGATCAAGTTTCATACGTAAACATTAGATTTACGGACAATCAATAACAGTATAGCACGTGATCTCAAAAGTTTACTGTCTCTCTCTCTCACGTGATTACCTCCCCATTCCCTTGATGCAGTTTGGTATAATTTATTCTAAATTAAAAATTAATAATCAGAGACTAAAAAATTAAAAGCATTTATTTTTTAATTTTTAAATAATCAGTGTTTTTTAATTTATTTTAACTATTTCTATCTAAAAAATTATAAATAAAAACGGTACTAAACAATTTTATACAAATTTTTAAAATAAAATAAGTTATAATCACCCTATAATCCACGCTAAACACCCCTTGTAGTTTCTGTCCCAGCATCATGAAGCGAATTGCATTCCCTATCGCTCAGCAACCGTCAGAGACCATCCCTGCTCTCCCCAACCATCACCAACCACCGTCCCTGCTTCCATGAACATTGACCACCGACCACCGCCGCCTCCTATCTTGCGCCTGCAACAGCTTCTCTATTGGTAGTGACGCTAACTGTTCCGAAACATATTTTGATCAAATCATTGCATATTTGATTTTATTTCTCGATGAGGTTAGATTCGAATCAAATTCCCGGTTTTGAAATTTGCAGAACACACTTCTCAATTAATAAGTCTCTTGGGTTTGATTTTACTTTGTTCTGTTCTTCGTTACTTTTCATTTCGAATTTCCTTTTCAGTCTGTTGATTTTTTGTGTTGGCGTTTTTGAGCGGTTTTACAATTTTTGATTCCGTGGCCGTATTTATTCGATGGAAGAATCTGTTGTGAGTTTGTGTGAACGGGGGTCGGTGGTGTTTATAGTGTTTGTTTGTGGTAATGGACGGAATGGGGAAAAAGAACAAGATAGAGAGGAAAGGCCGCGTTTGGGAGGGAAATAATTATTGTCGGTCTCACCTTGTTGCTTACGTGGTTGATTCCAATTGGTTGTCTGTAAATAAGGGGTTCAAGTCTCAGCCGTTTATAATTTAGAGTAACAAAAATGCTTAGAGGCCCCAAAAATTCTACTAAAAATTTTACCAAATGTCTCACATGGGTGTGGGACTCACATGGGACCCACATTGTGTGGGTCCCACACCCATGTGAGACATTTGGTAAAATTTTTGGTAGAATATTTGGAGTCTCTAGCATTACTCTTAGAATAATATTAAGACTCAAAATTTTTACCAAATGTTTTATATAAGTGTGAATCCACAACACACTACTATAAAAATAGATAAAGATTGTACTTTTTTTTGTGTGATTTATATTACTTAATCACATTTTTTAATTTTGTTAAAGTGTGATATTTGGGGGTGTGATTAAAAATTGTTATTTTTAATTACATGTTTTAAGTGTGATTAATAATATTTAGATCACATCTTTTAAGTGTGATTAATAACATTTTTAATCACACATTTTAAGTGTGATTAATAACATTTAGATCTTATCTTTTAAGTGTGATTAAAAACTAATAAACCTATGATAAACATTTAGATCACATTTTTTAAGTGTGATTAATAACATTTATATCATATCTTTTAAGTGTGATTAATTACTAATAAAACCTGTGATAATAAATATTTATATCACAGATTGTAAGTGTGATTAATACCTAATAAAACTTGTGATTAATAATGAGGTAAGATCACACGTTATATGCATTTCTCATCACAGTTAATACGTATGATAAAAAGAAGATTCGACATATTTGAAGAATAATCAATATTATTTTTATACATGTATTTCAAGAATGTAATACACACTATATATTATACTTTGAATCACAACCACATATTAAATGGAATAATATCATATATTTCATAAATGAAAGTTAAATATGTTCAAAAGTGAATACAAAGGAATTAAATAAAAAGTTTTAAACTGTGCTTACATATATTAAAAAATAAAAAAATTGAAAAACTAAGTTTTTGAATTCTTTGACCATATTTTGCATCTCCTCAAGAAATTTTTGATCTGAAAAATGAAAATACAAATTAATTCAGAAACCGCTAGAAACATATATGAATAAATTTACTATTTGTAAAGACTGTTCTAGTTTTACAAAAGAAATTTAGGGGTGATTTGGGATGATCTAAATAAGTACACTTTTTGAATTTTTATGAAATATGGGTTGGGTATGGGTTGGGTTTGAAGTGATGTGTTAGAGAGGTGATATGATTTAAATAAGATGATGTGACTTAAATAGGATAATGACTTTTTAATTTTTTGACTTTTTTAAATTATGCCAAACAAGGAGTTAATGATGAAAAAGGATACAATGATCATCAAATACAACAATAAAACTGAGGACCAAGGCCGAAAATTGAGAGTTATCATGAAGTGCCAGTGATTTCTCAATAAGTCATATATTCCTCAATAAGTCACACCTCAATAAGTGACTATATATTCTTTACCAGCTAAAAGAATTGTTTATTAGCAATTTAAAGAACAGAACTTATATCATACTTACATGTTGGATTTCAACTCATATTCTTTACTACGAAATTAATCCATGCAATTCGCACTTCATCAAGTTCGGTTTCCGTGTAAGTCTTTTTTATATTAAACTGCAAGAGGTTATTTATAAACAATTAGATAATGATGTACAAATATCATGAATGTAATAGTAATAAAAGTTAGAATTTACCTCACATTTTGTTTTCTTAGGATGTTTTGATCTCTAATGAGGTCTTTCATATATCTCATTACATAAAATTTATATTCCACGTTTGTGGGTTGTTGCGAGGATTACATGAAAGCATTTTCATTATTATTAGAAACTACATATAAAGTGTTATGAACAAGTTGAACAAACATTAGCATAAATATAAGTATGATAACATTAGAGAAAATGATATTGGTTACCTGAACTACTTTCCAAACTAGATTGGTCCTTCTCCTCCGTTGGGTAGTTTCATAAATTTTCAAAGAACTTTACAAAAGAAATTTCAGAAGTCACAATATTTTTAAAATAACTCAAATTGCTTAAAAATGTACAAACCAACTAAACTTACGTGTTTATTACAATTTCAAGGCTTGTGTTTATTTTAGAATTAATTGAATCAAGCAAGTACACAATTATCAATGTTAGATCAATGACTAACAACATTTAATGGTATCTACAATTGAACAAGTCACAAGTATAAGCTTAATAAGTTTATTATCCTTTAAACACATGAAATAAATAGTTTTAGATAATTACCCAATATTATAAGAAATTAAAATTAATTGTTCTAACATAGCCTCCTCTAATTTTCTTGCAAGCAACACTGATTTTGATTTCTCCTCAGCTATAGTTTTTCCACTAACAACACAAGGGTTTGTTGGAAAAATGGTTTAATATAGGCATATTTTTTAGCCCAAATTTGGGTAGGCCCCAAACGTCTTTTGGGGTGAGTCCGAAGAGGTGACGTGTTCCTTACCGCGTGACAAGTCACACAGTGAAGACGGAACGTCAAAACCATTTATGAGTGAATGGGAAGTTGACGTCGTTTTCGGATTTTACATTAATTTTTTAGATAAAATTCTTTTGAATTTTTTAAATAAAAATTATTGTGGGAATTTAATTTAATTCTAAATTCAAATTTTGGGTTCCTAAGTGGTTTCTTAAAAATTTGTAATTGTGGGAATTTAATTTAATTCTAAATTCAAATTTTGAATTCCTAAGTGGGTTTTCTAAAATTTGTACCTATTCATTTATTTATTAAACTATTTAAATAGTTTAATATATATATATTCCAAATAGATTAATTTAAGTTGTAACGGTTTCTTGGTTTGTCCACTAACGGACAAATCATTGTTTGAATATTAATGTTCATATTCAACGGTGGGAATCTGTTTGAATTTCAAATTATATTTGTTTGAAATATATTGCACCTGTTCGGCTTGAACTTATTTCTGTTTGAGGTGTGTTTCACACCTATTCGGCCCTATTTAAATTCAGCCTGTCCAACAGTTTTGACCCGGGAAAAAATTCAGTCTGTATATTTTTTGATATTGTTGTCCATTTTGCTCTTAGTACATATATTCTTCATTTTAGTTTTAGAATTAAATTTAGAGAGTGAGAACACAAGGTTTGGTTCGCCGTACAATTTTGTTTGGTGTGCTACAACAATATTGTGAAGATCATTGTATCTTGGGAGATAGACGCCACATATCCGTGAGCACCATAGTGGGGCGAATCTGTCTTAAGGACAGAGTGTCACACACTCGACTTGGTCATGTAATTTTTATTTTGTTCGACAAAATAAATCTGGTATGTTATTTATTTATTTTGTTTGAATTTATTTCAATTTTTTTTTATTTACACAGAAGATTGTTTCAACAATCTTAAGACAGATCCAATTATTCTGTTTACAGAATTTTTCGTTTGTTTCCATTTTTCATTCTTCGTAAATAATTTCGGAAGAAAATTATTTTCTGTGAATTTACAAAATAATATTCTGGTTGGAAAAACAAATAGTGATTATATACTATTCGACAGATAGTAGTAATATACTGTCTCTTTTCTTTGACAACTAGTAGTACGATACTGGTGTCATTAACAATTCAGAATATATTTTTGTGGAATTTTGTCAGAAAATTAATTTTGGTTTTTTAGAAATTATTTCTGAGGTTTCATTAATTAAAATTCTGTTTTCAGTATTTTAATTATTGAAGTGTTACTGAAATAAATTTTCTGTGTGGAATTAATTTGTTTAAATAAAATTTTATTTTATTTCCAAATTAATTGAAAAATAAAAGTTATTTTCTTATTTCTTTTATTTTACAGAATTTAATTTCTTGTGTGGAATTATTTTGGTTAAATAAAATTTTATTTTATTTCCAAATTAATTGAAAAATAAAAGTTATAGTTTTATTTCTTTTATTTTACAGAATTTAATTTTCTGTGTGGAATTAATTTGTTTAAATAAAATTTTATTTTATTTTCAAATTAATTGGAAAATAAAAGTTACATTCTTGTTTCTTTTATTTTTTCAGAATTTAATTCTGTGAATTTGGTTTAATTTTCTGTGTAGTGTAAATTCTAATTATAATTTTGTTTTATATATTAGAATTGATGGCTACTGAAACTAATGCCCAAACAAGTACTGCTGTGGTGGCTGCAATTGCACCAACCCCCTCTCTTGTGATGACAGTACTAGTAAATCACGGTGAAAAGTCAGAGAAGTTCTCAGGAACTGACTTTAAAAGATGGCAACAGAAAATGTTGTTCTATCTTACAACTCTGAACCTGGCTTGTTTCCTCCGTGAAGATGCTCATATCCTGAAAGAGAATGAAACCGACCGGCAAGTGGTTGCTGCGGTTGATGCCTGGAAACATGCCAATTTTCTTTGCCGGAATTACGTCTTGAACGGACTTGACAACACATTGTATAACGTCTACAGTCCAATCAAGATAGCAAAGGAATTTTGGGAATCGTTGGAAAAAAAGTACAAAATGGAAGATGCCGGCTCAAAGAAATTTGTGGTTGGCAGATTCTTGGATTTTGTAATGGTTGATTCAAAAACTGTGATCAGCCAAGCTCAAGATTTCCAACTCATTCTGCATAACATTCACGCAGAAGGCATGTCTCTCAGTGAATCCTTCCAAGTTGCAGCCTTAATTGAAAAATTACCAAAAGGCTGCAAGGAATTCAAGAACTGCTTTAAACACAAGCGCAAAGAAATTTCTATGGACGAGTTAATTGTGCGTTTAAGAGTTGAGGAGGACAACCGCAATTCTGAAAAGCGGGCAGGTAAGAATCCTATGGAGTCTAAGGCAAATGTGGTGGAACATGCTTCAAAAACCAAGAAACGTAAGTCTTTTGGAGAAAGTTCATCACAAGGCTCTAAAGTGGGGGAAAATAAAAAGTACAAGTTTAATGGCAAATGTTACATCTGTGACAAAGAGGGACATCGGGCCAAAGATTGTCGTAACAAAGGCAAAAGTAAGAAAAGAACAAGCAAGAAGCCTGCTCAAGCCCATATGACCGAAGTGGACAACATTTCCAATGGTGTAGATGACATCAATCTTTCTGCAGTTGTTTCCGAGGCAAATCTTATCGGAAATCCTAAAGAATGGTGGGTGGACACTGGTGCTACTCGCCATATTTGTGTCGACAAAAAGATGTTCACATCTTATTCTTCAGTGGACAATGGTGAACAACTCTTTATGGGCAACTCCTCAACTTCCAAAGTTGAAGGACAAGGAAAGATTGTACTCAAGATGACATCTGGAAAGGAACTCACTCTCAACAATGTGCTGCATGTACCGGACATTCGCAAGAATTTAGTTTCCGGATCTTTGTTAAGTAAGAATGGGTTTAGGCTAGTTTTTGAAAGTGACAAGTTTATACTTACCAAAAACGGGATGTATGTAGGAAAAGGTTACATGTCTGATGGTCTTTTCAAGTTAAATGTAATGACCATTGTACCCTCAGTTATTAATAATACTACATCTTCTTCTTACTTGCTTGAGTCTTCAAATTTATGGCATGGTAGACTAGGACATGTTAATTATGGATCTTTGTGTAGATTAATTAATATGGAATGTTTACCTAAATTTAACATTGATTTAAATCATAAATGTCAAATTTGTGTTGAGGCAAAATTATCTAAAACTCCTTTTCATTCAATTAAAAGAAGTACGGAACCACTTGAATTAATTCATAGTGACATTTGTGATTTTAAATCAATTCAAACAAGAGGTGGGAAAAAGTATGTTATCACTTTTATAGATGACTATACTAGATATAGTTATGTTTATTTAATTCGAACCAAGGATGAAGCTTTGGAAACTTTCATTCAATATAAGAATGAAGTTGAAAATCAACTTGGTAAGAAAATCAAGAAACTTAGAAGTGATAGAGGTGGTGAATATGAATCACCTTTTGGTGAATTTTGTAAAGAACATGGAATAATTCATCAAACCACCGCTCCTTACTCACCTCAGCAAAATCGAATTACTGAAAGAAAAAATAGGACTTTAAAAGAAATGATGAATGCCATGTTAATTAGTTCTGGATTACCTCAGAACTTGTGGGGGGAAGCAATACTTTCTGCTAATTATATTTTAAATAAAGTACCCCGAAAGAAAATAAATCAAACACCTTATGAATTGTGGCATGGAAGAGTATCATCCTACAAATACTTAAAAGTGTGGGGGTGTTTGGCTAAAGTGGCTATTCCTAGTCCTAAAAAGACTAAGATAGGTCCTAAGACCATTGATTGCATTTTTATTGGTTATGCCAAGAATAGTAGTGCATATCGGTTTTTGATTCATAAATCAGAACATTCCGAAATGCATGTAAATACTATTATTGAATCTCGGAATGCATATTTCTTTGAACATGTATTTCCAAATAAGACTGGACAAGAGACTAGTAACATTAAAAGATCTCATGATGCTATTACTAGTCAGGATCAAGAACATGATCTAGAACAAGAGTTAGATCAAAATGAGGAAGAGGAACCTAGGCGTAGTAAACGTGCTAGAACCTCAAAATCTTTTGGTCTAGATTTTCTAACATATTTGTTAGAAAATGAGCCTTTAACTTTTAAAGAGGTTATGTCCAGTCCTGAAGCTCCTTTATGGAAAGAAGCTGTCAACAGTGAAGTTGAATCCATCTTGCAAAATCACACTTGGGAATTAGTAGACTTGCCACCAGGTTGTAAACCTCTTGGATACAAGTGGATTTTCAAAAGGAAAATGAAAGCAGATGGATCAATAGACAAATACAAGGCAAGACTTGTAGTCAAAGGTTTTAGATAAAAAGAAGGTCTAGATTACTTTGACACATACTCACCAGTTACTAGAATAACATCCATTAGAATGCTAATTGCCATTGCATCTCTATACAATCTAGAAATTCATCAAATGGATGTTAAAACCGCTTTCTTAAATGGTGAGTTAAATAAAGAAATTTACATGGAACAACCAGAAGGGTTTTTTGTTCCAGGAAAAGAAAAGAAAGTGTGTAAATTGGTTAAATCATTATATGGTTTAAAATAAGCACCAAAGCAATGGCATGAGAAATTTGACAAGGTAATGATGTCAAATGGATTTAAAATTAATGAGTGTGACAAATGTGTTTATATTAAAAACACAGACAAAGGTTATGTCATTGTATGTCTTTATGTAGATGATATACTCATCATAGGTAGTAATAATGATATGATTAAAACTACCAAGAAAATGTTAAATAAACATTTTGACATGAAGGACATGGGCATTGCTGATGTAATACTTGGTATGAAAATTACCAAAACATCAGAAGGATATGTTTTGTCACAATCTCATTACATTGAGAAAATACTTGACAAATTCAGCAAAGATGATGATCATCTTGCTAGAACTCCTGTAGATGTTAATTTGTATCTTTCTAAGAATGTACAGGAAAATATTTCTCAATTAGAGTATGCCCATATTATTGGAAGCTTAATGTACTTGATGAACTGTACTCGCCCAGATATAGCTTATGCAGTAAGTAAATTAAGTAGATATACGAGTAACCCAGGAGTAGAACATTGGAAAGCAATTATCAGGGTTTTAAGATATCTTTGATTTATTCGTAACATTTGGCTGAATTATACTAGATATCCAGCAGTACTTGAAGGATACTGTGATGCAAATTAGATATCGGATACTAGAGACTCTAAGTCCACCAGTGGGTATGTCTTTACTCTTGGGGGGGCGGCTGTATCTTGGAAATCTTCCAAACAGACTTGTATTGCTAGGTCTACTATGGAATCTGAATTCATAGCTTTAGACAAAGCTAGGGAAGAGGCAGAATGGCTTCGCCACTTTCTTGAAGATATTCCAATATGGCCAAAACCAGTGCCTGCTATATACATACATTGCGATAGTCAATCAGCTATAGGTAGAGCACAGAGTCATATGTATAACGGTAAGTCACGACACATTCGTCGTCGACATAACACCGTGAGACAACTACTCTCTAATGGAATTATTTCCATAGAATATGTTAAGTCTAAAGACAACATAGCGGATCCACTAACCAAAGGGTTAGCAAGAGAGTTAGTAGAGAATTCATCGAGGGGAATGGGATTTAAGCCTATTAAATAAGAGTTACCACAACGGCAACCCAACCTAGTTGACTGGAGATCCCAAGATCTAGGTTCAAAGGGACAACCAAGTTGTGAATGACTCAGAAGGATCACTGGGGAGTCTAACTCCTATCCATTTCTATGATGAAATAGTGATGTCTGCAGCGTTTAAGGTTAAGTAAAATTTTAATGATTCTTATATCTAGGTAAACCTAGTGGAGTATGGCAGGATACTCTTCGTAAGAATCACCTATGTGAGTGTGAACTGTGGTCGGTTTTTTGAGATTTGTGAAGGGTTACAATTCTCTAGAGCACTCATGAAAGACCAGGTTGTTCAGGGCCAAAATGAACACAATAGTGAGAACTAAACTGTGTCTGGGGATATACTGTGTGAGTTCTATTGTCTTGGTTTACACAAACGGCTGAACAGTTCAAGACATCATGTTCACTGGTTAGCTAGTAAATCCGATAGTGTCTCACAAGGGAAGGTTCAAGCCAAAAGCTACTTATCCTTTGCAGAATATTTCCAATTTCTGTACTCTCTGATTAGATCATGTTGTTGCATTTTCTCTCCGTCAAATTTCATTCATGTAGGGGATTGTTGGAAAAATGGTTTAATATAGGCATATTTTTTAGCCCAAATTTGGGTGGGCCCCAAACGTCTTTTGGGGTGAGTCCGAATAGGTGACGTGTTCTTTGCCGCGTGGCAAGTCACACGGTGAAGACGGAACGTCAAAACCATTTATGAGTGAATGGGAGGTTGACGTCGTTTTCGGATTTTACATTAATTTTTTAGATAAAATTTTTTTGAATTTTTTAAATAAAAATTATTGTGGGAATTTAATTTAATTTTAAATTCAAATTTTGGGTTCCTAAGTGGTTTCCTAAAAATTTATAATTGTGGGAATTTAATTTAATTCTAAATTCAAATTTTGAGTTCCTAAGTGGTTTCCTAAAATTTGTACCTCTTCATTTATTTATTAAACTATTTAAATAATTTAATATATATATATATTCCAAATAGATTAATTTAAGTTGCAACAGTTTCTTGGTTTGTCCACTAACGGACAAATCATTGTTTGAATATTAATGTTCATATTCAACGGTGGGAATCTGTTTGAATTTCAAATTATATTTGTTTGAAATATATTGCACCTGTTCGGCTTGAACTTATTTCTGTTTGAGGTGTGTTTCACACCTATTCAGCCCTATTTAAATTCAGCCTTATTTAAATTCAGCCTGTCCAACAGTTTTGACCCCGGGAAAAAATTCAGTCTGTATGTTTTTTTGATATTGCTGTCCATTTTGCTCTTAGTACATATATTCTTCATTTTAGTTTTAGAATTAAATTTAGAGAGTAAGAACACAAGGTTTGGTTCGCCATACAATTTTGTTTGGTGTGCTACAACAATATTGTGAAGATCATTGTATTCTGGGAGATAGACGCCACATATCCGTGAGCACCATAGCGGGGCGAATCTGTCTTAAGGACAGAGTGTCACACACTCGACTTGGTCTTGTAATTTTTATTTGGTTCGACAAAATAAATTTGGTATGTTATTTATTTATTTTGTTTGAATTTATTTCAAGTTTTTTTTTTATTTACACAGAAGATTGTTCCAACAGGGTTAACAAATACAAATTGTTTCCTCCAATTGGAAGTCTTTAACATCTGATGGAGATGACTAATAAAAGAAACAAATGTTAATTAAATTCATAATTCATAAAATCTGCAGAAATAGCTATTGATGTAGCAAATTTTCCTTACCTTATGTACAACATGATACATGTAACAGATAATTCTTTTACATGACATATGTACTCCATGTCTTCTCTTTAAAGTTGGATATTGATCTCCTCCCCAAATATGTTTTTTTCTAGTGGAATGTCTATGGCTTCATCATACTTGATATACTCGGCTAATGAAACAAAAGATTGAATGGACTCTTGATATTTTTCACATTCAACATTAATTAAAGCTCCCTAAGTTTAAAATTTTCAAAATAAACAAATATAAGTCAACTTCAATTTTAAGAAAGTGTAATAAAGTTTCTAAGTTTGAATATTTTACCTCATCATCGACTAATACAAGATTTTTGGGCCAAGTAACAAAAAATCCCACTACTTCTCCAACAATAAGCATCTTATCTGGGATAGGTATATGAAGAGGGGCATCTTTTTGAATAACAACTTGAATTGATACACGTACATTGGATTCTCCTAATGGCACCGTACGAATGGCTTCATTGGGTTCAATTCTCTCATACATCGTTCCATGAGCAACAATATTTTCAATGGAACCTACCGCGAGTTTACACGGTTTGCCCTATAACACACAAAGTTAACAATGGAACTTCTAAGAATATCACTAACGATATTAGAAATTATAACAACATCAATATATAAAAACTACACACATTTCTCTTATTTTGTTTAGGATCTTGAGGTGGAATGTCATCCTTAGTTCTCATTCTATTTTCTGCTAAGATAGAATCATGCTGAAAATTGCCTCTACCACCACTTTTCAACGTGTTTGAACATTTCCTCTATAAGAAACACACAGATAACAACAAAAGCACTAATAAAATCATTAACAATATTAGAAAATATAACAACTTAAGGTGTTCTAAATGCTACACACCTTTATGATCTTTTGGGTACGAGCTTGGGGTGGAATGTCATAATTAGTTCTCACTCTGTTTTCTGTTGAGAGAAAATCAAACTGAAAATTTCCTTCATAACCACTTCTCAAGGTGTTTGAACTAACATGTTTAGATCCTGGTATATGTGGTGTTTGTTGTTCCACTGCACTAAGCCTAGCTTGCAATTGTTCCACCACTACTTCAAGATCATTATATTTCTTCTCCTAATGTGACTGATTCCCACGTCTAGGCAAGTGAAACTAGGTGCTAGGTGTGACAGAATTTCCTACATCCCTTACTCGACCAGAAGATTCAGAAGTACCCAATGCCATAGTAAGAATGTCATTACATCCTTTAGTAGTTAAACTCCCATCACTTTTTGTTTGGTCAACTCATTCTACAATATTACATTACTATATAAGAAAGATGAACAATTGAGGTAATATAAAATAAATGCAATTAGTACACACAAATATCTTACAATTCTCGCAGCTTGTTCCATAATTGTCTTGTCATCATATTTTCCATTTTTATTTTGACGAGCCTTTTTCCATAGAACGCTTTTGTCCAAATCTTCAGTAGATCCGGTCATACGTTTCTATCAATCAAACATACATCAGCTTTTAAAACTAATCATATCAAAATTGTTATTAAATTATAAAATTTATAATCACTTACATAGTCTTCTTGAAAGCGAGCATAGCCCTTTCGACTGATTCTATTGTATACTTATTTTGACTTTGTTTCCATTTCTGAACTTGATTCAAAATTTTTAAAAATATAACACACAAAGTTAATCCAAAAGTATAACATTTAAAACAAGAGGTTAAAACAAGAAGCTAGCAGCAAGCCACAAAACAACCTTAAGCTACCTAATCCGTGCATTTGTTCAACATCCATATCTAACATAAAATAAGGATCTTGAACAAGACACAGCAGCCCAAACAACCAGCACAACAGCATGCAATATAGTAGCATAGCAGCAGAGCAGCAAAATGTAGCAATGCAGCAAGACAGATAGCAGATGCATTAAGGAACAACAACATATAGCAAGAGCAGCAACACACCCACAAGAATAGTAGCACACCATATTACAGTAGCACACAGCAAAGAACATACAAAGTAATCCTAAGCACAGCCCACTGGAGAACCAAAGGCAAGCTATGTACAAATTCAATATAAATAAAGACATCAGTGCATGTTAACACAAAAGAAAACTAACCACTAAAGTCCAACTAAGTGATTGAAATGAGCATATCCATTACATACCATTTATGGAATAAGTTAAACACCAAACATTGTTCTCACTCCAAACACCATAGTTTTCTAACATTCTTTGAAAATATTCTACTAATAAAAATAAGTAGTTGCATTCACCTACTAAGGATTAACTAGTTCTGCTGAATCCTAATGAAAGAATTCTTTAGCAATCTCTAACTTAACTATTCTTCAATTTAAGCCAAGTATTGTTGAAAGCTGTTGTAGCAAGTGGATTCATGACATTTAAAAGGAAAGAGTGGGATCAATAGTTTAAATTTTTTTACTGTTTGCTCCAAAAGATAAGAAATAAGACTAAATAAATAAAGAAGATATGAAGACTGAAAGAGAAAATAAAAAGAACTAAGATTGATTAAGAAGCAAAAAAGATCATCACGAACCTTTAAGCTAGCCAGCTTAGTCCTTGCACTTTTTCATTCTCCTATCCACGCTCATAATCCATCAATAAAAATCATGTCTTAAGAAATTCAATCTCAAAAATTGCAGCACCCTTGAGCAAAATAGATTCATTAAGCATCAGTTGACACTCACTGTCAAAACCAACATAGTCAAAACATCAAAAAACTATGAACTAAAAAGGCACTCAAAAAGGGGCTCATCTGAATTTACTGATTGCACATGATTGTATCCTATATAGCAACATTTCAAAAAAAAAAAAAAACATGGTTACAAGTTCATCAAGATTTTCAATCCCATGATAATTACTGCCATTCTGGAAATTTCAACAAACCTGAGCTTAATTCTCTAAACATGTGAGCACTAACATTAATAGATGGTGATAAGCAAAAAAGTTCAAGATAGTCGACAGAATTAAAGACTATGTTTGAATTTGTGCCTCCCCTCTCCTTTTGCAGTAGATCAAGAGTCATGAAAACAAACTCTGACAAAATTGTGGAATGCTTAAAATTCTAATGTAGGATTTGCCACAACATTGTTTTCAAATTTAGTTTTCTTGTATTCCTAGCTATTCTAGATAACCATTTTTAGTTGGTAGGAAGAGCAACCTCCATCATACCTCATTGAATACCTCAGTATTTCCTGTGAACACCAACCATGATAAACAAAACTTACAAGAAATTGTGCTCAGATCTGTAACAAGACTCATTTTATGTAACCTCAAAAACTCAACCCACACATAGGCACTCAAGCTCAACAAAGAAATGTAGATAGCTGAGCACAGAAAGGAAATAAGAAAAAAAAAAAAAAAAAACACACTCTAAGAATGTAGATCTCTCATCACTCAACCCACAACAAATAACTCCTTCACAAATAGTACCAGCTCTATTACCTGCAGACAAAAACAGTGAGAGTGTAACAGACTACAAGTAAAATAACTAAAGTCTGATTATTTTTAAACTCTTTTGATAGTCGCCTTTCAAGAAATGAGTCCCAATGTCTTTGTTCAACGAATCCATAAATTGCTAGTGGTTTTGATATGATCTCAAGATTGGACTTGTTTTCACGTATGTACTTGGTAAGTTCTTTCATGAATGTCCTCCATTTTGAACAAATTGAAGATAACACTTTTTTCTTACTTCATTCATCCACTTTGTATGTTAACTGAGTAGTCAAAAAATATAATGTTATAAAATTCAAATTTTGGTTGCACTTAAATACGTGTTTATTAGTGTTACTTACCTCCACACAACTCCACAATTTTTCTTTCAGTTCAGCTGGCACCTCAAACCAGTCTTTATAGCATATTGGAACCATTGTGTGGGCCAACACCCCATGATAGCTTGAACATTTGATTGAATTGTTTCCAATTGATTGACCATTCTCGTTATCGTCAATGGCTTTTCGTACACCAGAACTCCTATCCTCTATGACATCTAGTAATGTTATCGAACCTCTGCCTTTTCTTTTATTAGATTTTGGTTTTGTTGCTGGTAACCATGCATCCTCTCCATCAGTAAATAGGACATGAGAAGTATCCATCTTGTGAATATAAAAATAAAAATAAATATAAAAAAAAATTAAGAAAAAAGGTCAGATAGTTAGACAATTAAATATAAAGACATGAAGAAAATGAATATAAGTCAAACATTTTAACATGAAAATACAACACTTAGACATACATTCTTACAAAGGCATATTTTTTTCATCATGGATTATTGAGCCAAGTTCCCTCACAATCTCCTCATATGTAAGTTAACATAGAATCATCAACCACATCTAATGATTCAACTTCTGGCAAAACTTTTGTAAAGCCATAATGCTTTATACAAAAGTCATTGAACTCATCATCCTTTTCACAAGAATATTGTTTTTAAGGAGGTTCTAGCACAACTGACCATCTCGGATCAAGTTGATCTTGTACATAAAAAATTTGAAGGGATCATCTTTATAGCCTATCCTCCCTAACTCAACTAATGTGAAACCCAACTCATCCACTCTAATTCCCTTTGTGTTGTCAACCCAATCACACTTAAATACCAGAATCTTGAACATATTATAGTCAAGTTGCCATATCTCAGTAATAACTCCATAGTAACTCATATCCATAAACACTGGGATCTTATCCTTGTAACCTATCACTTGTATTGTTGTTGCCACTAAACTAACTCCACTGTTTTGGCTGACTCGTGAGTTATCTCGATCTTTTGAGTGATAATGAAAACCATTGGCGATATAGCCAGGGAATTTTATAATATCCGATCGAGCTCCTTGTGCTATCCACTTCAAGTTATTTGAGATATTATTTTGGCCACTTAATTCCTTTGAGACCTGTACATAGTTGAATAGTTAACTAATTTTTTGTTAATAATATTTGGTATTAGAAAAAGATAAACGTTGAATTATCCCAATACCTTTTCACGAAACCAATACATAAATGTTTTATTATGCTCAATTTGTAGTTATTTTTGACTTTGTGATTAACGATGATATTTTAGCTTCAACCAAGCCATATGCTCCCTATCAAATCATGAATAAAGCAATATATTATGAGATCAATCTCTAATTGGTGGGAATAAAATTGTAAAAAAATGTACATGAAAATATTTGTACTTAATGTATGGTTGAATGTCACTTATATTTTCTAACACATAACGATGTGCTTGCTCCCATTCATTACGATCAACAGTAACAACATAACCACTTGATAAAGGCCTTTCAATTTCTATATCATCATTAACTGTTATGTTCCTATTAGAAAGAATCTCAATTGCATCCACTCCAGATAAGTACTTTGCGCATAACTCAACAGCTTCTTCTACAATATAACTTTCAACAATGCAACCTTCAGGACAATTACGATTACGAACATAGCCCTTTAAGATCTTCATGAACCGCTCACATTGGTACATCCATCTAAAGTGAACTGGTCCACAAAGTCGAACTTGGTAGAAATTTTAGTAAAATTTTTAAGATTTCTAACATTATTGTTTAATCTCATTTGGATAATCATCTTTCAAAACTCCTTTTAAATTTTTTTTTCCCTCTCCTCTCTCTCTCTCTCTCTTTGTTTGTTATATATTTCAAAACCGTTTTCAGACAAAATGTTTTCTTAAAACATGTTGGTGTGAATCCTTGTATTTTGTGTTACTGAACGTACAAAATAAGTAAGCTTAGACATGTGCAGAACTCAGAATGAGCAGAAATTGTTGTTGCTGTCGTTTTTTTATTTTTGTTCCCAGCAGTCAAAGCCACATTTTTCTCAGTTTATGTATAGATATAGTTTTGCATATATATGGAGTCAGTAGCATGTTATCTTCTCTATTTATTGTGCCAGATTCAGGCCACCAACGATATCTAGTGGGTCAGGATCATATCATCATCTTCTATCCGATTCAAAAATGAATGTGTGTTTTTATTTATTTATTTTAATAATCCAATCGAAAAATGAATGTAGTGACATGCTTGTGTGATCCAACAGTTTCAGAACCTGTGAACTACAAACATTTGTGTGTACATTCTTTTCAAAATTTAATGAGTTTCAAAATAGGTTAAAACTCGATTTATTTAGTTTTCGATCATATTTTAAACAATGGAGATTTAGTCGAGCAGGCAAGTAGGTTAAACTTGAGTAGTTTAATTTTTTATGTAGTCCTTGACCGCATATAAGTTTGAAAATTATTTACAAACAAAAAATTTGTACAAGAAACACATTTACGCTGTGTTTGATTTTGGGATTTAAGAAAAAGATTTAGAAACGAAAGAAAAAAAAATAAGTAAAATGTGAATAAAATATATTTACATTTCATATAATTTCACACATATTTTCCCTTTACTTTTCTAAATTTCTTCCCAAATCCTCCAACCAAATACAATGTCAGAATGATATGTTAATGATATTTTTAAAATTATGAAAACAATGATGGATACTTTAATTGAAAATGAAAAGGCCATAAAAAGTCATATGGTTCTATTGTGTATTATTACTCTATAAGTTTATTAAGCCAAGTTCAAAAAATTAACAAATTTAAAAATGTATTTAAATTTAATTTATTTACATAGCAACTATTTTCGAACAAACTAAACATAAATCACTCTTAAATAGCTTGATTCATTTTATAATGATTCATGTTAGGTGGTCATAGGGTTTACGTGGATGTTTGGACGCTAGAAATAGGAAAATATTTATGCATTCTATGTTGATTGATAATTTGCTAGAGTTTTCGTACCAAAATTGTCATGATTTCATAATGGTTACATAGACGTGATTGTGTGGGTTAGGCGCACGGTCACAGGTTCGATTCTCCTCTGGGATACTTTGGGATTTAAGTGGGGAGCCGCGGCGGTGGGATGCTGTGATTGCTCATTCTGAGGATTAGTCGGTGGACCGCAGCCCAGAGGTAGAAGCCAGACACCTCAGTTTAAAAAAAAAAAAAAAAAAAAAAAAAAAAAAAAAAAAAAAAAAAAAAAACTAGTCAAGGAGACAAATATTAAGATCATGAGGCCGAAAATCTTGAATTTGGGGGCAAGTAGGGCTACCAAGTTACTAGTGGCATGCAATTTAGAAAACCAAAACATAGAAAACGAACAATTTAAATGTTCTGAAAATGATGCGTATAGTATAAATTTATATTTGATATCTAATAATGATTTGGTTCACACATTTTACTAAAAAAATATTTTTGTTTTGGTATACAAAAAAATTCAGTCAGTTGCGTTTGCTAAAAAAAATTTACAAGAAAATGATGACTTTGAGAGAGGACAAGTTTTCATTTATCTCACGTCTACCTATTAATTTTTAATGGAGAAATGATCTATAAATAAAATATTTATACATAATATAAGCTACATTGATAAATTTGTATTTTTAAATGATAAGTTTCAAGGTTGCCACGTTATTTTAGTTAAAAAAACTTTCTTTGTTTTTTAATTAAAAAAAAAAAATTGTTTGTTAAAAATTTAGCACTACTTATTCTTAATATATGATTTTGTATTAGTTTTAGCATATGATCTTTTAGTATATACTAATAACATTATAAAAAAAAATGAACACACAATGGGTTTTCTTTTATGTAAATAATTGATAGGGTAAACTATAAATACATCTATTAAAGTTTGTTTAAAATATGAATTATCTCATGTGATTATAGAAATTACAAATATTCCCTTATCAAAATTTATCATTTAACAAAATTAACTGAAAAAATAAATTTCCTAAATACCCTGTTATACAATAATAAAATTATCAAAATTGTTAATTGAAATATATTTTTGCAAGCATTACAAATTTTAAGGGTAAATTACAAATACACCACCTGAGATTTGCTTACAGTACAGATTGCCCCATGTAGTTTGAAAAATTACAAATACCCCATTGTTAAAAAAAATTTATTTAACAAAATTAGCTAAAAAAAAGAAATTCATAATTGCTCTTTTATACAATAATAAAATTAGTTAAATTATTAATTGAAACATATTTATAACATCATTAAAAATTAAAAATTGTTAATTGACTTGATAATTTATTAATAAAATGAAAGATTTGTTATGAAATTAAAAATCTCAGGAGTGAAATGTAATTTTTAAAACCACAGGGGCGATTTATATTTTAATTAAATCTCAGGGGATGTATTTATAATTTACCCAAATTTTCAAATTTTTAATTAACTTAAGGTAAATGCTAACAAGTGCCCCTATGTATTGTTTAATGTTAGAAAGTATTCACCCAAAAAAAATATTAGAAAGTGTATATACAATGTCTTCAAAAAATATATAAAACTATTAAAAAGTATGTTGATTTTAATAAAAGTGTATTGAATTTAGCTAAAAATATCTTGTATTCTTTAATTTTTTTTGTTTTTTACTTGTGCCTGTGGACACTTGTTAACAAGACCCTTAACTTAATAATTGATTAATAAAATAGATAATTTATTATAAGATTAAAAATTTTAAAAGACATAATATAATTTTTAAAAGTATAAAAATAAAATTTATATTTTAAATAAATCTCCCTAGGGTATTTATAGTTTACCTTAAGATGAGCAACGTACATATATGATTGATTCCGCGGCAGACAACAATTGAAGGAGTGGTAGTACTGTACAGCGTTAAAATAATTATTGTACGGAAACATCATCTCTATTGATTTGTTTTTAGTTTGGTGAGCCATAGCTTTCCAAGCTATTATTATTATCAACAATGCTATAGACCTCTAAAAGTAAAGCTCTAAAAGAGCTCTAATGAGTTGGCATGTCCAAAAAAAAAAAAAAAATTTCAAGCTAAAACATCACATCAGGCTGGACCCCACACACTTCCATGTCATTAGTGCATGGTTTAGAGCTCTTATTTTAGAGCTCTCAAGCATTTTTCTATTATTATTATTCACTTTGTTTCTTTTTGATTTTTTAAAAATATTTTTTAGAAAAATTTTATTTTCTTATTTTTTTTATTTTTATTGAATTTTTAAAATATTTTCAGTATTTTTTTTAATTTTTAAACACACCTAATGTAAATATATATAAAGTATAATTTTTATGAAAAAATCTTTTAAAAAATTTACTAAATATTAAAAATATTAAAAATAAAATACGACAACTCAATATATTTTTCATATCTTTTAAAGAATGCTATCATTATTTTGCATTGAAGATATATATAGCTTCTTGAATGAATAGAAAGCCATGGGGAGTTTGAGACAAAAGTTTCGGTTTAACTGTCGGCCGCCATGGCCCTACCTCTGATTGGATATGCATGGTATGGGCCTGGCTCAGCCCGCCCGGACCGACAAATTCACAAACTTTAAGATTGTCTTTGATTTATTGAGATAAAACGAAATAGAATAATTATTTTATTAAAATATCTATTTTCATATGTAATTGATTAAAAAAATAATACAAAATATATTATAAATAAAATTATCATTTATTATTATATAAAGGAATGATTATTTTAATAATTATTTTATTTTATTTTATTTTATCTTTATATATTATATAAGGGGAAAAAAAAAAGAATTTTAGTGAGGAGCCTTATGAGAGTTTTAATATCTCATACTAATTTTCTTGATTTTTTTAATTTTAACAATTAAGAAAATCTCTATTGGCTAGTTTTTATTTTATAATCTCACATCAGAAAAAGAAAGAAAAAAATGAGTTATTTTACTCATATAAAGTGAATCTTATACTCTCATTCTATTTAATATTGTAGCGTTGTGCATATTTCAATTCAATAGAATTTAAATTTTAAAAGTTTTAATTAATTAATTTTGACCTAGCTAATTAGGCTAAATCATTTTTGATTTGATTTGATTGATTTGTTGGTTTAACTGCGATTTTAATAGTTTTATAAAAATATATTTATTAAATTTGTTTGATTTGAAATAAACTAAAGATTGATCTGATTAAAGATTGAAAGACTGAGATTGCTTGATTAGAAATAAACTTTTGTTCAAATAATTGTTAACTTTTATTTTATAATTCCGTATCGAAAAAAGAAAAAAAAAAGTGAGTTGTTTCTCACTTATATAAAGTAAATCTTAATAGTATAGTATTGTATATAATTCAATTCAAAACAGTTTAAATTTTAAAATTAAAATAACATTTAAAAGTTTTAATTTATTAATTTTTGTATAAGTTGGTTGGTCATTTGACCTAACCGATTAAGTTAAACTATTTTGGATTTGACCGATTCGCCGGTTTAACCGCGATTTCTCATATTGATTTTATTAATTTTAAACAATTAAAAAAAATTTCATTGGCTAACTTCCATTTAACTATATAAAAATAAAACTTTAATTAGTTTATGATTTATTTTATAATCCCACATCAAGAGAAGAAGAAAAAGTACAATTTGTTTCACTATCTATCTATCTATCTATATATTATATAAGGAAAATGGATTTTTAGGGAGAAGTCTTCTAGGAGCTCCAAACCCTTACTCTAAAATTATTGAATTTTCTTAATTTTAAACAATTAAGAAAAAATTCTCATTAGTTATCTTTCATTTCCTTTTATTTTATAATTCCACATCGGGAAAAGAAAGAAAAAGTGAATCGTTTCACTTATATAAACTGAATCTTATTCTCCAATTTATATAAGCAAAATGACATTTTTAGTAAGAAGCCCTATGATCAATATCTCATACTCATTTTTTTTTTTATTTTATTAATTTTAAATAATTAAGAAAATCTCTATTGACTAACTTCCATTTAACTTTTAAACGTTTTGATTTTAAAAATAATTTTGTTTGAGATTTTGAAACTCTTATAATATTTAACTTTAAAATAATTATAATCTCACACCGAGGGAAAAAAAAAAAAAAGAGTTATTTCGCTTATATAAAGTGTTACAATTTCGTATCGAGAAAAGAAAGAAAAAGTGAATTGTTTCACTTATATAAAGTACATTTTATAAAGGGATTTTGAGAGAGAAGCCTTCTAAAAACTCTAAACTCTTATTCTAAAATTACTGAATTTTCTTAATTTTAAACAATTAAGAAAATTATCATTGGTTAGCTTCCATTTACCTTTTATTTTATAATCCCACATCGGAAAAAAAAAAAAAAAAAAGAAAAAAAAAAGGAAAGAGTGAATTGTTTCATTTATATAAAATGAATCTTAAGAATTGGCTAGCTTCCATTTAACTTTTATTTTACAATCCCATATCGAGAAAAAGAATGAAAAAGTGAATTGTTTCACTTATATAAAGTGAATCTTATACTTCCATTTATATAAGTAAAAGGAAATTTTTAGTGAGAAACCTATGATCAATATCTCATACTCATTTTTTTGATTTTCTTAATTTTAAACAATTAAGAAAATCCTGATTGGTTAGTTTCCATTTAACTTTTATTTTATAATCTCACATACATGTTTTGATTTTAAAAATAATTTCGTACGGGATTTTGAAACTCTTATAATATCTCTCCTTAAAAGTATTCTTTTTATAAAATATACAGATATATCGATAATCTCAATGTCACTCTTACTGCTCCTTAATATAAAATTATGAGATAATTATAACAATTTTAAATTTATATTGTGTTGATTTTAAATTTAATTAATAAATTGTTTTCCATATTTAGTGATAGTTTAAATTTTAATAAAATAAAACCTACAAATTTTAATTTATTAATTTTTGTGTAAGCTGGTTAGTCTTTTGACTTAACTAATTAAGTTAAACCATTTCTAGTTTGAATGATTTGTTGGTTTAATCGTACTTTTAACGGTTTTACATGTTATGACGATTCTTTTTTACTTATTATGTTTTTAATTTTTTTTTAATTATTTTCCCTTTCAAAAACTAATATGATAATTTTTTAAAATTTATTTATTTTTATTCTAAAATGGTAAAATATTATATGTCATTTTTTTTTTTTAACAAAGCATAATTTTAATTATTAATTGTCAATATAACAATTTTAATCTATCTATACTATATGTTATAGTAAATGAACATTTGAAACAAAATTTTTAAATTTATATATAAAATTTTATTTACGAGAGACAAAATATAAAAAATTAAATATAATTATTAAATTTTTAATAAATAATATATTATTTTATCTCGTATATAACACGGGTGATAATGTTCTATTTTGTAGTGAATTCTCATTGGATTAATGCTTGATTGCGGAGCCAATCATACAGAACGTTTCCGTGAATAGGGGACTCCTTTTGGTCACGTTGCCATGCACTATGGTTGGTTGCACCATCCTATCTGTGTTTATTTACTTATTTATTTTTCAAAACAAAAATAATAATAATTTTTTAAGAATAAATTACATAGACATCCCTTCAAAGTTATAATAATTACACTTGATTCCAAATCTCACCCCCAAATCATTGTCAAAATCCTACTTATCGGATCGCCCCCAAATCTATAAGTTCCTGGCCAGCACTAAGGATGATTGATGGAGTAAAGGTTGCACACCATCAAAATTACCGATGCCGCCTTTTCCAACATCGTGAACCACTTCATTCTCCTCCTAATTTTTCTTTGATTTTTGAATTGGTAGGGTTTATAATTGTAGTGGTTGCGGTGGTGAATTTGTTAAGGTTTTCAATATATTTGTAGAGTTCGTATTTATTTTTGTTGATTGAATTTGTTGTTTTGGTGGTTGTGGTTGTGATAGTGTTGTTGATAAATTAATTTGTGATAGTGGTGGGAGAAGGAGGGTAGAGTATCAATGGTGGGGATGAGTAGGAGTAGTGGTGGAGGAGGGGTGTTGGGTTGGAAAAAAGAAGTTTTTATTTTTTTATATTGAAAATTTTAAAATTAAACAAAGGTAACTTTGATATTTTATAAACAAACTCTTTTCTTTTTCTTAGTTTCTAATTACCTATCTAGCATATAAGTAAGTTGAGAGAGAGCGGAATGGCAGAGCAACATAGAAATGGAGGATGGGTTCTGGTGGTGAATCAGTGGAAAGGTGGTAGAGGGAAAGGCATGGAAGCAATGCATGGACTTTTTTTTCTGTTTTTGTGGATAACATACCATCAAAAATGGATGGTAAGTCATTGTTTAAGTTATTCTCAAAGTTTGGCGTTGTAAAAGATGCCTTCATCCCTTACAAACGAAGAGTAGTGTCACACTCTAGATTTGGGTTTGTGAGGTTAAACTGTCATGTAGCTGCTGCCATAGCCATTCAAAAGGCCAATGGTCTTCTAGTGGATGATAAAGTCCTCAAAGTCAAAACTGTAACTTTTGATAGACGAGGCAGAGAGAAGCACAATAGCCGATACTCAGAGGTCATGACGCCTCAGTTTAACAGGAGATCATTTGAAGTTAACATATTCAGAGGGCATGGTTCATCTGCTGGCCAAAGATCCTACGTTGATGTTTTGCAAGGGGTGAAAACAAACACCACCATTAAAGTTACTGAGGAGGGCAACGGGTGGCTCTCTGGAAGTGCCATAATCCGGTTCAATACAGAGTATTCAATTTCCAGTGTTATTGAAGCCTTGAAGGAGAAAGGATTGGAGCACCTTTTGGTCCGAAAAGGGGGTGGTCGGGATGTAATTTTAACCTTTAACTCTCAAGAAGAGTTGAAATCAAACATTGGTAATCTTAAAGATTGGTTTAAGGACTTGAGTCAGTATGTGGTAGAATGGAAATCTGGGGTTCATTTTGCCCAAGAAAGGTGTGTGTGGTTGAAATGCTTCGGGATACCACTGCATTTTTTGGAACAGAAATAATCTCAACAAGATTGGTAGCTTATGGGGCTCTGTACTCGGTATTGAGGAGGATTCATGCCAACCAAAATCCTTCTCACATGCTAGAATCAGAGTGGCCACTTCAACCATGGAGTTTATTACTCAGTCATTAATCTTGGAATGCAAAGGAAAAGCTCATACAATGCTTGTGTGTGAAGAACACCTCCCAGATCTCAGTAGTATGAATAATAATGGCATGGGTGAGTTAAGTCTGCTGGAAACCTGTTGCAGTGTAGAGGAAGCAAATTTTCCGGTGGTCGAAGGCAGGATAATGGGTGAAGATGATGAGGTGGCAGTGGCTAGTACCATGTTTGGAGCTTAGGAGACAGTGGTTGAGAAGACACTCTGTGATGGAGGCGCTATCAGAGAAAGAGGAGCGTGTGCTGGAAAGATTTTGACGGATTTGATGGAAAAGTCTGCCCATTTTTCAAAAAGTAATGATGAGAGGGAAAAGAGTGCTGAAGAAGTCTTCACACCTGGTTTTATTCGTTGCTTCAATGAACCATGTGTTGTAAGAGGATCGGGTATCCACTTGGAAGTGGATTTGGCCCACTATGCAAAGCAGCCCGAAATTTTTGGACCTCCTTACAGGCCCACTCACACTCAGACTAATATTGTAAGCCCAGAGAGCACAGGATTAGGTCCTATATCTCACTCTGGGCCTTATTGTAACTTTGGTCAGTATATAGAAGGCAATCTACCCCACTCTTAGACAGCCCAAGATTCACTCTCTGTCTCCATTACAGACCAGCAGCGCAAGGAAAGGAAGAAAGAGAAGATGAAGACCCAGATTGAGGGGTTTACTAGCTTTGCTAGGATCCATGCGTACACAAATAATGCAGCCAAAGCAATATGCAAAATCTGTCATCTTTCGGCCTGCAGTTAAAGCTTTAGCATAGCCAAGTTCATCTGTAGCTGAATCATCTCTGAGGAACCAGATCCTTTTTGAAGCAGCAGCAACTATCCAATTGGAGAAAACACTTGGCATTGATTATCATGGGAAAGAAGATATTGTGCTTAACAAAATCATGGACTTAGAAATTAAAGACAAAGAGAGAATTGACAAAGAGGGGAAGGCACAGCAGTAAAGGTTGGTAGAAAGGTCCTTTAAGTGCATAAATTGGTTTGTAATGAGATTATTATCTTGGAATATCAGGGGTATGGGTAAAAAAGAGAAGCATGGCAGAATAAAAGAGGCTCCTCAAGGATAGAAACATAGACATTGTTTTTTTTCAAGAAACAAAAAGGGCAGTTATATCAGATGTTGATGCTAGAAGGCTATGGGGAAGTAAAAACATGGAATTTATGTCTGTAGATCCTGATGGAACAGCAGGAGGCCTTTTATGTATCTGGGATCCTACTGTGTTCACACTTTCTGGTTGTTGCTGTCATAGGAGGTATATCCTACTCTCAGGTTCTTTATTCAACTCTTATAATTGTGTACTGCTCAATATTCATGCACCTAATGATGTTGGTGCCAGAGTATTTTTTTGGGATAATATTTTAAAGCTTAAATCTTCTTTCCCTACTCCTTGGTGCATGGCTGGAGACTTCAATGAGATTAGACATATTAGTGAAAGAGTTGGTTGCTCTAGGAGGGATAGGGGTATGAAACACCTCAATGATTTCATTGGGAATAGTGAGCTTCATGATCTACCACTTCATGGAAGGACATACACTTGGTGTAATGCCCAGGAATCAGAGAAATGGAGCAGAATTGATAGAGTCTTGCTAAGCCCTGAATGGCCGATTAATTTCTCAATGAAATTGTGGGGATTACCAAGGTTAATTTCAGACCACTGCCTTCTATTAATGATGGAGGATGACAGAGATTGGGGGCCAAAACCTTTCAGATTCCTAAATGTGTGGACTCTTCACCCTAAGTTTGCTCAGCTGTTTGTCTCAACATGGTTAGGTGCCTCTTTTGCTGGTTGGTCAGGGTATATTCTTACCCAAAAGTTAAAGCATCTGAAGCAAATTTTAAAATCTTGGAACATTGAGGTATTTGGAAATATTGCTACTAAAATCAAGTTTTCAGAGGAAGAGCTACATGCTCTGGATATCACTGCAGAGGAAAGAGCACTGGTTGCTTCAGAAAAGGAAAGAAGAAGGGTCGTTAAAGGTGAGCTATGGAAACTCTACAGAATGGTTGAATGGATCTGGCATCAAAAATCCAGATTGAATTGGTCTCTCAATGGCGATAAAAATAGCAAATTTTTTCATGTTGTTGCAAGTTCTCGGCAAAGCAGAAATCTAATTAATTCTATTTCAGTAAATGGAGTGTCTATTGAGGACCCTAGTGGAATCAGACACCAAATTTTACTCCACTTTAAGGCTCAATTCTCCGAATCATGGGCTAAGAGGCCTTCTTTGTCGGGGGCGTTCAATACCATTGAGCCATCTTATGTTTCTCAACATCTGGTAGCAGAGTTCAGTGCAACGGGGGTATTTGCAGCAATCAAAGATTGTAACAATAAAAAAGCTCCAGGACTCGATGGGTTCAACCTACAGTGTTATCAGAAATTCTGGAAGGTTATGAAGCTAGACATAATGCAATTTTTCAAGGAGTTTCATTCTAATAGCAGGCTTGCTTATGGCATTAATAGCTCATTCATCACCCTCATCCCCAAATTGGTCAATCCTATTGGCCTATCGGATTATAGACCAATTAGTCTTATGGGGTCAATTTATAAAATCTTGGCCAAAGTCTTATCGTTCAGGTTGAAATCAGTGCTTCCTTCAATCATTGGTGAAACTCAGACAGCATTCTTGGGAGGGAGAAATATTCTGGATGGTGTGTTCATTGCTAATGAAGTGGTGGATGGGTAGAAGAAGGCCAAAAAGCAAGGGTTGATTCTCAAACTGGATTTCGAGAAAGCTTTTGATTCGGTTAACTGGGAATTCTTATTTTCTTTGATGAGCAGTTTTGGCCTAGGGGTTAAATGGATCTCTTGGATGAGGACTTGTGTCACTTCAGCAAGAATCTCTGTTCTAGTGAATGGTTCTCCTACCGAGGAATTTTCCCCTCATAGGGGACTTAGGCAGGGCGACCCTCTTTCACCATTCCTCTTCAACATAGTGGCGGAAGGCCTTAACATCCTCCTAGTCAGAGCCCTTAATCTTGGAATTCTTAAAGGGGTGGTTGTTGGATCTAACAATGTACTTATCTCTCATTTGTAATTTGCAGATGACTCAATCCTCTTTTGTGAAGCTGATTGGGATCAATTGGTATCCATAAAAAGAGTTCTCAGATGCTTTGAAGTCTTATCCGGTCTCAAAATTAACTACCACAAAAGTGTTGTGTGTGGTGTTGGTGTGGCTGATGATTGTACAAACACTTTTGCCTCTCTTCTCAACTGTAAGGTGCAAAATCTCCCATTAAAATTTTTGGGGCTGCCTCTAGGTGCAAACCCTGGAAGAAAATCTACCTGGAAGCCTGTTATTGATAAAATCAAGTCTAGATTGTCAGGTTGGAAGAGAAAGCTGCTGTCCTTCGCGGGTAGATTAACTTTGATAAAGTCAACACTCTCCAGCTTACCTGTTTACTTTCTTTCTTTGTTTAAAATGCCTGAAGGAGTGGCTAAAGAAATAAAAAGGTTGGAGGCCGCATTCTTATGGGGTGGTAGTGATCTTAAAAGAAAAGTTCATTTAGTAAAATGGGAGGAAGTTACAAAGAGCATTGATCAAGGTGGATTAGGCATCAGAGGGATTAGAGATGTTAATGTGTGTCTCCTTCTCAAGTGGTGGTGGAAATTTGTATACCAAACCAGGGCACTCTGGAGGTCAGTGGTATGCAGCAAATATAAAATCAATGAATCCTGTTGGCTTCCACCTTTGAGCACTTCTTATAAACATTCTAAACTGTGGAGTGACATTTTATCAATTGGGGTTCTTAATAGTTCTATTTTCAACTTCTTTGCGGACAACTGTTCTATTAAGGTTGGGAATGGTACTAGAATTAGATTCTGGTTGGACAGATGGTGCAATGGTTTGTGTCTAAAATCTTCTTTTTCACTGCTCTATAATCTGTCATCAGATAAGGAAGGCTCTCTCCATAATTTTTTTGTAAGGAAAGTAAGCCCAACTGATTGGAACCTCCCTCATAGAAGAGAACTTTATTCTTGGGAATTGGCTAAAGAAGTGACATTGTATACTCTTTTATCCTTTGCTCCAACTTTATGTTTTGACTGTGAAGATTGTCAAGTCTGGTGCAATGATTCAGGTTCTGGTTTTTCTGTTTCTGCCCTTTATTCCATTAGTTCATCTCTTCTTGGCCCTCACCTAAAGTTAAGCATATGTGTTTGGAATTCATTATTGCCCCCCAGAGTCTCTTTCTTTTCATGGCTTGCCTGGAAAAATAGGATCAAAAGTGTAGATTTTCTGCTAAAAATTGGGATTCTGGACAGCAATGCATCACCCCTCTGTCACTTTTGCAACTCTGAGCTAGAAACTGCCTCTCATGTACTGCTGCATTGCCATTTCTCTTGGTCAATCTGGTCAGCTGTTGTTGAGGAATGGGGACTCCAATGGTGTATCCCTAAGTCAGTAGATGGTCTACTTTCTTGGTGGATGAGTGGGAAATTTCATAAGCTTCACAGATTAATTTGGAGAGCAACCCCATTAATTGTTATTTGGTCTATTTGGAAAATCAGAAATGAAAGTGTGTTTTCTAGTGCACAACCCACCTTTACAGGTCTTCTCGAACTTATCAAATTCAAAGCTGCAGTTTGGCTAAAAGCTTCCATCAAGGACTTCCCCTACTCAGTGGATGATCTTCTCTACAACTGGAGACAGATCAGAGGTGGAAAATAGTGTTTTGGAATCTGTTCTAAAATATCTGGGCTGAATGTGAAGCTCTGAAGGGTGGTAGTGTGTAGATTTGCATCTTTGTGGTGTAGCTATGCTGTTGTTCTAAAGGGGGGAAATTCTGAACTAAGGCCAGAGGTGTAGTCTGTGTAATTTCTGGGTTTAGGTGTCCTCACCCAGCTTTGCATCTGTGCAAATCTGAAGTATATCTGTTGTGTAGTCTGCTTGTTATGAAGACTGATCTGCAATCTGAAGTATATCTGATGTATAGCTTTGGTGACTGCTCTAATCTGCTCTGCTCCCTTTTTTGCAGTTTGGGGTGTTGCTAGTACTGGGTTTCAATCTATTTCCTTCCTGGCATAGAATCAGCAGTGGTTCAGTTTTGGGTGTTCAGCTCTATTTCCTTGCTGTCCAGATTTATCAGTTCAGTGGATTGGTCTCAATCTGTGTGCTGCATTTTGCTCTGAATCTGTGTGGAGATTGATTTAGTTGCTCTACAGTGGTTTTGTTCCTTAAGCCTCATTTGTTGTTCAGATTTATCAGCTGTGTGGTTTGGTGTTTCAAGCCTAGATGGTGGTTCTATTTCTGAACAGGATTGATTCCCTTTTTTGAACAGGATTGTTTCAAGCCCAGTTGTTGTAGGAGTTTTGCTCAGTTTTTGGTGCTTATGCTCAGTGCAATTTGCTGATCTCAGTTTTTGCAATTTGCTTATGCTCTGTTCCTTTTTGTGTTGTTGTTGGTTTCTCACCAACTGGAGCTTGGAGCTTCAGTTAGCTCCAAGCTCCTCTTTATTGATGTCATGTATCCTTTTTGTATACTTTCATTAATAAAGATTTTCTTTGCCGATCAAAAAAAAAAAAAAACTTTGATATTTTATAAAATTATTTGATTAAGCAAATTCCATTCACTTACCTTATAGTTGACTAACGGTTTAAGTTTTAATGTAATGCGATTAATTATCAAGGGATACCGATGTTATAGGGAGACCAATAATAAAATCTTATTTCATGATTTGGACCAACCCCACTTTAAAAATGTTAAAGAATATCTAGAACATATTATTTTTCATATTTCTTAGGTTTTCTTATTTTCATAGGTTTCTTATTATCCGCTCTTACTTTGCCTATATATAGGTTACCTCTTGTAATAGTTCAATACACAACTATATTTTTTAATATTATTCAATATACAAATATTCTCTCTTTTTAAATATTGTTAGGTTTAATATTTCTTTAAGCTTTCTTATTCTCATAGATTTCTTATTACCCACTCTTACTTTGCTTATATATAGGTCACCTCTTGTAATAGTTAAATACACAACAATATTATTCAATATTATTCAATATACAAAGATTCTCTCTATTCTCTCTCTCTCTCTTTAAACAATTATCTTAACATGATAACAGAGTTATAAGATCCTTTAGCCAATCTTTCTAGTTCACTGGCGGGTGATCTATCGGCAACCTTGCCTTTGCTACCTACTGGAGTTTCAACACATACCCGTGTTAATTCCATTCTCCAGAAACCAATTAACCACTACCTCTGCCAAGACGTCAAATCTCAGGCTTTCATTTTTTCAATCTAAATCTGAATCTATCATATTTTTTTTATATACTCAAAATCTATTATTTTGTGCTTCCGCACTCTCTGTTTCAACCTCAAATAGATTACTATCTTCTAACTTATTTGAGTTTGAAGAGGAAAATACCCATATCATGGTAAGCAAGGTAATACATCGTGCGAACCACCCCAGTGACCCCCTGGTGTATCACCTAAACCGTCTCCTAGCACACTATCCAAGCCTCTAAGCCTTTTCTCACAGAGAACACGTTGTTCAAAATCACCCATAGAAGGCCTTTATCGTTTTTCCTAACAACAGACTCTTCTCAATGGCCCCTAGCAGGCCTTTATCGTTTGCCCTCGTAGCAAACTCTTCTTAATTGCCCGTAACAGGCTCTTATTGTTTGCCTTAATGGTTGACTCTTCTTAATCGCCCCTAGCAAACCATTTATCGTTTGCCTTAACAGCAAACTCTTCTCAGCAGGCTCTTTCATTTGCCTTAGCAGCATACTTTTATTTATTTTTATTCTTCCAAACTTAAGTTAGTTTACCTACTTGAGTTTGAAGGGGGCTAGTAAAGAATATCTAGAATATATTATTTTCCATATTTGTTAGGTTTTCATATTTCTATAGGTTTCTCTATTCTCATAGGTTTCTTGTTACCAACTCTTACTTTGCCTATATATAGGCCACCTCTTATAATAGTTTAATACCCAATAATATTATTCAACATTATTTAATATACATAGATTCTCTTTTCTTTCTCTTTATACAATTATCTTAACAAAAAAAGAGTAAAATAAATAAATAAATGGCATACCCTATGCTTGTAGGATTTCAAAAGGGGAATTTTTTTTTAAAGCTCATGATATTAAGATTTTATAAGATAAAAGGCATATAATATTTTTATAGTAGTTGGGGTCTCTTAACACTTTCACAGAGAAAATTCGACATAGAGAAATTTCATCCCGACATAGAGAAATTTCATTTTTTACAGAGAAATTTTGAAAATTTCTTTAATATGATCATAGAGAATTTTTATTGAGGGATCTTATTTAATAAAATATATTGGACCTTCCCTTCTACCTAAAATTAGAGAGAAATGTTTCACTAATTTTTTCTTTGCAAAATTGGGGGAAGGGGATAATAATTTGACACATGTGATCATTTAAAACATCTAAGTTCAGTATTGCCACTTTAAATGAAATTCGAAAGCAACAAGTGAATAATAATACACGCAATAATATGATCAAAACTACACAAATTCATGAACTTTTATTTACTAATTGATTTTTCATGTAAGAAAAAAATTTAAATTTTGAAACATGACTCACTTTGATAATGTATTAAATGTCACATTATAATAAATAAATAAATAAAAGTTATTATAAGATTTATTAATTTATGTAACATTACTCTTAATAGAATTTGGCCGAATGAAACACATGGAAACTGAACAGTACTTTGTTGAGTTTTCAGAATTTGTTTATGAAAATCTTTCAAAATTGGTTTAGTCAAGAAAAATAAAAAACTAAAAATTCATTACGGTACATACGGTTTTTTCTTTTTCTTTTTTTAAGACAAAAATAACTTTAAAAAATTAAAAAATATATATTTTTATATTTATTTCTATCGAATTAGTTTATAATTTTTTTAAAAAAAATTAAAAAATGATTTTTAAAAATACAACCAAACATAGCTGTCTTTCTATGAACAACGTAATTTATGGTCTGACTATTTCAAAACTCTGAAGATCTAAAACAATTCAATGGTTTTAAACAAATGACAGCAAGAATATATGTTCGGACATCCACTTTGTTCGGAAACAAGTGGTTTAGATACATTGCACTAACAATATATATTTTGGGAGAACCCCAATATGCATTTTGAGAATTCCAAGGGTTTGGAGAATAAGTTCTAAAGTTTCTAGTTCCAGCTTACCAAGGGGCCATTGGAGGTTAATCCTGTTGTTGCCTTTGGGGACTAGTTCTTGGCTCGAAATATAAGGTCACTCGAGTCCAATTGAACTAAGGTGGGTGAGAGATACCTCGAATTATAAAAAAAAAAAACAAAAAAAAATTACATTCAGAGATCCAATTAATTCCATAATCCAGGTATGATGACAAACTTCTTAATCTGTTTCTTTCACAAAAACAAAGTCTTGGTTCAATGATTTTCCATTAAATTTTTAATGTGATTTTCATTATTAAAAAAAAAAAAAAAAACATATCCACATACAGTGGCCAATACAACTGAATTTGTCCTCAACTACGAAAATCGTAAAGGAGTCCCCCCAGCTTAAGATATATATATATCTTGTGATAGATGCTAATATCTAATGAAGAAATAGGTGAAAAGGTGCTAAAAGTAACAGCATTTTTTGTTTATTTATTTTGTAGATGTTGGAGCTAATTGGAATCTTAGTACCATTGGTGCTTTTCAATGTTGATGTTGGAGCAGTGGATGTTACCAGTTTGCCACCATGTAATTTTCCAGCAATTTACAACTTTGGTGACTCGAACTCAGCTGCATTTGGGAAAAATCCTCAAGGCGGACGTCTTCTCATAGAATACATGGGTATATAAATACAACCCTTTTCTTTCTATAATTCAAGCACATGCATGGATATTTATCAGAATTAGACATTGCTTAAAATAGTAATGGATATCTTAGTATTGTTATTTTGTGTCAATTATGAACAGCGGATTATTTGAAACTGCCATATGTGAGTGCATACCCAAATTCAAGTGAAACAAAATTTCAATATGGCGCCAACTTTGCAAGTTCTGGTGCATCCATTAGGCCCCAACATCATCATCCTCGTGCTAATTCCTTCCATCTTAAAATTCAAGTCCAACAATTTGGTGAGCTCAAAGCACGAAGCTCAAGCAATCAAGGTGATTATAGTGGCCATATTTGTAAATAAAATATTGTTGGGCAAATTACAATGGTAGTCTCTATAATTTGATCTTTATATTATTTTAATCTCTCTAATTTCAATTGACTCGATTTTGACTCTGAATTTATGATTTTATCTTTATTTGGTCCAATTGATTATAACTCTTAGTATCTTTTTATAAAAAAAAAAATACGCACATAAGTGTCATGTGTTTTATTTTTAATAGTAAACTTATAAAGTCAGTGAGTTAATTTCAACCAATTTAATGATAATATTTCGTAAAAAACACTAACGATATTATCAATTGGACCAAATTGACATAAAATTTAAAATTATAGATCAAAATTGAGCCAATTAAAAGTGTAGGAATCAAAATGACATAAGAGATAAAATATAAAGATCACGACTGTAATTTGCCAAATAATGTTACGCTAATCAAATTTCTGTACCAAATGTTGTGCAACAAACAGCAGCTATGTTTCATAAGTATTTATCATAAGATAGTTTCAGTTATGATCATTTTTCATCAAATATAGGCACAAATGGACTCTTCAAACCTGTGGATTTCTCCAAGGCTCTTTACACTCTTGATATCGGTCAAAATGATCTTGCCATTTCTTTTGAACTTAAACTTGATGTTCGAGCTCAAATTCCAGATGTAATTAACCAATTTACTACAGCAGTCAAAGTAAGTTGCACTCCCTTTAAATCAAAACTGGAATTGAAAAATAAATTAAATTTTTTTTGTACAAACATTATTGTTGCTTTGTGTCATTGCTTAACATATTGATACATACATACATACATATATATATATATGTATATGCACCTTGTGTATTATGTGTTGCAGGATCTGTATCAAGAAGGAGCAAGGGCATTCTGGATACATAACACGGCCCCATTTGGGTGCATACCATTTGTTAGCAGATATGTCGTGGGAATACCTAAGACTCAGGATCAACACAAATGTTATACGTTCATGAACGAAATGTCCAAAGAATACAATAGACAGCTCCATGAAGCAGTGAACAAACTAAGGGTAGAGCTCCCAAATGCTGCCTTAACATATGTGGATCTTAACACTCCAATGTATGAATTGCTTACCGCTCACACGAAACTAGGTAATTCTCATTATTATCTTCATCAACTTTACTCATTTTGAATCCATATAACAAATTTTCTTGATATTTCTACTAATTTTCTCATCATTTTTACAGTTTATCCCCTTAACTATATACAATTTCTTACTATTAAGTAATAACAAAGTTTCATTAACAGTAAAATACAAATAACTCTTGTCCAAATAAATCCTGAATAATCAAATACTTTTTAGTTAAACTATTAATAGGTCCCGATAGTTGACTTAATTCTCATAAAGTCCTATTGAAAATAAGTCTTAATAAAGTTGTCGTTAAAAATAAATTTTTATAACGGTTTTTTTTTTTTTTCGTGTGTCGTTAAAATTTGACAATTAACGACTTTTTTTGTGTCACAATTTTTATAAATTGTCACTAAAACTCATAATTAGTGACCTTTTTCTGTGATGAATTTTTTAAACTGTCGCTGAAAATTAAAATTTGTGATATTTTTTTGTGATGTTTTTTTTAAATTTTACTAAAACTTATAATTAGTGACATTTTTGTGACAAATTTTTTAAATTATCGCTGAAAATTAACGATTGGTGACATTTTTTAGTTATAGTTGATGAAAAATATCATTAATCTTCATAAACTCTATTAAATAATAAATTTATCTATTAAGATTTACCCGTGAGTCTTCATAATCTTTTAGATGTTTTAAAGTTATAAAATGATTTATAACTATAATTTTTTAACCCATATTATTTTTCTTATGTTGCTCTTTTTGGTACATGGTTTGTAGGTATACAAAAGGTTACTCATGATACCGTACATCGAACTCAGAGTGCAAGTCAATGGCTTTCTAATTTGGTGGTCAACGGCTCGTTGTCAGAGCCACCGATTCCGATCAACTATGCATGTCGTAAGCATGTGGGCTCATAATTTGTAACAATATGTTTAAGGAAATAACATTATTAATGTACTCCAACGTGAGGTGCTCTATCGAAGCAACATATATATTGAAACTTGTTTTAACTATTTTGTGACAAGTTATTTTTTTATTTTTTTAAATCCTCAACTGGTACGGGCAACAATGAATATAGAGGTGACAAATGGGTGGAATTAGGTTAAAAATAATTTTACTCAAATTTGCACATTTAATTAATGAGTTTTGGCAAGTGACTATTTTAGTTAAAAAGTCAAAAGTTACTAAAAAAATAAAAAAGCCAATAACTCATACTAAAAAGTCAAATATTCTCGTTTCTCTCTACTTTTTGCACATCTTTTCATAAAAAGTCAAAAAGTCATCCCAAACATACTAGTTTTTTTTACATCACATTTTAGCAAAAAAGTCAAAAAATTACTAAAAAAGTCTATTCCCAAACGAGACCTAAAAATAGACTTAAAATTCTAATATAAAGGGAATGAATGTATATATACTAATATGAATTACAATACTAATTTGTACTGATATAAAAGGTGAAAAATAACATGAAAACGTATGTTTTGTTGTATCTATACTGAGTTACAAAATATAATAATTATAAAATAATTATTTACTAAAGTGAGATATCTTGAGTTGTGCTTGACGATATTTCATGTTATTTATAACATCTATGATAGAATCGAATTAAAATCTTAAAACATGTTTCTTAATAAATTTTATCAAGTAATCTTCGTCCACCATCTTCTCTGTAGTTGACAGGGTGTGATAAACTTTTTTTATTTTTTGCCCATAATTTTTAATTTCATACTTGACGGCACCCATGTTTCATAGATACAATGGAGTGGCCACTTTAAATTTTTTCAAAACCTTAGAGGAGTGACCATTTAAAAGTTTAAAAAAAATATAGGGGATGAGTCTATACAATTTGGAGATAATCATTAACTAATACTACTATAATAAATAAGGTTTCTGAAATCTTAATGGGGCGATCGCCCCATCCTACCCCCTCTAGGTCGATCATTGGTTTAAATGGGTTTAGTTGAATTGGATACAAGTTGGATAGATGAATCAGATCAATCCGTTTATTTTATTGAATACATATATATATGTAATTGTATATAAAAACTCTTTTTTATTTGAATCTGACAAATCCATTTATAGTCATATATACACATATGTAAATAATTCAATAAAATATACGATGGCTGTGGTGGTAGAGTGGTGATAGTGGCGGTGGTGCATTGGTAGCGGCAGTGGGGGTAGTGGAGGTAGAAATGGGTTTAAATCACTACAAAAAAATATATTTTTGGCGACTAAATTTTTAGTCGCCAAAAGTCCGTTTTTAGTCGCCAAATGTCGAATTTTAACTTTTGGCGACTAAATATTTTAGTCGCCGGTTTTGTCGGCAATACGTGGTCGCGCATGGCTTTGGCGACGAAAAAACTGTTAGTCGCCAATAGATAGGTCTTCAGCGACTAAATATTTTGTCGCCAATAGTCAATTTCATTTTTGGCTATTTTACCTTTGCCGACTAAACCGTTTGTCGCCAATAGTTAATTTTTATTTTATTATTTTTACCTTTGGCGACCATTGACTTTAGTTGCCAAAAGTATATTAAAAAAAAAAAAATTTGAACCTGTGTGCTCCCAGCGAGTTTCGAACTTGCAACGTCCCCCACTACCACCCACACGCCAAACCCTATGCACAACACTCCCTCCACTATGCCAGCACATCATCTCATGAACATATATGCAATATATATTATTTATATAGTATATTAACCGCAATTAATACAAAATAATATTTATAAATATAATTTTTTTCATTCAATATATAATTTATGTTAAAAATAAATTATTTACTAAAAAAAAATTTAGGCGACTTTTGGCGACTAAAACCATTATTTAGTCGCTAATTGTATTATTTTGGGCTACTAATTTATTTATTTGTCGCTAAAAAAACAAGTTCCAATTAAAAATCAGCACTTTTGGCGACGAAACCTAATTTTAGTCGCCAAAAACGTCCACTTTTGGCTACTGAATAGAATTTTAGTCGCCAATACTCAGTTTTTAGCTACTAACTTTTTTTTTGTAGCCAAAAAGCTTGGGTTTCAGTGACTAATCTGGTTTTAGTCGCCAAAACACCTACAATCAGCGACTATTCTGCTTTTTAGTCGCCAAAAGCAGCACCTTTGGCTACTAAATTGGTTTAGTCGGCAAAAACCATGACTTTTGGCGACGGAAATTCTGTTAGTAGCTGAAAACCATATAATAGGCGACCAAAATGATTTTTAGTCGCCAATACATATACATTTGGCGACCAAATTGTTTTAGTCGCCAAAAGTCTTCATTTTGGCGACTAAAATGGATTTAGTCGCCATTTCTGCACCTTTCAGCGACGAAATTCAAATGTTTAGTCGCCAATGATGCTTTTTGTTGTAGTGAATGTCCAACTCAATTTTAATTGAGTTCGTAAGAAGTAACCCATTTACATATTTAAATGGGTTTAAACAACTTTCAGATAAATGTTCATAGGTTTGGATTGAATTTGCCACGTCTAAATCAATACTAGTTTTAATTACCTATTCAATCCCTAACATTTAGTGCATTTTTAACTCTAATTATTGTGCTGCAAACATTAAGTTCAACTAGTAAATAAAAAAAGTCAAAATGTTTAGTTTACTCATCCAGAAAATTCATATCTATCTCTATTTTCAGAGTTGGATTTAAAAAATGAATTGTCATTGCTTAAATTTACTTTAGGTAACTAACACTAACTTGTGCTATAATTGAAGACTATTTTAGTTATAATCAAACCATAGTACAATAAATCGTAACAAACATCTTAATGGTATGTAATAAATTTTAATTTGATAATTTTTTAACCCCAAAATGACACATAACAATAGTTTAAAATAGTTATTTTAGTTATAATCAAACCATAGTACAATAAATCTTAACAAACATCTTAATGGTATGTAATTGTTTTAATTTGATAATTTTTTAACCCCAAAATAACACATAACAATAGTTTACAATAGTTGATATCTACATCAATTTGAATCATAATTTACATAACATGTGTATTTTATCATGACGCACTCAATCTCCAAGCAAATGTGCATTATTTTTTTTCTTTTCTCTTTTTGTGACAGAGGCCTATTTTGGGAAGTGGGTTATAATCCACTTCTCAGATTATAACCCATTTCCTCTCTCACAAAAAAGCTGCTTATAAGCTGCTTTTCATCAAAAAGCTGATTATAACCATCTTCCCAAAATAGAGACAAATCGCACATCTTTCTCTTTTAATATTTCCAGACTGAAGAAACTACCTTTTAGAAATTCTTACAAAACGCTCTTTTTTTTTTTTTTTTTTTTTTGTTATCCATTTTTTAAAAAAATCTCTTTTCGATAAATCTACAAATACAAAATTGATTACAAAACCAATCACCAAGGGCAAAACGAAAAATTTTGGTTAGAAGGGACCAAGTTATGAGGTAAAAAAAAAAAATGGTAAATGACTAATTAAAGACAATTTGTTATATGAGTGTTGTGAAAATAATATTTCATAAAAAAGAAAATTAAATAAATATATTTTTATTCTTTTTCTAAAATTTTGAACTATAAATTAGAACTCACTATATATTGATTAGACTACCTTTTAAATCATTTTGTTAGTTGACATAATCTAATAAATAGAACAGTAATTATATTGATCTCCCATGAGATTTGGAGGTAATATAGAAAGCCTCACATTTTGACATTGTTACACCAACCACCTTTTTATTGAGGCTAAAAGGGTCAAAAACAAATGTTGATGGTGTGAAGATATAGAAAAACAAGGTATAATATTCATTCCAGTATAAAATAAATAACAATATTATTTTTTTATTCATGGAATTAATGAATTATTGATGAAAAATAAGTTAATGATTAAGTGAATTAAAACCTTAGGGAAGTCCAATATAATTAAGTCAAATTTATAGAGTTTATTATATTTTTTCCAAACTTTATGAAAGATCAGTGTAATTTATTCTAAATAAAAAAATATTCATACCTTTTTTATGTTAAAAATAAAAAGCAAAAAGAAGTCACATGTATATCTTGTACAAATATAATCAACTCAATAAAATTGATATTATTAACTAAATTATAAAATAGTTGGGGATCATCTCATTATAAATTGTAAAATCCTAATAAAATTAAAAAAAATTAATAAGTAATTTTTTATAAAATATGATATAATTTCATTACATGTTTTATAAATATACATATAATATAGGGGTATTACTCTAATTCTCAAACACTTGTGGGGGGCTGGAGCCACCCTGGTCCCTCAATAGTTCCGGCTCTGCCAATCACAGATATAAGTAGTGATAATTTTGAGTGAAAATTATATATTGTATGATAAACTCTACCATTTGATATATATATATGATCAAAATTGTTTCATATGATTAGTTGTGTGATAATTTATTTATTTATTTACTTTTTTAAGTGATGCTTACATGTTTAAACTTGAAGTTCTTGGTGGGAATCCTTTTGCACCGGGGTATAGTACGTATTTTTGAGGTAAATACTCTTTAATTTTTTAGTAGAGTTATGATAATTTGTGATTTAACAATATTTTGATAAAAAAAAATGTAATATTACCCAAAAAATGTGTATTTTTATTTTTGAACAATAAATTATCATAATTTTACTAGAAGAGATTACATAATATTTAGAGAAATTCTCTTATACATATCTCATATCATATGTACTTCTAAGTTATATCATTTTTTTTTTTTTAGTTATAACCAATTTTCTTCATTAGTTATGACTTATGCGATCTTTAGTTATGCCTCATATATTGTTTAATTTGACTTTTGTTTTTTATTATCTATAATTATGACTCAAAAATTATAAAATTATATTAATTTTTTATTTAATTATAAGGTGCATATGGTATATATCTTTTGAATAATATGTACAATAATCTTTTTCTAATATTTATTATAAAAATACATAATGGGGGTGTTTGGGAACCCACTTTTGAGGCTAAAATAGTCTCCAACACTAAGGCCTCGTTTGAGAAGTGGCTATTTTAGTAGGCTATTTGGCTTTTTGGCTATTTTAGTAGGCTATTTTAGTTTTGTGTTTGAGAAGTTGGGTTAAATTTTTATTGGAGTTGGTGTATTAAAAAATGTGTTGAAAAGATGTTTGTAATTAAAATGACCATTTTGTCCCTACAATTATAATTTTTAAATTTCCGACTGAGGGGCAAAATGGTAATTGTGCTTTTGATGTAACCATTTCCGGCTGTGACAGTGTAGGCTGTGCCTACACTGTCCAGCGCTCAGCCTATTAATTTTTTTATTTTTATTTTTATTTTTGAAAATCAAGAAAAAGTTGCTACAGTGTAGGCTTTTGGGCTGATTTTCAAAATTAGGCTATAATAGCCTGAAACTCATGTTCCCAAACAGCGCCTAAAAAAGCCAAAAAATCTTAAAAATTCTAAATCAATGATTTATATTAAAAAAGAAAAAAAAAGAAAAGCAAAGCCGACAGCAATGGACAGCCCTACACTGTCATGATAGTGAGTAGGCACAAAATTGTGACAGCCTAGTCTTTGAGGTTGAAATGACGACTTTGTCCCTTTAGATTAATTTTGAAAAATGTGAGGTTAGAGACAAAATTGTCATTTTAACTTCAAACATCATTTCAACATATTTTTCAATACAACAACTCAAATAAAAATTTATCCCATCTTCTTAAATATAAAAATTAAAATAATTAAAAAATAAAAAAACTTCGAAAATAACCACTTCCAAACACCATAAGGAAAGATGTGTACCAAACAAGTTTTCTTTGTTGGCTCATTACCCATTTGAAACATTGCTTTCCTATTATCTTGAAGATTTTTCCAAATGACATTTGAAGGGATGACTGATTTGGAATCTATGATAGCATTCTGACTGTGACGCCCTAACTGCCTGGATATATATAATTATTAACAGGAAGGGGCTTCTTTCCCTTACACGAAGCGAATTAAACTGTATTGTTAGATTTGTAAGACTCATTATAAATCTGATTTTGATAATTTGAAATGTTTAATATGTAAAATTTGTTGACTATTTCATATTTGTAAAAAATCATATTAATCAAATATTGATAATCCCTTGATTAGAACACATTTTTTGTTGACAATTTATTTTTAAAATCATATTTACCATTAATAAAAATATGACCTAATTAAGAGGCTATTGATATCCGATCAACGCAATGTTTTGGAAAGATAAAGCACTCGACAAACTCTACACATTAAATGATTCAGATTATCAAAATAAAACACTCGGTAGGCCCCACGAGCCCAGCAATACAATCCAATCCAGAAAAGTCTTTTCTTTATTAATAATAGGGGGAATTACAAGCTAGTGCAATTTTTAAGATTTTTTTTTTACAAAAAATTAATGATAAAATTTATAAATATTAATAATTAAATGTGTATATATATATTTTTTTACTAATCTATAAATATTTTATCAAAAAGCCACTTATGTGTAATTTACATGCTCAGAATTTTTATTTAAAATTTGACTTAAAAATATTAATGTGTGATCCAGATTCATTAATGTATAGATTTTACAGCATACTTAGGCCTCTTTTGACAATATCCAAAAGACCTAACTTATTGACTTATTTAGGTTGCATACTTTCTATTTTTTTATACGTCTTTTTGTAATAAGTAAAAAAAATTAACTTATAAGCTATACTAAAAAAAAACTCTTAATCTCAGCCATATATAAAAAATGTAGACAAAAATCTGATCTTCTTTTATGAGATCTTAGACTTATTGTATAATTAATCAGCTTTTCTCGCACTTTCTTGATATTAATTTATCTTAATTTGACTAATATGAAACACAAGTAATCGGACAAAAATTTCTCAATCAATATATATAATATTAATAGGTTCTATAAAAAAAAGGACAAACACACCCAAAAAAAAAAAAAAAAAAAAGAAAGTGAGAGAGAAAGGAAAAGAAAAGCAGAAGAAGAAAAATATAGCATTGGAGAGAGATGGGCACATCCTAACATTCAACATTCATAAAGAATCAGACAGATTTTCAACTAAGTCATGCCTTATAAATGCAACAGACAAATAAATTGAACATATGGTAGCCAGCCAGAAGACAATTTGGTTAACGGTGATATAACATGTATCAATTGATATATCAATAAATATATCAATATATTTTATGTCATTATTATTGATTTTATTCATTATACAAATTACACATAATCAAAACTTCTAAAATTATACTACAACATCTGTTAATATACTAATTAATATACTAATTGATACATATAACATTATTCTTTGGTTTAAAATTACCCATTAAATGACAGAGGCACACACCACCTGTATTTAGGATATTTTGAATATTTTGTCTAATCTTATTGCATAATGAAACTTCAATAGAATAAGTATTACAGTAGTCATTTTTGCTTATTCTCACTGAACAACTGCAACAAACTTTTTAATGGTTATTTGAGATGACTTAAATAAGTGTACTTTTTGTATTTTTATGAAAAGATGTGCAGAAAAATAAAAAAGTAATGTGATGAAAAAAAGATAAAAAGATGAATTATTTTCAACTTCCTAAACTTGACCTGAGACTTGTTAGGCAAAATAGCTTTTCTCACGTTTTGCCACTTTAACACTCTCTAATTGATAAGGCGTTTTGCCTCTTGTCAATTTGGCCAGTCTCTAGGCTAACAAAATTTGGTTAGCTAATAGAAAAAGTCACATCATCAAGTTATGTTAAATTAGTTTGAATGGATAGTTAAAATAAACAATAGTGTTGGAAAACGTACATAAAAAGTGGCTAGGCATATTTTTATTTTTATTTTTATTTTTATTTTGGGACTAGGTAAAATAACTTCTTGTGTTGGAGCTGCTTTTAAACTATCCCCATGAAACTCAATAAATTTTGAGTCAAATTTTAACTCTAAAATCATTTTTTATTTTATATAGTTAAGTTTCTAAATACATCATTCATTAAACTCTCCATTTAACTCTATTTTATTATAAAGATATTTTATTATCCATTCTCTTAATGAATAGTACCCCAAAAAAAGACAAAATAATGGAGCTAAATCTATATGAAAAAAGGTAAACTATTGAATAGCCAATAAACAGTGGCTTAACAAATTTGTTGAGGTACTGTAGCAATTATAAATTATAGTTAGTCATAGAATTAGTTTGTTGAGTATATAGAACAATGCTTTTATGGTTTACCAAATATGTTTAGCTAGAAAGTTAATTTGTTGAGAATGATGTAAATGTTCTTAAAGCTACCATATATTATCATAATATTTCACTAACGCTGTGTTTGGTTGGAGGATTTGAGGAGGGATTTGGAAAAGGAAAGGGAAAAGTTAGGTGAAATGTGAATAAAATATACCTATATTTCACCTAGTTTCACACACATTTTCATTTTCTCTTTCCAAATCCCTCATCAAATCCCCCAACCAAATACAGCATGAATTCTTCACTTTCAACATTATTTTTAATGTGTCATGGGTTCAATTTAAAATATATTGAGTTTTATATGTACACAGACAATTTGTTGGGTAGATAGATACAGATGAAAGATAAAATAAAATAGCAAAATATATATGATAAGTATTATTTTCCTAGTTTAGATAGTATGATTTCTGGTTATTTCTTTATCACAAGTCAAAAAACGAACAATATTAGAAATGCCTAACCAACACTTCAAACCAGCCCTTTCCCACTTTATATTTCAAGTGGCATTTGTATATCCCACAAATTAAGAAAAAAAAAAAAATCCTTTAGTAGCAATGATGATAACAATAATGTGAATAAAAAAACAACAATAACAACAACATTCAGTATATAATAACAATACTAAAGAGATAAGCACTTCCATTTTTGGATTGGTGCTATTGAACTAAAGCTTGTATATCCAATGAAAACAAAGAATATTAAAGTTGTTTTACTTATAGGATAAGGTTTGGTTTGGATATCAGTCATATATATATATATATCGTAGTATTGAATTATATTAGTCTTTGGATTAAGTAATTAAAAGCCTATGATCTTGTAAACAAAAACTATTCAAATAGGTTGTGCATGCAATGAGCTTGGCTACTAGAAAATAAAAAATTAAAATAAAAAAAAAATGTTTGTTTACTAGAGAAAACAAATAATGTAGGGCTTGTTTGGACATAAGATAACGTCTTTGGGATTGTGATCCTTTCCATTTTAAAGTTGTAATGAAGGATTTTCATTACATTATTCAAGAGTTTGTAATGATTTTTTTTTTTCTAAGTTTAAAATTTTAATTAATTTTCATTATTTTACAACCATTAGATAATGTAATGAAAGTCTTCTATTACAGCATGAAATGGAGAGGATTCCAGTCCGGATCTTTGTCCTACTGTGGATTAAAATCTGGCTTTATATACAGAACATATGGTAAGAGCTTTGTTTCTTTTGTCTTTTGTTAGTTTCATATGATTACATATGTGGCTTTTAATTCTTGGATGCCCCCATGCCTTAGATTATATCTATCCTAGTTATATCTCTCCTAGGGTATGCCCTTTGTCTGATGTATCTGTTTTCTTTCTTTCTAAATATTTCTTAGGGCGAATTACACTAATAGTCCCTATAGTTTGGGAGTCGTATCACTTTGGTCCCTGACTTTTCAATTGTGACACTAACAGTCCCTATAGTTTGGGGCTCGTGTCACTTTGGTCCCTGACTTTTCAATTGTGACACTAACAGTCCCTGAATTTTGAATTTTGTTTCAAATAAGGACAATTGAAGATACTATTATTCAATTTTAAGGATAAAGTCATCAATTTGATAAAATATAAACTAATTTGACAAAAATAAATGTCAAAAAAAATATTTTTGAATTTTTAAGTATTATTTCTACCCACCAAAGACATAATAAGAATTAATTTGGTAAATAAATAAATAAATAAATGCTTAAAAGATTTATTAATTTTGTATAATTTTATCTCTAGTGGGTAGAAATAATGCTTAAAAATTCAAAAATATTTTTTTTGACATTTATTTTTGTCAAATTAGTTTATATTTTATCAAATGGATGACTTTATCCTTAAAATCGAGTAATAGTATCTTCAATTGTCCTTATTTGAAACAAAATTTAAAATTCAGGGTCAAATGTGTCACATTTGAAAAGTCAGGGATCAAAGTGACACGAGCCCCAAACTATAGGGACTGTTAGTGTCACAATTGAAAAGTCAGGGACCAAAGTGACACGACCCCCAAACTATAAGGACTATTAGTGTAATTTGCCCTATTTCTTACTTTTCCAAAAAAAAAAAAAAACACACACACACACAAAAACTACTAATCGCACAATTTCAAATATAAAAAGTAGAATTATCGAAAATTTGACTCAATTCCTAGACGTAGTGATTTGTACTGGGTCTAAAAAGTAGATATAATTTTTGGACTTGAATAGCAATACTCTTTGTTAAAATGGAATAATTGAAACTTTGAAGTAACTAATTGAAAATTATGGAGCCACAATCAAGGAGAGTGGTTTTTTGTTTTTATTTTTTTATATTCTTAGTCAACCGAAAATCAAGGCGGATGGTTAAAATGTATAAAAGATTTCAAAAAGAATGAAAATGAAGATATTTGCTTAGATGCTATTCAAATCTTGTTAGAATATGATCGGTTCCAACAAAGCATTGGTTATTTTCTCAAGTTTCTATTATCAAATCAAATCACATCATTTCATTTTCATTACCTAAAATTTGTATGAATAATTAGCACTAGGACCCCGCAATGCATTGCTTATATGATTTACTTTTGTTTTTTGTGTTTTAGCGGATTGTCGATCAGACTAGATTCGTATTAGATTTTCATGTAATTAGTTGCTTAAAATCAGAAGTTTGATTTGTCTTTCAAAAAAAAAAAAAAACAAAGCAATATTAAAACACAATAGAAAACTAATATTGGTATCGTAAACTTGTAGTGATATATATGTTTCTTGTGGATCTAGCTACTCCTTGGCATGATTTGTGTTGTTTTTGTTTTTACACACTACAAGAAAAAAAGTGAATATAATTATACAATACTCATATTCTGAAATTTATCTAAAAAAATAGTATTGTTTAAATTTATTTATTTTTTATGGTGAAATCTATATTAAAAATAAATTTGAAACACATATATTATTTTTCAGGGTAAATTTTTGAGTTTGAGTTCAAGGTCCTATCATTATTGACATTTACAAAATGCCATTTAAGTCAACATTATAAATTACAAATAAGGGGAATTTACAAATAATAATAATAACAAATTAAAATTTAAAGGGTGCTCGGGCCAAAAGTCCAAAATTGGATTTTCTTTGGCTAAAGGTCCAAGAGTAAAAATAGTTTGTCCATAAGGACAAGCTGAAGCAAAAGGACCAAAATACCCTTCTTATATATATATATATATATCTCCATATGGTCAAAACCCTAACAAGCCCCTCTCACTCTCTTTCTTGGCTCTGCCACCCTCCATCGCCTCTCTCTCTCCTTCGCCTCAGGCTACAGCTGTGTCTCTACTCTGTCGTTGCGTCTTTCCTCTGCCGCAGCGTCTCTCTCTCTTCTCTCCACCTCTATCGACTGTGAGGCGCTTTCATCACTTATCTCATTCTGTCATACGTCGGTTGCAAATCTCCAACAATATGTTCTAGATTTGGAACTAGTGAGGTTGTTTTCTACATCTCTATTAATTTCGAAGCTATCGAAGATGTCTCCGTATGCCGATGTTGAGCACTGACATCTCAAACCCTCGTTTCTCTCTCTCTCTCTCCATTGTTTCTCTAGGGTTTCAATCTCTCTCTTTCTTTCTTCATCGTTTCTTTAGGGTTTCGTTCTCTGATCTGGTCTCTTGACCGATTATATACTTTTAGCTTTGATTTTTTTCTTCTTATTGTCATATATCTGTTAAAATTGAACAAATATTGGCTTTGATTTTTGTTGTTGTTCTTGTTTTCGTTATTTTTGTTGTTGTTGTTGATAATGATGATAAATGTTGTTGTTGATGATGATGAAATAGATTTGTAGGTACTTCAATGGTATTTGAATTTGTAGAATTAGATCTGTAACTATGGGAGATCCAAAGAGATGATGAAAATAAACAGATAAAAGATATATTTGTTCAAAAAAATAAATAAATTAGAAGATATGGGATTCTCTTTGTTTGATTAAGAGAATTTTTGTTTTTGTTCTTGTTTTTGTATTGAACAAATTATTTTATTTTATTTTTTCATTTGTAGTTTGTTATTGCAGCTAAAAATTATACAAATAAAATTTGAGATTTGTTCAAAAAATTGAATAGATAGGTTCAAAAAATACAACAGATTAAAAAAAGAGAATTAGTACTTGATCTGTGGTATGATGATGATAGGGCCTAGAACATAGATGGTTTGGTTTGGATTGCAACAGATAGATGTTGGTGTTTTATATATATGTGAGTGTATGTATGTATGTATATATGTATATCTGTGAATGTGTGTATGTATGAGACAAATTTGGAAAAAAAAATTGATGTTGATGATAATGATTGCAACAGATAAACAAAAAAGTTAACATAGATTTTCAACATATAGAAAAAAAAATTGAACAGATAAATAGAATTTAGGAAAAAATTGAACAGATAGACAGAATTTAGGGAAAAAATTGAATAGAAAAAATTAAAAAAATTTGAACAAATAGAATTTTTTTTGAACAAATAGAGAATTTATTTGAACAGATAGGAAAAAAAATTGAATAGATAGTCAACGAAAGTCAACAAATAAAAAAAAGTCAAAGGGTAAAATTAAAAACAAAAAGTCCTTCAAAACTAATAAAAGGATTTCTCACCAAACTGTTTCATAAACAATTGTGATAGAGACCCCTATACATACATGACCCTCACAATTCCCACTTTCATTCCAACTACTCATAATGTGGAGCCCACACATACATGAGTGGACCCCACACACACATCAAGGGTCAAGATCAAATTGGGGGTCATGAAACCCCCAAAAAAAGGAGTCCCAAACATTTTTGTTTCACAAAAGATAGACTCACCAATAAAATAAAATAAAAAATAAAAAATTCCACTCGATCTAATGCCTTAGACACTCTCTAAATTGGATTTATCACCAATTTTTTCAAATTTAAAATCAAGAATTCGATCCTTATAAAAATTAAATTATAATTTTTTAATTTTTTTAAATTAAACGTTAATATTTAAATTTTATAACAATTCCATTTAATCAATAATTTTTAAATTATTTTTTTCAGCAGAAGATAAAAACCAATGGGCCGTATGAACTAGTCCTATGCACTAGGTTAACACCTTGTTTGGGAACCCTCCATTTTAGCTAAAAAGTCAAAAAGTTATTAAATTAGTCAAAAAGTCAACAACTCATATCAAAAAGTCAAAAATTTTCTTTTCTCTCTATTTTTTGCACATCTTTTCGTAAAAAATCAAAAAGTCATCCCAAACATGTTAATTTTTTTAGCTTATATTTTAACCAAATAATCAAAAAATTACTAAATTAGCCTGTTCCAAAACGAGGCTTACCCAACAAGTCCAGCTCCAAATTAATAAGTCCACGTATTCGATTTTACTCTCACAATCCAGCCAGTTAATCCACAATTCCCCATTCATATAATTTTGCATACCGCTTTTCAATGATTTTCAATAGCAAAGAGCACGATTTTTAAGACTAATATGCCAACAAAAATCTACTTATTAGGTAACAACTCCACCCAATAGGATGGGTTGATGATTTTGCCAAAAATAACCTCAGACCCAGGGTATGTGACCCAGGCCCAAGCTCAGGTTTTAGATCTCTATGGAATTAAGACTGGGCCTGGGCTTAAGATATTGGAATGGGCCAATCCCAAATCCCATTTTGGCAAAAACCCAACTAAGATTTTGGTTGGGCCCGGATGGAATGACACTAAAAATGGGCTGAGCCTGGCCAATTCTACATGCCTACACTCTCTCTATCATATCATATTCATCTACTTATTCTAGGGAGCTTTATTCTATTATTAAAAGGAAACAACTATTTTGAAATCTTGAAGTTATCACCTTAAAAAAAAATTTCAATTTTTCTTAAAATGACCTTAACTTCTTAAATAATTATACTATTTTACATTTATTAGTTTGTAATTAAGTGTAAAATGATAAATTACAACCAATCACACTTCTCACCATTCCAACCAATCTCACCCTCCACGTTTCCAAAATGCTATGCAGTTCTAACCATTCCATTCAATCTCACCTCCCACGTTTCCAAACTGCTATGCAATTCTAAACCGATCTTCACCTCTCTCTCTCTCTCTCTCTCTCTCTCTCTCTATTCATTGTAAAATCTTTCATTTTCTCTGTTTAAGGGTTATTTTTATTTTTATTTTTTTTGGGAGAAATACTATTCAAGAACATTACAATCTTTTGTTGAGTGGTTATCTGAAATACATATCTACTGCTTATCCTACATTGTAAGTGTAGTATTGTTAATTATATTTTTATTTTCTTCATTAAAAAAGTTTCATTATATAATTAGGTTCTTTGGAGAAAAAATACATTAATTGAGAACACTATTACATATTTTTTTCTTCATTAAAGAATTTCATTGTATGTGTGTGTTTTTATAAAAAGAAATTAAAAAAAAATTTAGTGTTCTTAATTGTGTGTGTGTTTTTGAAAAAAATCAGTGTTCTCTATATTTTCATTAAATTAATTTTTAGGTTCTTAATTTTTATATAAGTGCTTTTAATTGAATACTTTTGCACCATCACGTGTGTGCAATTTTTTAGAGGCTTAAACAGTTTTAATTTTTTTTTTCTTCCTATTTCACTTTTTTAAGCTATTTTTTTTTTTGCGTATAAATTCAGTTTTATTTTTTATTATTTTTATTTTAAAAAAATTTGATTTGTTTGTTTGTTTACTTTTGTGTGTATTTAAAAAAAAAAAAAAGTGTTCTTAAAAAATAATTAGCAAAAAAACAATTAAGTGTTGTTAAAAAAAATTCAATGTCGAAGTGTCTTGGATTTGTATTTTTTTATATAATACTGTTAATTATACTCTTTTATAGAAAATATAATTGACACCTTCCCACCATCACATGTGTGTTTTATTTATTTTTATTTTTTTTTAAATTGCGAAGTAGAAAATGTTTTGTTCCTCATATTTGTGCACACTTCTTTGAGCACTTTTATAGTGTTTCTGGCTTAGACCTGACCTATTGTATGCTTTAAATTTGGGTTTCGTTGTCTTTTATAGCTATTCATCTCTTGTTACCCCTTTATATCTCTTTGACTTTGGTTATTGAGTTGTCTTGGTTGCATTTATAACAGATTGATAGCTTGTTTTTCAAACTTTTATTGTCCAGATTTTTTTCCCTTCGCTCGAGCAGTTTTTGTGAGCATCTAGTACTTTTGCAGGTCTGCAAAAATATTGAGAGTTTGCATTCTTCGCTCGAGCGAAGCTTCTTGCGCTCGAGTGACAACCTCTGTTTGCAAAACTACTAGGAGTTTGTATTTTGTGCTTGAGTGGTAAAACTTATTGTATCTGGTCACTAGAGTGACACATTGTGCACTCGAATGAACTATGCATATATCAGTTCGTAAACAACCTATTTTAAGTCATTTTTTCATCTCTTTCTCTCTTTCTCTAAACATTTCAAAACCCTAATCTCTCTCACTCTCTCTCTAAAACTCACCTATCTCCCTCAAATACACTATCATCCATTGATCTCTACACCTTATAGTCTCTTTGTTAAAAATGTAGAGCTCATCTATAGCTTCCATTTGATCGGAGCAAAGTCTATTTTCGACTCCATTGAAGTTTCAACCTTGCTCTTGCTTGTCTTCTAACTTGACGTAGGGATACTTTCCACACTTTTTATGAGTTTTAACTTAGTTATTTGTCATTTCTAAACCATATTGCGACTTCGGAAGATTTGGAACAAATCTAGGGTTTTGGACAAAAATCAAAAGAGGGGGTTTTCAAATAGGTTCTTGGAAATGATTTTGATGTTGGAAGTAATGTGGAGTTGGGTGAAAATGGTAGATTTTGATACTTGTGGTTGATTTTGAAAAGAGTAAGAATTTTGCCCTAAATGCCTCAAATGTTGGTTTTGTGTAAATAATGAAATTGATGTTGAAATTATGAAATTGGATTGGTATTGATGAGGATGATAGAGTTGGATATGTATTATCACTCACCTCTTGAAATTTGGAAAGCGTATCTTTATGGAATATAAATTTCTGTTTAGAAATATCTGTATTGAGCTATCGGTGGAGGATAGCAATGAGTGTTGTAGAAATTGCATGTGAATTAGGAGGATTAAAACTATTTTTTCATTCATTTGTATCGAGCATCATCTCACATTTATACATTGAAAGTGTTTATCATTTTAAGAAAAATGGTGAAATTGGGAAACATGAATTGTATTGTAGAACTAAGTCGGCCTGAGTGTCTAGGGTGAAAGTCTCGAAAACTGCACATATATATGAGTGCTGATCCCGCATACTAAATTTTCGTGAAATGGTAATAGTAGTGCTTTTGTAACCTACGTTTAAAAGTTGTATTTGTTTTGAAATTCCCAGAGTATGATTCACTACCCTATTTTCTATTGAAATGGAAATAATTTATGAATCGAGATATTCACTTGGCATGGTTTTTTGGAAAGAGACATAAAAATGTTTTGGCACGAGTATTGCATATGCATTCATCTTATAGCTTTATTAAGATTCATATACTGTATTGGATTATTCCTACTGGATTTTGGCTCACCCTATGTGGGAAAAACATTTCAGGTGTTGATGATATGCCTCTGCCAAGGCAATAGCTTGGGAGGACTTGGAGCAAGGGCTTCATTTTGTTATATTCATTTTTGTATAAGCCAAGGGCTTTATGTATATTGGACTTAAACTCCACTTTTATTGTAACTAAGTATTGTCTTAGAAAGTTGTAACCTTTTAGGGCATTTATTATTTGTTTATTTTTAGCTCTTATCTCATGCTATGATATATGCTATAGATTCATGGATAGACTTATAAATGTATAATTGCATATGTCACACTTTTGTAAACTCAATTGGATTTAATGGGAGATAATTACTTTATTGTTGTTGTCATTTATTGATACTGTGGACGAATTATTTTAATTATTTTTGAGACGTTACAACTTTGGCACTATGACGTGTGTGTGCAATTTTTTACACTTAGACTTAAACAATTTAGGTTTTTTCCTATTATTTTTCATCGTTTGTAAAAAGTTTTTATATTAGTCCTACTATTATTTTTCTTTGTGCTTATAGATCTTTTTGACTCTTAAGTGTTCCAAGAGAATGGGTTTTTATTTTGGTATTTTCTGTACACTATTGTTAATTATACTTTTTAAAAGGTTGACACCACTAGTTCCAAAGTTCGACTCTTGTCCTTTGCACACATTAGTGTCTCAGCTTTTCTGTCTGAAGGGTCGACCCTTGTGAGTAAATTTTTAGATTTTTGGTTCGGTTTTGAGCTCTACTTTTTGAGGGTTTGACTTATTCTTTCCTTTGAGTTTAGGGCTAAACTACCGATAGGTCCTAATAGTTGGACTTAATTCCCATCAAATCCTATTGAAAATAAGTCTTAGTAAAATTGTCGCTAAAAATGATTTTTTTGTGACAATTTTTTATGTCCCTAAAAATTGACAATTAGTGAACTTTTTTTGTCATGATTTTTATAAATTATCACTAAAACTTACAAATAGTGACCTTTTTTATGACAATTTTTTTTTTCATAGGACCTATTAGACAATAAGTCCACTTATTAGGATTTACACGTAAGTACCCCTTATTCTACTACTATAAATAGACCCCAAACACACTTTTCTCATTCACTTTTCTTTCTTTATCTCTCTCTCTCTCTCTCTCTCTAACCCTTGAATCCTTCTCTCTCTTAGAAACTCAACTTTCTTACATAGATCTCTTGATCTACTTGGTTAGAGGCATCTTTCCACCTTGGTCTTTTGAGAAAGGTTGTAGATCTCATTAAGGGCTTTCTTTTGATCCAAGAATTTTGCGGTCATCGACTTTGGTTTTTCTTCAAGTTCTTCTCTTCGTTTCAAGAGATAGGGTCTATTTCCTAAACTCAATATGAGTTCGGTAGCGTATTTGTGCCGTATTTTGTTATGTATATTTGGTAGTCATGTGGTATGATTTTTAACCTTGTTATTTGTTATTTCAAAAGATTTATGAATTTAGGTGTTTTGAGTTAAACTTAGGGTGTGGATCTTGAAATCCGAAAGAAAGATTTTTCAAAAGAGTTTTTGAACAAGGTTATGATTTTGTAAAGTTAGTTGAGATATGTTGACATGGTAGCTTTCCTTTACTCGAAAGTAATTTTGAAAGAAAATGAGGTTTTGTGAAATTGGGGGATTGTCGGGCTATGATTTTGCTACTACAGTTATTTTTGGTAATCAAAATTGCATATGGATCTCTAAAAGTGGAAAAGCCCCAATTTTTAGACAATCTCTACATGATATTGTTTTGGGAGTTGGATTGATTTGTGGTAAATGGTTTGGTTGGAAAGGAAATGGTTGTGGGATTTTGAAAATGGGTGCTATTATTCTCTTGGAAAATATATCTATACGGTTATCTTTTGATTATTTCATTAGAGATACTATTTTGGCTATCGGTGGAGGATAGTATTGCCGTGTGTTAGAAATCGCATGTGGATTAGGCAATTTGAAATTATTCATATCATGAAGCATGTAATGGATTTTGAAAATTGAAACTATATGTTTTGAAAAGAGGTTTTGGAAATTCTTACATTATGTTTTGGAACATTTGCATTGTTTTGGAAAAACAATATTTTGAGTTATATGTATTGTGCTATTAAAAAGGGTAAATGAAATGGTGAATTTGGGAGAAAGTTTCTCTTACGTCAAATAAGTTGGCCTGTGTGTCCAGGGTAAAAGTCCCAAAAATTGTGCGTATACATGAGTGCTGATCCCGCGGACGAAATTTCCGTAAAATGGCAATAGTAGTGTTTGTGCAGCCTACGTTTACATAGGTCCTGGCTTACGGTTTCGTTCAGATGAAATTTCCGGGAAAGGTTGTATTTGTTCTAGAGATTTACCCATTTATTTACTATTATGTTGGTTCCGGCACAAGATGTTTGGAATATGGTTTTAATAAGATATTTGTTGTTGTTTAGCGATGTATTTGCATCTGATTTAGCAATGTATTTGCTGGTTGGTATTGAGATATTGGGATTGGTTTTCTGAAACGAATTTTATATCGAACAAATGATTTGAACTTAGAAAACGTTTTGATTAAACATAAGGTTTTGGTAACTGGAAAGAAAGGATCTTGTTGAGTAGTCAAATGGATTTTGGAAATGCATTTGGGCATATTGTATATATGTATTGCATCATGATTATTTATACTAGTGGAGTATGTTTAGTTTTTGAAATATTTTCTACTGGGCTTTATGCTCACCCTTCGTGGCTGAAATGTTTTTCAGGTGTACATATGTGGATGCGGACTGTGATGTGAAGTTATGTTCGAACTGTGTAGGGTGGTTCAGTTATTTTTAGGCCAAGGGCCATTTATGTTATTTATTGGCCGTGTGCCATTCTTGTGAGGGTTAAACCTTTGTGTATGATGTAAGCCTCAGGGCATTTAATTTGATTTTATAACATCTGTACATATTTTGGTCACAGAACATCCATTCGACTTAGATCTTATATCTAGGAATGTATAATATTGGATAAATACATATATTGTGTGCCTATATAATATTTATTCGTATGAGAGTTATTATCTATTGTTCATCGTTGAGTGGTTTATTCATGTGAATCAGATCTTGTTAATTCGGGGCGTGATAGCTGGGCATAGGGTTATCTGAACCGCATGCGAATGGGAGGTTTCGCAAACACAATGCGGACGAATGCGGTTTGAAATATGACATGATTGCGGGTTTTACCCGCACCTGCAACAACTCGCCCGCACTTAGATTTTTTTTTAAAAAACCCAGACAAATACTTTTTTTTTTTGTTAAATCAATATTGTAACCAGAGAAAATAAAGAATACCTTTTGGTTTTTTTCGCAATTTAATGCTGTTGTTATGTACCCATTGATCAAATACTTTTATTGAAGTTTGACAATAGTTGCTGTGTGTGTACCAAAATATATACAGTTGAAAATATACATTTGAAAATATAAACGAATTGAAGATTCATAACAAATTGAAAATATATACAGTTGTTGTGTGTGGCTCTGATAACTTGGATGAATTTAGTTGCTTATTGTTTATTCTTTTGTTTTGTTTTTTTGTTTTTTTTTGTTTTTTTTGTTTTTTTTTTTAATATTTGAACTATGCTTATTGTTTAAAAGAAAAAGTCCAATACGCAAACCGTCCGCATATCTGCGAACCCTACCTGCATAAACTGCAACCCGCACCGTGGGCGGTTGCGAGTTGAATTTTTCCCAAACTACAGACATGTAGGCGAGTCCAAACCGATCCGTAAACCGTCCAAAATCGAATCGCGACCACCCCTAGTTTGAACCCAAAACTTTGGATTTCATTAAGAAGACACTTACCATTTAAGTAACATATTATGATATTAATTTCTTTATTATTTTTTTTTATTCTTACTGGTCTAAATTATATATATATATGGGAGAGGCTTCTCTCCAGTTCATTATGTGTTTTAGAACATACTATTGGGCCCGTGGGCCTTACCAAGGGTCTCATTTTGATGATTTGAACCGTTTAATGTGTAGAGCTTGTTCAGTACTTTATGCTTGCAAAAAATCACGTTGATCGGATATCGGTAGCCCCTTAATCAGAACACATTTTTGTTAATAATTTATTTTTTAAATTGTATTTACCATTGACAAAAATGTATTCCAATTAAGGGGTTACTAATATCCAAGAAATCTGATGTTTTGCAAGCATAAAGTACTAAACAAGCTTCAAATCATCGAAACGGAAACCATGATGGCCTCCACAGGCCCAACATTATGCTCCAGTCCACTATGTGAACCGGAGAGAAGCCTCTTACTATGTATGTACTATTATCTATGTGAACAACTCACTTTAATCTCTTGAAGCCTACTCTTTACTTTTGCCAAGTGGATTTTTTTTGTATCAAAAAAGAAAAAAAAAATTATAAAGTAAAGTGCACAAAATTTGAACATTATTACCACTTAATTAACAAACACTACATCTATATAATAAGGCAGGAAGTTTTTTGAAAATGTATCAAAATGTCTAAGAGATACATTTTGTTTCAATGGCTAAGATTATACTTACTATGTATCTAAGGGTTAAGATGATTCTTTGTTTTTGCTTCCCTTCCCCCCCCCTCCCAAAAAAAAAAAAATGTTTTTTCAAAGTTTTCACTTACTTTGTCTCTGTCTCTCTCTCTGTCTGTCTCTCTCTGTCTCTTTCTCTCTCTTCTTACATACTCCAGCAACTCTCCATTTTCCTTTCTCAGTTTAGATTCTACAACCTCCAACAACTTCTCATATGTGACACTCTTATTCTCCTTTATCCTTTCACTCTTCAAATGTGTTTCTCTCTCTATATTTCATTAAAGTGAGTTTCTATATTTGTATGTATTTCAAAAAATATGATCTGTTTCTGATTGAACTGACATTTGCTAACACACAACATCAATTTGAAAAGGTTCGATAGAGTAGTCCTCTGCATCATCTGCACTATCCTTTTTGCCTAATAAAAACCCAAAAGTTCTAATTGAACCTAAATGTTTGCTTTGAATCAAATTGGTTGTTTGTGCACCAAGTTGCTCAAACCTCTGTGGGAAGTTGTGGATGGCATAGACCTTAGGCCGCTTAAACTTGAAGTTTAGATCATCAAAAGCACATGAAGCAAAACATTTGCCAGTTTCACATTGCTACCTCTTCTGTTCTTCTTCATGAGAATCATTATTTATCAAAACCATTCTCGAGTTTCAATGTCTCTGGTGAAAACCTATCACCTTCTTTCACTAATTCAATTCTCATAACCAAGGGTTGAAAAAAAACAAAAACAAAAACAAAAACAAAACTAATAATTAGGAAAAAAAAAATACACACATAAAATTGAAGCAAACACATGGCAGCAAGCTTTGGAATCTAAAAGCATGATATATAAACTTTAGCAAAATAAATAAATAAATAAATAAAAGGATCGTAGATTGAGGTCAGTGATGAAAAAAAGGGTGTCCATTCTGCTATCACATTACTCACAATTGATTTCAATTAAATTAAAATTTAGTTATGTTGTGGGTGACTCTCAAATTCAACAAGGATTATGTGTACTTCACAAATTTTATAGTTAGAACCTGTTGAACATTCATATTTTTAGTCTGTAAATATTTTTTCGTTAGAACATTCATATCAACACCATAACAAGTTTTAGTCTGGTCCAAAAAACAAACCAATCACATGGATCCTTCGTATTCACTCATTTTTTGATTCGCCAATCACATGCAAGCATTTCTGGGTTATATTTATCATAAAATAAATATGATGGGTTTTGATTTCATTGAAGTGGGTTTCATTGATGGGTTTACATTTCCTCTCTTTACATTTTCTCTCTCTACATTGATGGGTTTATATATTTTTATTTCATTAATGAGTTTTATCAACTAACATTATAATGGGTGATTGCTAATGAAATATAAGAATTGGGTAATGCTAGAGATACCAAATTCTCTACCAAATAAATGACTAGATGTCTCATATGTTGGGTATACCTCCTTAGTGGAGTATGAGACACAATTGGTTTATTTAAATATTTAATTTCGTTTGGTGTTAGTTATAATATATTTTTAATATATTATATCTAACTTTTGGAGGCCTAATGGGTATTTAATATTAAGTTTGGTAGCAGTTAGAGTTTTGATAAAAAAAACCCCAAGAGTTCACAATATATGTATTGGTATTTTTTTTTTCCAAAAGAAGAAAAAGAAGGCAGCTGTTTGACTTGGTGGTGGAGCATCAGTTGTTTGATTAATTTGGTGTATTTTGCTTCGTTGGAAGTGCATGTTTGAGTGGAAATATTTTGCTTCTTTGTTTGGGTGCATCTTCGGTTGGTTGGTGAAGTTGATTTGGGTTATTATTTTGGATTTTTTACAACTCTGTTTGAAGACTTTTGTTCGTCTATTTGGTGAGGTCTTTCCTCTTATTTATTTGTAATTATTTGGAATTCATAAGGGTGGTTTTGTGAGACCATTCGTGTCTAATTTGTAATCGTTTGGAAATTTTTTGATTGATAGTGGAGTCAAATTTTGATCTCGTGGACGTACCTCACATTAAGGGAACCACGTAAAAAATTCTTGTGTCATTGCTGATTTAATTTTTTCGCATTAATTTTTATTTCCATTGATTTATTTACTTGTGAAAAATCATATATTTTTTCCTAACAACTGGTATCAGAACTTACGGTTTATTTGGGTTTATTTATTTGTATAAATCAATGGAGGGGAATGTGAGTTGTATGTCTAGCTTCAATGGAAGTAATTGGGTAACATTGAAAACTAAAATGGAGGACCTATTTTTTTGTAAAGATTTGTATGGGCCTAGTGGGGGTGATAGTGGCAAACCCATAATGAATAGACGAGGCTTAATCGAAATGCTACTGGTTTTATCTGTCAATGGATTGATGACGGTGTGTTTCATCATGTTGCTACTGAAACTTCGGCACATGATTTATGAAAAAAATTCGAAGGTCTCTATGATAGAAAGTCAGCCACAAACAAAGCTTTTCTTTTTCAGAAGTTGGTTAATTTAAAATATAAAGATGGCAGCCCTATTCCGGAACATTTGAATGAAATAAAGAGTATTGTTAACCAACTTGCTTCTATGAAAATTATTTTTTGATGATGAGTTGCAGGCTTTGATACTACTTAGTTTCTTGCCTGAAAATTGGGAGACTTTGGTTGTGACGGTTAGTAATTCGGCGCCCAATGGAGTTGTCACAATGAGTTAAATCATTGGTAGCTTGTTGAATGAAGAAACTAGAAGAAAATTAGCGGGTTCCTCTCATTCAGAAGCATTTGTTATGAGAGGCCGAAGCAAAACAAGAGGGAAGAGTAAGAATCCCCATGGTCGTGATTAAAGCTATGACAAATCAAGGGATGGTTCTTTTTCAAAGAAAGACATTAAGTGCCATTATTACCATGAGAAAGGGCACATGAAGCGGGAATGCCGAAAGCTCAAGAATAAGGAAAAAAGTCGTGACAAAAGTGTGGATAAGAAGCAAGAAGACACAACGGCGGTTACTACCGATGATCTCATGGTTGTTTGTAAAGATGATTGTATCAATTTTGTGGGCCAAGCAATTAGGTGATTGATTCCGGTACTTCTTTTCATGTGACTTCTCGAGTTGATTTTTTCACTACCTACATAAAAGGAGATTATGGGTGTGTTCGAATGGATAATGAAGGTTTGTCCAAGATTGTTGGCATGTGTGATGTTTGCTTGGAAACAAATTTAGGTTACAATTTGTTGCTTATAGATGTGAGGCATGTTCCTGACATTGCCTTAATTTGATCTCTACCGAGAAACTAGATGATGAAGGCTACAACAACAAATTTGGTAATGGAATATGAAAGCTCACAAAGGGTTCTTTGGTGGTGGCTAAATGCAAGAATACTCATACACTTTATTCAATGCAAGGAAAAATTTGTAAAGGTGTTGTCAATGCATTTGAAGATGATACTTTTACCGAATTATGGCACAAGCGGCTTGGGTACATGAGTGAAAAAAGGGCCACAAGTTTTGTTCAAGAAAGAGCTTCTACTCGGTTTGAAAGGTACACATCTTAAAACTTGTGTTCATTGTTTGGCTGGCAAACAACATAGAGTTTCTTTTCATAAAAATGTTGCTTATAGAAAAGAAAATGTTTTGGAGTTGATTCATTCGGATGTTTGTAGTTCTTTAAAAGTTAGAACACATAGTGATACACTTTATTTTGTTATTTTCATTGATGATTATTCAAGGAAAGTTTCGGTTTTTCTACTAAAAACTAAAGATCAAGTTCTAGATGTATTTAAGCATTTTTAGGCCACAGTTGAAAAAGAAACAGGCCATAAATTAAAGTGCATCCGAACAGACAATGGTGGTGAATACATTGGGCCATTTGATGAGTATTGTTGTAGCCAAGGTATTCGGCATCAAAAGATAGTTAAGAAGACTCATCAACAAAATGGCGTTGCCGAGAGGATGAACCACACCATTGTGGAAATAATAAGGTATTTGCTTTCACATGCTAAATTGCCAAGATCTTTTTGGGGTAAGGCAATGAGAACAACGGTTGATGTGATCAATTTGTCTCCTTCCTATCCTTTGAATGGTGATGTTCCCGAAAGAGTTTGGACCAGTAAAGATGTATCTTATGAGCACTTGAGAGTGTCTGGTTGTCGAGCCTTTGTTTACATTCGAAAGGATGAGAGGTCCATGCTTGATAGCAAGTCAAGACAATGTATTTTTCTTGGCTATGGGCGTGATGAATTTGGTTACGGATTGTGGGATCCAGTCGACAAGAAAGTCATTCGAAGCCGTGATGTTGTGTTTCTTGAAGACCAAACAATTGAAGACTTTAACAAAGGTGATCAACCAGAGTCAAAAACTAGGGATCTCATTGACATTGATCCATCTCCTTTATCTTCGGTGGATGATATGCAGCCACCTATTGATGATGTAGAGGATGATAATAATCCTAATGAATTTGAGCCAGAAATTGAGAGAGAGCATCCAACTCAAGAACCGTCACCACAACTTGAGTTGAGAAAATCTACAAGGGACCGGCAACTTTCGAGAAAGTATCCTCCCAATGAATTTGTGTTGATTTCTGATTAAGGGGAGCCCGAGAGCTACCAAGAAGCAATTGAGCATGCAAAGAAAGGTAATTGGAAAAAGGCCATGGAAGAGGAATTGAATTCCTTACTTGAAAATCACACTTATCATTTAGTGAAGTTGCCTAAGGGGAGGAAAATTTTGAAAAATAAGTGGGTTTTCAAATTGAAGAATGATGGCAAGAATCTGAGGTATAAGGCATGTCTTGTTGTGAAGGTTTTGGGCAAAAGAAAGGTATTGACTTTTATGAAATTTTCTCGCTAGTTGTGAAGATGTCTTTTATTCGGGTTGTATTTGGCATGGCAGCAAGTATGAACCTTGAAGTTGAGCAACTTGATGTGAAGACCACATTTCTTCATGGTGACCTTGATGAAGAAATTTACATGGAGCAACCAGAAAATTTTATAGATAAAGGGAAAGAGAAATTTATTTGCAAATTGAAGAAAAATTTGTATGGCCTCAAGCAAGCCCCACGGCAATGGTACAAAAAATTTGACTCTTTCATGATGAATAATGGTTTTTCTAAAACCACTTCGGACCATTGTGTGTTTGTGAAAAAAATTTCGGATGGAAAATTTATTATTATTTTACTTTATGTTGATGACATGTTAATTGTGGGTCAAGACTATGCTATGATTAACAGGTTGAAATTGGAGTTGAACAAGTCTTTTGCTATGAAAGATTTAGGACAGACAAAGCAAATACTTGGTATGAAAATTGTTCGTGATCGCCAAGAAGGATTGATTTGGTTGTCTCGAGAAAGCTACATTGAGAAAGTTCTTGAGAGATTCAATATGGATAAAGAAAAGTCAATTGGTTGTCCATTTGCGGGTCACTTCAAGCTTAGTTCGAATCAATGTCCTACAAGTGAGAAAGACAAGGAAGAGATGATAAAAATTCCTTTTGCTTCGGCGGTTGGTTCCTTGATGTACGCCATGGTTTGTACAAGGCCAGATATTGCTCACTCTATTGGTGTGGTGAGTCGTTTTCTCTCTAATCCGAATGGATTCTAGGATATCTTCGAGGGACTTCGAAGGTGTGTTTGTGTTTTGGGAATGGTGAGCCGATGCTTGATGGGTTCACGGATTTTGACATGGCCAATGATGTTGATTCTAGAAAATCTACGTCAGGGTATGTGATGACATTTGCAGGGGGAGCTGTGGCCTGGCAATCTAAATTACAAAAATATGTTGCTCTCTCAACTACCAAAGCTGAATTTATTGCCATTACGGAAGCTTGCACAAAAGAGTTATGGTTGAAGAAATTTTTGCAAGAATTGGGTTTGAACCAAGAAAGGTATGTGCTTTATTATGATAGTCAAAGTGAGTAAAAATTCTACTTTTTATTCGAGATCGAAACACATTGATGTGAGATACCATCAGATTCGTAATGTGTTAGATTCGAAATTGTTGCAACTCGAAAAGGTTCACACGGGTGATAATATTTCGGATATGTTGACTAAGACTTTGTCGAGGAACAAACATTTGAAGTATTGAAGCTTGGTGGGTATGGTTGATGTCTCCACCTAAGTTGGTAAGTCGGCATGGTTGATGTCTCCACCTAAGTTGGTAGGGGGAGCATTGTTGGGTATACCTCTTTAGTGGAGTATAGGACCCAATTGGTTTATTTAAATATTTAATTTCGTTTGGTGTTAGTTATAATATATTTTTAATATATTATATCTAACTTTTGGAAGCCCAATAGGTATTTAATATTTAGTTTGGTAGCAGTTAGGGTTTTGATAAAAAAAAATCCAAAAGTTCGCAATATATATATATATATATTGGTATTGTTTTGTTTTTTCCAAGAGAAGAAAAAGAAGGCAGTCGTTTGACTTGGTGGTGGAGCTTCAGTTGTTTGATTAATTTGGTGTATTTTGCTTTGTTGGCAGTGCATGATTGAGTGGAAATCTTTTGCTTCTCTGTTTGGGTGCATCTTCAGTTGGTTGGTGAAGTTGATTTGGGTTATTATTTTGGGTCTTTTACAACTCTGTTTTGAAGATTTTTGTTCGTCTATTTGGTGAGGTCTTTCCTCTTGTTTATTTGTGATTATTTGGAATTCACCTAAGGGTGGTTTTGTGAGACCATTTATGTCTAGTTTGTAATCATTTGGAAACTTTTTGGTTGATAGTGGAATCGGATTTCAATCCCGTGGACGTATCTCACATTGAGGGAACTACGTAGAATTCTTGTGTTGTTGTTGATTTAATTTTTCCGCATTAACTTTTATTTCCATTGATTGATTTACTTGTGGAAAATCATATATTTTCCCTAACATCATATAGGTGTGGGGTCCACACTTTTGTAGACCTCACACCTATGTAAGACATTTGGTCATTTATTTGGTAGAAAATTTGGGGCCTATTGCATTTTCCATGAGAATTTCATCAACCAAAGCCATAATCAATGGGCTGGGTGTTGACGATAATAATGCAAAAGTATTTAATAGTTTTTGATGAAACAGGTTTTGCTTTTGATGCAATAAAATGGGTTGGTGAATGTATATGTGTGTATTGCTTTACATGCCTTCATGAAATAAATATTCATTATTGCTTATAACATGGCTTTGTTGTCTGGTGATTTTTTTTTTTTTTTTTTTGGCGCATAAATTTATGTTTGAACTTTCCAAGAGATAAATGGTGAATTTCAAAATACTTGTGATTATAATGAGTTTTGATTTTGGTTTTAATTTCATCTCTATAAAATTGAAGTTAGTTGGGAAAGAGAAGAGTTCAAATTTGACAATTGTTGTGCTTCGATTTTAATACTCTTCATGTTGCTAGGGCTAATTTTAATATTTAATTTTATCATTTTAATGTAATTGTTAAAATATATCTATTGTAAACATTAGGTTGGCCTTTTCTTTTTCTTAGATGTTTATATTTTTATTTCTTCTCCTCTTGATTGTAACCCATCAAGTATTTTCTATCGATGACAGTTATTTATTTAAATAAAATTTTGGATTTCATTATCCGATTTGGTAGCAAGTGATTTGGAAATAACATTTCATTGCCAATAAAATCCATGTTAACTTTTAGTATTACTAATTTTTTGTTTCTTGGTGTCTAAAATTATATAACCAAATATTTTTAGATTGAAGTACAGCAATTATAGACAATATCACTATTTTTGGTCAAGCAAATTTTATTTTATTTTATTTTTTGTTTTTGTTTTTGTTTTTTTTTTTTTTGTTTTCCTCTTCATATAAATTTAAGTACCTCTCTTATAATGTAAGGTCTTTTTTATTTTTATTTTTATTTTTATTTTTATTTTTTTAAACTTATCATATCTAATTTTATTGTCATATCTAATTTTCTTCTAATAAAATGTTTTTTTTTCCTCATACTTTATAGGTGGATGAAGACTTACACTGAATTGTAATATCAACTCCGTTTACCAATTTTTTTTTATATATTTTATTTATGTGTATAAAGTTTTATTTATCACTCTAAAGTTTTTGTATATATTCTTCAATAAAAGAAATATTAATGTTGTTATCCGCGATGAGCGTGGCCTTAATACTATTCTCATTCGTGAGGTAAGCCTAAAAGTCACTTGAACAGTGAACATGCATTTTCTTATCATTTTAAAAATGATTTATAAATATATTATACTTATTTTTTATAGGCAAAGGTAAAGAAAAAAGATAAAGCAATATCAAAGGAAACAGAAAAGGCTATCCTTTTTGGCAAAGGAAAGGAAAATGCATATCCCATGGTATGGTTTTTCAACATTTTTCAAAAGTTTCTTTTTCGAATATTTATTAAAATTTTGCATTTATATAGATTTTTTAAAGAATTGCGTAGTGTCATATATTCTTTTTTATGTACATTTAAAAAAAAAAAATTTCCAAATATTTATTCAATTCTTTTGGCTGATTGTAAAATATTTTTCTGAAGCATGTTAAAGTAAGCATTTGTACAAAATGTTAATGCATTTGTATAAACATTAATCTGAATTTTTAATATGTTTGTCTATTTGTATGAACACATGCTGCATTTACAACATAGCATAATAAAAATATAAGAGAAGAAAACAAAAAAATGAAAGGAAGAAGAATGAACAAATATGTGATGAAAAGGAAACTACATAATATAAATTTTTTTTTTACTTTTTATTTTTCTTGTAAGAAGTTCTTAAGGAAAGAAGAAAAAGACAAAAATAAAATTCAATATAATGGAAAGAACAAGAAGAGGAAAGAGAAAAGTAGAACACATTACACGCTAATATTTATATTTTACGTACCCAATGATCTAATATTTACCTTTTCAACGTATATTTTGTAAAAAGATGGGTAGTGTCTTTAAAGCAATAAGTGCATAGTGAGTTTGCAGTTTTATGTGCTTAATGTGTTTTCAAATTATTTTTTTCTCCCTTTTTAAATTTCATCAATTCATGCATTGGTTCTTATATGACCAAAACCTCAATCGAGCGAAGAGGAAGAGTTAGTTAAAATGAAAAAAAAAAATACATGATGAAAGGGAAGCAAGAGAGGGGATAATTTTCACATTTTATGCACCTAATTATATAATATTCTCATTTTAGGCACACAATGATAATATGTTATCAAAAGCTGCATTGGCCTAATGTGCACAGCGAGAATGTAAAAAAAAAAAATCAAAAGCCATGTTTTGCATACCAATTAAGACAATGCCTGCGACAAGAATGGAAGAGATCAAAGAAATGTATTAATCCAAGACAATATTCTTTAACACCAAATTGGTAAACAACTGTGTTTTGTCACGCCCCACTTTTTATTACTCGAAATCATTACTAAATTCATTACTTTAATTCAAGTTCAGAGATCACATGCGGAAATAAACTCAAATGTTCGACTAGTAGAAATGAATAACCATTCTCTCATTCGTATGCAAATTAAATACAACATGAGCGTACGAAATAAATTGCCCTTGGGCTTACATCATTAAAGAGTCAAGAAGAAGGGTACAATCCTTCTTTCATAAATGACATTCCGCCAACACAAAAGAGGCCCCGTGGCCAACAAATATGAAGATCCAAAATCTTGTAGCACATCCTGATTATCACCTGAAAAAGATTCAACAATGTGGGATGAACATATAGTCCAGTAGGGATCTCAACATAGTCCTCAACAATAACAACTTACAGATAGCTATGATCATGAATGCTCAATCTCATACTAGAGTAGTAAGGTGGCAGTTTATACAAAATATACATATGTATGAACTTTTCTCAAAATCAGCCATTTCGCTCAACACTGTAACCGACTCACCTTTCTTTTCTTTTCATTACCCCTCTTTCCCAAACTTTCATTTCAATAACAATTCTAGAAAACAGTTTCACCAAGCCCATTACTTTCCCCCATTTTCCGTTCTTACAACCAATTTCCCTTTTTCAAAACATATTTAGAAATATTCAATTCCTTCCCACTTTCCAAAATAACATAAAATATTATTTATGTCGGTTCCCAACACATTCACATCTATACATGCATGCCTTTAGTAAAAAGGGAAATAACAAATCATCAACATATGTATAATCAACAAATAAGACAACTTGGCCTTTCAAAACCATAACCATCGTAACTCATGACATACTCAGATACACTGAGACAATGATGATAAAAGCTCTACTCTACCTGCCATAAGCACGGTAAGTTAAGGATACACCTTACGATCAAATGACTAGCCATATTCTCCAAACACAAGCTGGAAGGTAATGGTACCTAGTCCAAGTTCTCCAGGCGCTAGCTGGAAGGCACTGGTGCCCCTCATTCTAAGCGCGGTATATAACACCAACCATCTCAATATAACAAAGCACAACCAATAAGTGTAATACTTACACAACGATTCAACACAACAATGTCATCCTCCACCGATGACGAAGGACAAAACCTCTAGATGCATATATTCAGTACACCTATTAAAAGAGACTCAACTCTCAAGCGATCTTAAACCCAACAACGACACTGGTACGATAGTTAGAGATAAAACCCCCAAATGTGTGTATTCAACACTCATGATAGAATAGTTCAATACTCATTTATTTTCCAAGACTTATATAGAGTTAACATTTCATCTTCCATTTTCAAGATCAACTTTCATAATTTTCCAAGTCAACGTGTTCCACCACTTATTCCAAAAACACTTTTCCCATTTGACAAAACCAAATCCATTCTTTTCATTTTACAAAACCAATTCCATGGATAATAAAGCCATGACTCATCTCATTCCAATACAATCATTTCAAAATAACCCCAATGACATAGTTAATCCCTAAGCCATTAACACTTTTATACAACCCACTTTAACAATAGTAATTTACAAACATTGTCCAACCATGTTCCATTTTAATTTATCAAATCAAAATATAATTTAGGGTTTTCTCTTCTTTTAACAATAATCATGCTAGATTACTTCTCAATTAGCCCACACAACAACCAATGTTAACAAGCTCATATTTAAACAACCAACCCTAGGTTTCCCCTTCATGATTTTCAAAGAAATCCCACATAGATATGATTTTCATGCAATACAAAACTACCACATGTCTATCTATGAATGAGGCATTGAAAAAGAGCAAGGAAATCCTTACCTCAAATGGAGAACCCAAGGAGAAGAAGAGAGAAACTCGAAAGTGCTCCAAACCCAACCTTTCTTGGATCAAAACGAAGGCCATGCCAAACTCCACATTTCTTACAAAGGAACTAGGCTAGAAACACACTAGAGCTAGATGAATTTTTAGAGAGAAGATATATATATAGAGAGAGAAGCTCTCAAGTTATTCATTCAATGAACTCCATTAAATATATTAGTGTATCTCATACATTCATGATATATAATGCATCTTCTATATTAATGAATTCATTAGATAGATTAATGTATCCTACATATTCATAATAGATACATAGTGCATCTCTAAGATTCATTCATAATGAATCCATCACATTCAATGTATTAGTATTAGTCTTCTGTACATTGTATATATAGGTGCATTCATCAATAATTAGTCACCTTCTAATTGATGTACATGTATCTTACTTAATGAGATGAATCTAGTATAATCATGCATAAGCTTTGAAAAGTTAGAGAGAGATTGGCCCGAAAAAGTGATCCAAAAGCTGTTTTTCGAACTGAGATACAAACAGGTCCGCTCGAGTGTCAAAAGCCCCGCTCGAGCGTGAAGCCCAAAATCTGGACATCAACCCTTGGTTTTCAAACACAACCAACCTATTTCAAACCTGCCCAACACGACCCGAGACTCATATACAAAGAGTAAAGGACGGAAACGGGAATAAGATAACAACACATCCACGGAACCGAGTCCGGATTACAATTAAACTATGAAGGGAAAACCGGGATCGCTATAGTTTAATTCTTGAAATATGTACTCTTACTATTACCACTTTATTATATAGATTTTAATTTGTTCACAATCCATTCCTATAGGCTTGCTCCTACAACCCCATCTAGAAATATTGGTGTGGTCATCCAGCACAACCTTAATGTTATCCATGTTCGTGAGTGTTAATCATGCTTAATTTTGATAATGTCGAAAATATTAATTGAGAAATTGTAAATAATATACATATTTTGTATTATTTGACACAAAATATTATCCGTTTAAAATATATATTATATGATACATTTGTTATAAATATCATTTAAATAAAAATATTTTGAAAACTTTTACTGTACATGTTTTGAATAATTCGGTTGATCACTATTTATCTTTTGACAAATTTGATGTGATTGTCTCTTTTGAGTAAAATTGTATTATATCTTTTTGATATATATTGCACCGAATTCAAATTAATTTTGCATCTTATTGTATGTAGGACACACCCATGTGTTGTGTATCATGAGCAACTATTTTATATCTTTTAAATATATTATGTAATATAATATAAGATATTACTAGGTAGGCAGTACATACTTTGCGCGCGCGCGCGCGCACACACACACATATATTAATAAAAAAGAAGAAAAAGATGGAGCAAAGCATTTCATATCTTGCCTGTTTGAATTCAAAGTTTTGAATATTATAATATAATATTTATAATGTTCAACTTGCCTCCAAGAGAAAAAGATGGCTCCATGTTTGAAAAAGGGAAAAAAGATGGTTGTACTTTTATCATCATTTCAATCATTATCTTTTACTGTTTATTTGAAATCAAGGTATCAGGAGCATCTATTATGTCAAGAGCTCTCCCAACGGATACATTTTTGGGTATAAATAGGAGTGTTTTGTGTGAAGAAAAATAGAGAACTTGAAGAGCAAAAATATGTGTGCTCCAAAATTCTGAATGTATTTTGTACTCTGCTTTTTCACTTTCAGATCTAAGTGTTGTCTTTGTTCTTACACTTTTATATCTACTCTTTGTGAGAAAATTATTGTAAAAGAGGGTTAAAGTATCTCTTATTTTTATTCATTATTTTGTGAGGCATTTATTATTGAGTGAGGCTCAATAAATAAAAGTAAGACCTGTGTAAAATCCACAAACTTGGTGAAGCTTTGGTGCTATATTGATTCATTTTGATAGTGAAGAAATTCTCGAGGAGGGTCCTTAAGGAGTGGACGTAGGCTGGTGTGCCGAATCACTATAAATCTTTGTATTTGATTTTATCTCCCTATCTCCTTTATTTTTATATTAATTATTATTTCTTTGTTCTTATTTGTTAAAATTTGAATATTTAGATTAATATATTTAACATTGTGAAATTATTTTTAATAACCCAATTCACCCCCCCTCTTGAGTTGCCTACCTGAGATAACAATTGGTATCAGAGCAAGGACTCTAGTTTTTGTGACTTAACCGTCTTAAAGTAGATTATGGAAACTTCTAGCTATTCTTTACTTGAGGGACAAGCATCTAATAAACCACCATTGTTTAGCGGTACCAATGTCAGTTACTGGAAAACTACGATGACCATACACATACAATCTAAAATTATGAGTGTTGGAAAATTATTTGTAATAATCCAAAAATTCCTACCAAAATCATAGATGACCAAAAGATACCAAAACCTGAAGATAAGTGGACTGAATTTGATACGAGAGTGGCTCAAGTCAATGTTAGAGCCACAAATATGTTGTACTGTACCTTAGATGCCAACGAGTTCAATAGAATTTCTACATGTAAGACTGCAAAAGAAATTTGGGATAAACTTATAGTGACTTATGAAGGTACAGACCAAGTTAAAGAGTCTAAAGTTAGCTTGCTAGTCCATAATTATGAGCTTTTTAAAATGAAACCTGATGAAACCATTACTCAAATGTTTACTCGTTTTACTGATATTATAAATAGTTTAACATCTCTTGGTAATGCTGAAATTGTAAGAAAAGTGCTCAGGTCATTAACTAAGAGTTGTGAGACAAAAGTCATTACCATCACAGAAGCTAAGGACTTATCAAACTAAGTCTGGACGAAACTAATGGGATCTTTTCTTACACATGAGTTCATCATGAAAGAAAGGGATGAAGAAGAAGACAACAAGAAAAAGAAGGGAATAACTTTCAAAACCACTGCTACTTGTGAAGAGGAGGATGAAGAAAATTCAAAATTTGATGATGAAGAAATGACCTTCTTAACAAAAAGGTTCCAAAAATTTATGAAAAAAGAATCAAGGAAGAAGAAGAAGATTTTTCAAAAGAGATTTTAACAAAGGAGAATATAGTAGAAAAGATTTTATAAAAGGAGAAAATAATAAGAAAACTGAAATCACTTGTTATGAGTATAACAAGCCCGGTCACATCAAAGGAGATTGTTCGGAAATCAAGAAACAATACAAGAAAGACAAAAGAAGAGCCATGATTGCTGCATGGGAAGATAGTGATGAAAATGATTCAAAAAATGACGACAACAATAATGAAGTTGCCAACCTATGCCTAATGGCATTTGGAGATGATGGTGAGGTAAATAATGAGTTTTATTGTTTTGATGAACTACAATTTGCATTTGAAGAATTGCATGACGAATTTCGAAAACTTGGCATTAAAAATATTGCACTTAAAAAATTGCTTTTAAATTTAACAAAAGAAAATGAATCTTTATCTAATAAAATTAAAGAGTTACAAAAAGATTTTTTAAAGATAAAAGAGGAAAATGAAATTTTGAAATCAAATGAATCTTCTATTTTAGAAAAAGAACTAAATGATTTAAAAATTGAAAATGATTCTTTAAAAAAAGAGAAAATTACTTTGAATAAAAATATAGAAGATTTGAGTAATACTCTTTCAAAATTTACTCAAGGAAGAGACACTTTGGATAAAATTTTTAAAAGTCAAAATCGTATATTTGGAAGAGCCGGAATTGGGTATAAACCTTTTTCAAAAGAAAAAACTTACAAAAATGGTTTTATTTATGTTTCTTTTAGACACTCACATCTCACGTGTCATTTTTGTGGTAAAAAAAAGTTTATATTTCACCATCATGTCCTATTATAAGAATTCCTTTTGCTAAAATAAAAAAGATATGGATTCCTAAAGATATTTCAACTCTGTCAAATTCTAACTTTTATAGACCCAAGAAAATATGGGTACCAATAGAAAAATCAAAATTTTATAGGTATGTTTCAAGACAAAATTCAGTAACGATAGATGGTATCTCGACAGTGCATGCTCAAGGCAAATGACAGGAAATAAAGCTATGTTCGCCACACTTCAATCAAAGGATGGCGGATATGTAACCTTCGGCAACAATAGTAAATGAAAAATCATTGGTATAGGTAGTATTAGTAAAAATCATTCTCCTATTATAGAAAATGTTTTACTTGTTGAAGGTTTAAAACATAACTTGCTTAGCATTAGTCAATTATGTGATAAAGGTAAGAGAATTATTTTTTAGAACACAAAGCATAATAAAACGTCGTTTGTAGGACATAGCTATAAAAATGTATATGTGTTTGATTTGCATAATTTGTCTTCTCATTTTGATGTCAAATATTTATTTGCAATAAATGAAACTGGTTGGTTATGGTATAGAAGATTAGGACATACTCATTTAGATTTAATTTCAAGACTTTCAAAAAATAAGTTAGTCATTGATTTACCTAAAATTAGTTTTGAAAAAGACAAACTTTGTGATGCATGCCAATTTGGAAAACAAACTAGAATTTCTTTTAAATCCAAGTATATCGTTTCAACTACTAGACCGTTTCAACTCTTGCATATTGATTTATTCAGACCATCTAGAACATTAAGTTTAGGAGGAAAATCGTATGCTCTTGTTTGTATTGATGATTATACTAGATATACATGGGTATTATTTTTAGCCTACAAAAATGAAGCTCTTTATAATTTCTCAAAACTTTGTAAAAGGATTCAAAATGAAATTTTTTTAATATTTGTTGTATTAGAAGTGATCATGGTAGAGAATTTGAAAATGATAATTTTATTATATTTTGTGATGACCTAGGAATAGATCATAATTTCTCGGCTCTTAGGACTCCTTAACAAAATGGTGTGGTTGAAAGAAAAAAATAGAACTCTTGAAGAAATAGCCCATACTATGCTTTGTGAGAATAATTTACCTAAATATTTTTTGGCTGAAGCCGTTAACACTGCATACTATATTGTAAATCATGCCATGATTAGACCTATTCTTAAGAAAACCCCTTATGAACTTTGGAAAGGTAAAAAACCTAATATGTAACGCCCTCAAAATAAATCCATAAATCATACAATCTTGAAATGCTTAGACATAAGAGAATAAAGCATAATTTCATTCATCAGAGTATTCATTACAATAGTATTATATGTTGACATCAAAAGTAAATGCCCCACGGGCTTACAACTTTCCAAGCCAACACTTGGTTACAAAAAGAGAGTACTAACTCAAAATACAAAATAAGCCATTGGCTTGATTTACATGTAATACACAAAATAATCACAAAAATAAACAAGAGAGTCTTCAACTCCCACAGCCATCCAAGCTAAGACTTCGGAGGCGGCATAATACCTGAACTTGAAAATGATGTCCCATATAGGGTGAGCCAACGCCTAGTAGAGATATGCTAAACATAATATGAGCAATAACTAAAACATTAGCATTCAATAAATGTTTAACTCAAATATGCCAACTTATAACACATTTCAATTCCATGACCAATATGTCCATGTTTCATTTCATTTTCCATTACTTATCCAATTCTCAATTCATAACCGTGGCTCAGAACCTGGCCAAACAATTTAGATGAGATTACATTTCATATTAACAATACTTCCATTTCAAATGAGATAACAACTCATATTAAATACTTCCATACTTCATATATGATACACAGATTTGCTGTATCAATTTCAAATAAAACACTTCCATACTTCATATATGATACACAGATTCGCTGTATCAATGAAGTCCATCCCCTATCTCCTCCCAAATATCCAGTTTAGAAGTCCATTCCCTATCTCCTCCCAAACCGTGGAGTACACCCCTTATCTCCTCCCACACCACACAATGTATATAAGCGTCTATCATATACATGTTCAATCAATACCCAAATTTGATGTATTATTCCATTCATCATATTCAATTACATTCAACCGATTAGTTTTAATTCGCCTAATCATCATGCAATGTCTACAACAATCAAGACTATCCTCTACCGATAGCCCAAAGCAATTATTTCTAAACAGATAATAATTATATCAACCGATAATTTATCAACATTTTCAAAGGTGAGTGATTAATGAATCCAACTCCACCATTCTACCTCATAATGAGCCAATTTCATTATTTCCACTCAATTTCACATTTTCATAATAAATGTCATTAATTATACTAATGACCCAAATATACCCAAACATGGCATTTTTCCCCCTTTCTTAACATTGACCCAAAGGTCCAAATATTATCAATAACATCAATAACCTCCTTTTCAGACCCAAAAACATATGTTTGAATCAAAAGAACAAAACCTCTCTTTCCAATATAACACATCTCAAACCCTAACTTTCCAAATCAAACCATCTATACAAAAAGCTCAATCTTTATGTTAGACTCATAACAATGAGTAGCTATCCCTACCTCAAAGTCGGAGCTCAAAGGAGAAGGTGAAGGAAATCGAAAGTGCTCCAAATCCCAAGATTTTCGGATTGATAGGTAGCCAAAGCCAAGCTCTACACTTCTTACAAAGACACTAAGGGGGTGGATCACTCAAACTAGATCAAACCCTAAAGAGAAGTTGAAGTTTTAGAGTGAGGTGCTCTCTAATGGAGGTTTTGAAAAGTAAGAGAGAGAAAGAAAGTATGAAAAGTGATTTAAAATCACTCAGCTGCCATCTGATATACGACTAGTCCACTCAAGCGGAGAATAGGACGCTCGAGCGTCAAGTACAAAAACTGGACCCGCTCGAGCACAAGAATACTGGCTCGAGCGCCAAGACACAACTGCAAAATACACCCGCTCGAGCATAGATTACCCTTTTCCAGTATTTTTACAGACATTGAACACCCGCTCGAGCGCAAAAAGGCCCGCTCGAGCGCGACCCGCTCGAGAGTAAGGAACTCCGCTCGAGCGTGAAAAACAAACCTGCAGTACTTTTGCAGAGGCACAAAATGCTGGAAGTGTGCAAACTCCACTCAAGCGCGAAGGGATCTGCTCGAGCGGACCACCCAAAAAACTGGGCAACAAGAAATGGAACCAAGGCTCAACCAACCTGTTCAAAACACGCCTAACACATCCTAAAACCCAAATATATGGAATTAAAAGATGACAACAAGACATATACAACAACCAACTCCACGGAACCTAAGTTCGGATACAACAGTCAAAGGAGGAAGAACCAGGATCGCTATAACCTCCCCCCCTTAAGGAATTTCGTCCCCGAAATTAAGTACAAGTTTTCAAAAAAACAAGTTTTCCTCAATTCTCAATAACATTACCAACCAATATTCCATAACCTGACCCATTACCGGTCATCCCATCTCTATTCAAGAGGCAATTTACAACATACAACTCAATATGCATCACTAGCATGATTTCCTTTGAAATTTACCAATTTCAACACATTTTCCACAACTCAATTACATATTCAATGCCAACGATATATTTGCATTTCTAAAACATCATTAACATATACAATGTTAAAATAAACTTCCATTTCAAGGCAAGTTCCACAATACTTCCATAACCAAAACATTTACAATGTTTTACAACTTAAGACATATTTAATGCTCTTAAAGTTTATCAATATTACAAAATTCCCAATACATGATTACGCATTAACAAACAAGTCCGGATATTTCTCGCGGACCTCCAACTCACGTTCCCAAGTGGCTTCCACCACTCCATGATGTTTCCACAAAACCTTTACCAAGGGAATGGTCTTACCTCGCAAGACTTGATCCCGCCTATCCAAGACCCGCACCGGTCTCTCCTCATACGAGGTATCCTCGTCAACCTCTAAGTCGGTCCAATCTAATACATGCGATGGATCTGACTCGTACTTCCGAAGCATACTAACATGAAACACGTCATGCACCCCGGACAATTGTGGCGGTAAAGCTAAATGGTACGCAACCTTCCCAATCCTCTCAAGGATCTCAAAGGGACCAATAAACCGAGGGGACAACTTTCCACTCTTCCCAAACCTTATCAAACCCCGCCTAGGTGATATTTTCAGAAAAACATGATCACCCGTCTCAAATGCCAAAGGCCTCCTCCTACGGTCAGCATAACTCTTTTGGCGACTCTGGGCTGTCACAAGCCTCCTACAGATAAGCTCAACCTTCTTCGTCATTTCCCTCACCAACTCTGGGCCCAACAAAGGTGCATCACCCACCTCGGCCCTACAAACTGAAGACCTACACAGTCGGCCATACAAGGCCTCAAACGGTGCCATACCGATACTTGACTGAAAATTGTTGTTGTAGGCAAACTCCACCAAGGGCAAGTGCCTCTCCCACGGCCCACTAAAGTTAAGGACACAACCTTGAAGCATATCCTCAAGGATCTGAATAGTATGCTTGGACTGCCCGTCAGGCTGAGGATGATAAGCTGTGCTAAAGGTCAATCTAGTGCCCAAGGCACTCTGCAAACTCTGCCACAACCTAGCAGTAAAACGTGGATCTCTATTTGAGACGATCAACACTGGGACCCCGTGCAACCTCATTATGTCCCGAATATACAAGTCGGTAAGATGATCTATCGAATCTCTCACGCGTATAGGGATAAAGTGCGCCGACTTAGTCAACCAGTCTACAACCACCCAAATAGCATCACTACCCCGCTGAGTCCTCGGAAGACCTACAACGAAGTCCATAGTGACATACTCCCACTTCCACTCGGCAATAGGCAAGGGTTGTAACAAACCTGCTGGCCTCTGATGCTCGGCCTTCACTTGCTGACAAGTAAGGCACTTCAATACGAAGACTGCCACATCCTTCTTCATACCCCGCCACCAAACTGGTGACCCAAATCATGATACATCTTGGTGCCTCCCGGATACACCGCAAGGCATGAATGATGAAACTCTCGGAGTACCTCCTCTCGGTAAGATTCCGGTACAAACAAACGGTCTCGGTATCTCACACTCAGGCCGGGATACATCGTCAAACCCTTCTCAATCTTCCCAATGAAGATCTTCTCTTGGAGGGATTCTGCCTCAAGGTCACCTCCCTGTGCCTCTAACACTCGAGTCACAAGTGTAGACTGCGCAACAACAGAAAACAAGGCCGCAGCCTCAACGGATTCGCCCAGAAGCAAATCAAACTCGCCAAGTGCACCCAACATCTCCCACTCCCAGATGGCTATACAAGCTACATCACTAATGGATTTCCTACTAAGGGCATCGGCCACAACATTGGCCTTTCCCGGGTGATAGTGCAACTCGAAATCGTAGTCCTCAATGAACTCCATCCACCTCCTCTGCCTCAAATTCAAGTCTCTTTGTGTAAACAGGTACTTCAAACTCTTATGATCCGAGAATACCTCGAATCTCTCACCATAAAGGTAGTGTCTCCAAATCTTCAAGGCAAAAATTACTGCTGCTAACTCTAGGTCATGTGTAGGGTAATTCCTCTCGTGTATTTTCAACTGATGTGAACCATAGGCTACCACTTTCCCCTCTTGCATCAACACACAACCCAAACCCTCTCGTGAGGCATCATAATAAACCGCATAACCCAAACCTCTTTCCGGGATAATCAAAACCAGAGTGGTGGTCAATCTAACTTTCAACTCTTGGAATGACTTTTCACAAGTCTCACTCCATACAAATTTGACCCCTTTTTGCGTCAATCTAGTCAACGGCGAAGCTAGCCTGGAGAAATCTTTCACAAACCGGCGGTAGTACCCCACTAATCCTAGAAAACTGCGGATCTCAAAAACACTCTTAGGTTGTGCTCAATCCTGCACTGCCTCTATCTTAGATGTATCAACAGGTACCCCTTCCCCAGAAACAGCATGGCTTAAGAATTTAACATCTCTTAGCCAGAACTCACACTTCCCAAACTTGGCATACAGCTTATGGGCTCTAAGCAACTCAAGCACCACTCTCAAGTGTTCCTCGTGCTCCTCCTCTGAAGGTGAATAAATCAAGATATCGTCTACGAAAATGACTACAAAACGATCTAAGAATTCCCGGAAGATCTGGTTCATCAAGTCCATAAACACTGCCGGTGCATTGGTGAGCCCGAAAAGCATCACCAGAAACTCATAGTGGCCATATCGCGTACGGAATGCCGTCTTCGAGATATCCTCTTCCCTGACCCTCAACTGGTGGTAACCCGATCTCAAGTCTATCTTAGAGAAACAACGGGACCCCTTTAACTGGTCAAACAGATCATCAATACGAGGCATATGGTACTTATTCTTAACCGTAGCCCAATTCAATTTTCGGTAATCGATACAAAGTCTCAAGGCACCATCTTTTTTTTTAGCAAAGAGGGCCGGTGCTCTACACGGTGAAGTACTAGGGCTAATAAAGCCCTTATCTAGCAATTCCTGGAGCTGAATCTTCAACTCACTCAACTCGGCTGGGGCAAAACGATAAGGTGCCATAGAAATCGGCACCATACCGGGCACTAAATCAATGGAAAACTCAACCTCCCGATGTGGTGGCAAAGTAACAAGGTCCTCGGGAAAAACATCCGAATACTCGCAAACCACTCTCGACAACTCAATCTGGATCTCATCACACTCACTACTCATACAGCTAGCGAGAAAACAACTAAGCTCACTCCGCCCTCGCGGATTATACACCGGTGGCAACACACTACCAACCCGATCTCCCAAGAAATGGAAACAATCCCCGCTCAAGGTACATACTGTGACCCTCTGGCGGTAACAATCGATAATAGCTCGGTATGATGATAACCAGTCCATACCCAAAATCACATCAAAACCCGACATAGCCATAATTACAAAAGAAAATGGAAGCCGGCGGTCGACGACCTCTATATCACAGCCTTGACACCCTTGTTTCAAAATTAACTCACCCCCAACAGGTGATACAACACAAATAGGAGATGCTAACTGCGCCAACTCCAACCCCAAAACAGATGCAAATGCAGCAGATATAAAGGAATGGGATGCACCCGTATCAATCAACACATTGGCAACCGAGTTGCAAAACAAAAAGGTACCTCTCACAACAGATGGAGCCAGTAGTAGATCTTGGGCGGTAACAGCATACACACGCCCTGTAGGCCCCTGATCTACCTGCTCACCTCTCGAAGCAAAAGACTATTGCACAGACTAGGACGATGAAGCCCCTTAATTGGCCCTCGAGGCCTGAACTGACTGAGCTGGCTGAAAACTCTGCCTCGACCCAGATGCACCAGATGTGCCACTCAACTGCGGGCAAAATCCCTTCAGGTGCCCCGCCTGACCACACTGGTAACAAGAGAGCGGCTGGCCTCTGCCCTGACTCTAGCTCTGAGGTCGAGCCGAAGATGAAGCTGCTCTCTGACCTCTTCCCCTCTGTGGGCAAGCTGGAGACTTGTGGCCCAATTGACCACATTTGTAACAGGTGATGTCTCCCTGACTGCCTCTCCCAGAGCCTGCACTCGGCACTGGAAAGGTCGATCTAGCAAAAGCACCTTGGGACTGCGGAGGGTTAGAACCCCTCTGCCTCCGACCATCCCCTTGGCCATCCTAACTCCTCTTGGAGCCCCTCTGTCTCTCCTCCTCCTTCTATATCATAATCTCCATATGGGCCACAGCATCCACAAGGCGCCCATAATCCCGGGTCATAGAGCCCCCAACTCTCATCTTGAGCCCGTGTCTCAACTTCTTCTCAAATTCCAGACAACGGCGTTCTTTAGACGCCATAAGCTCAGGTGCAAACCTGGATAAACTAGTAAATGCGGCCTCAAACTCGGCCACTGATGAATTCAGCTGCTTAAGCTGGCAGAACTGATCCCTCAACTTCTCCCTGACAGCTGGAGACAGGAACTTCTCCTGGAAAGCATCTACAAAGGCCTCCCAAGTCCCCCCTACACGACCTCTCATGAACTTCCACCACTGACCTGCATCTCCCTTCAACTGGAAAGATACCAAGGTCACCTTCAAAGCCCCGTCCTCGATGCCAAGCATCTCAAACATCTTCGTCATCTGTTCGAGCCATTTATCCGCCTTAAGTGGCTCTTTTAGATCACTCACAAACTCCTCCGGGTTAGACCGGAAGAACTCCCTCTTCAGAAAAGAAGGCTCTGCCTCAGCAACATGGGCTTGGACCTGATTCTCAGCTCTGAGAATGTCCATAGATTCCCTCAAAACTCCTGCCATCTCGCGGGCTAAGGCGCCCATGGCCTGCTGACCTACTGACCTACTGGCTCGGCCACATTGGCCTGACCAACACCCTCCTGCTGCGCCGGAACCTCATCGGGTAGAGGCATCTCATGCCTACCACGTCTACCACCTCGTCCTCATCCTGACATCCTAATAAAAGTAACGAAGAACATTAGCACATTCACAAATGTGCCGAAGCTATAACACTCGCGTCCTAATGCATGGACAACAGTAATTCACTCCACGTAAGCACATAATCACATAAGCACTTACAAATCTCATTTCCGGATAATGATAGTCCCATGACGTTACCAGAGTTCCAGTTAGAAACAACGTTGATCAAGTGCTTTTCCAACAAGACTCACAGAAACCCAAGGATCCAATCAACATCCTAGAAACTAAATCCCATACCCATATAGTCACATAAAACATGTTATCACATAAGTATATAACGTTATGTCTAAGTCTCTAACAAGCGAGACAAACCCATTATGATGCTAATCACTTCCCACGTACCCAAAGTATTCAAACCCGGTACGCTCTGATACCAAGTTGTAATGCCCTCAAAATAAACCCATAATTTCATTCATCAGAGTATTCATTACAATAGTATTACATGTTGACATCAAAAGTAAATGCCCCACGAGCTTACAACTTTCCAAGCCAACACTTGGTTACAAAAAGAGAGTACTAACTCAAAATACAAAATAAGCCATTGGCTTGATTTACATGTAATACACAAATAATCACAAAAATAAACAAGAGAGTCTTCAACTCTCACAACCATCCAAGCTAAGACCTCGGAGGCAGCATAATACCTGAACCTGAAAATGATGCCCCATATAGGGTGAGCCAACGCCCAGTAGAGATATGCTAAACATAATATGAGCAATAACTAAAATATTAGCATTCGATAAATGTTTAACTCAAATATGCCAACTTATAACACATTTCAATTCCATGACCAATATGTCCATGTTTCATTTCATTTTCCATTACTTATCCAATTCTCAATTCATAACCGTGGCTCAGAACCTGGCCAAACAATTTAGATGAGATTACATCTCATATCAACAATACTTCGATTTCAAATAAGATAACAACTCATATTAAACACTTCCATACTTCATATATGATACACAGATTTGCTGTATCAATTTCAAATAAAACACTTCCATACTTCATATATGATACACAGATTCGCTGTATCAATGAAGTCCATCCCCTATCTCCTCCCAAACCGTGGAGTACACCCCTTATCTCCTCCCACACCACACAATGTATATAAGCGTCTATCATATACATGTTCAATCAATACCCAAATTTGATGTATTATTCCATTCATCATATTCAATTACATTCAACCGATTAGTTTTAATTCGCCTAATCATCATGCAATGTCTACAACAATCAAGACTATCCTCTACCGATAGCCCAAAGCAATTATTTCTAAACAGATAATAATTATATCAACCGATAATTTATCAACATTTTCAAAGGTGAGTGATTAATGAATCCAACTCCACCATTCTACCTCATAATGAGCCAATTTCATTATTTCTACTCAATTTCACATTTTCATAATAAATGTCATTAATTACACTAATGACCCAAATATACCCAAACATGGCATTTTCCCCCTTTTCTCAACATTGACCCAAAGGTCCAAATATTATCAACAACATCAATAACCTCCTTTTCAGACCCAAAACACATATGTTTGAATCAAAAGAACAAAACCCCTCTTTCCAATATAACACATCTCAAACCCTAACTTCCCAAATCAAACCATCTATACAAAAAGCTCAACATTTATGTTAGAGCTCATAAAAATGAGTAGTTATCCCTACCTCAAAGTCGGAGCTCAAAGGAGAAGGTGAAGGAAATTGAAAGTGCTGCAAATCCCAAGATTTTCGGATTGATAGGTAGCCCAAGCCAAGCTCTACACTTCTTACAAAGACACTAAGGGAATGGATCACTCAAACTAGATCAAACCCTAGAGAGAAGTTGAAGTTTTAGAGTGAGGTGCTCTCCAATGGAGGTTTTGAAAAGTAAGAGAGAGAAAGAAAGTGTGAAAAGTGATTTAAAATCACTCAGCTGCCATCTGATATACGACTAGTCCACTCGAGCGGAGAATAGGATGCTCGAGCGTCAAGCACAAAAACTGGACCCGCTTGAGCGCCAAGACACAACTGCAAAACACACCTGCTCGAGCGTAAAGGGAAACCCGCTCGAGCGTAGATTACCCTCTTCCAGTATTTTTACAGATATTGAACACCCGCTCGAGCGCAAAAAGGCCCGCTCGAGCGTGACTCGCTCGAGCGTAAAGAACTCCGCTCGAACATGAAAAAAAACCTGCAGTACTTTTGCAGAGGCACAAAATGCTGGAAGTGTGCAAACTCTGCTCGAGCGCGAAGGGATCCGCTCGAGCGGACCACCAAAAAAACTGGGCAACAAGAAATGGAACCAAGGCTCAACCAACCTGTTCGAAACACGCCCAACACATCCTAAAACCCAAATATATGGAATTAAAAGATGACAACAAGACATATACAACAACCAACTCCACGGAACCTAAGTCCGGATACAACAGTCAAAGGAGGAAGAATCAAGATCGCTATATAATATTAGCCACTTGCGTGGGTTTGGTTGTAAATGCTTTGTATTAAATAACAATAAAGATAACTTAGAAAAATTTGATGCTAAATCGGATGAAGCTATATTTCTTGGTTATTCGAATTTTAGTAAAGCTTATAGAGTATTCAATAAAAGAACTTTACTTGTTATAGAATCTGTACACGTTGTCTTTGATGAATCTAACAACATTGTTACCAAGAATCTTGTAAGTGATGATACTGCAGAAAAAAATCCAAGAATGGATAGCATTTACACAACAAATGAAAAAAAATCCATCTCCTAAACAAAAAGAAAAAATCGCATTGAAAAATTTTCAAGAAGAATATACTCGTTCAGAAAACAAATCAAATTTATCAAAATAATGGAAGTATGCTTATGGCCAATCTAAAGACCTTATCAGAGGTGATGTAGCGGAATGTATAAAAACTCGTTCCTCTATTAGAAATGTTTGTAGTAATTTAGCATTTGTTTCACAAATTGAACCAAAATCGTATTTAGAAGTTGAAAAAGATGAAAATTGAATTTTAGCAATGCAAGAAGAATAAAACCAATTTGAAAGAAATGAAGTTTGATTTTTGACCCCTCGGCTTAAGGATCATCCAGTTATTGGTACAAAATGGATTTTTCGAAATAAAATGGATCAATAAAAAAAGTGACTTATTTAGCTCTATACCTTGAAAATTCTGAATCAAATCATACTATTTAAATTAATTCAAATGATTTAAAGGATCAAAGTTATCTTTTTGTTTAATTTTGGTAAGAAGTTAAAAATTAATTCAAATGATTTAAAGGATCAAAGTTGTCTTTTTGTTTAAGTTTGGTAAGAAGTTAAAGTAATCCTTTAAATGCTCTTAATAGTGACATTTATTATCGAATTACTGAAAATAAAAGAGATTATTTGATATCAAATAATATTTGTACATGTATATTTTTAATAAATTTTTAACATTTATTATTGAGTAATATTAGAGACCCCAAATATTTTATTAAATATTTTATCAAAATCTTACATGAATGTGGGTTTTACACCTATATAAAACATTTAGTAGGTGTTTGGGATCTACTACAAAAGCCAAAAAGTCAAAAATTTGACATAATTTTTTTAAAAAGTCAATAAAAAAAAGTGACTTATTTAGTTCACCCATTTTGGAAAAAAAAATAAAAAAATGCCATTATTGTTATGCAAAATCACCTAATAATAAATTGTCATATAGTAAATGTTCATATATCAAGATGATTTGGTTATAAGATTAATCAAGATGAAATGGTTTTAAGATTTTGAAAATAAAATTTAAACATGAAATCTTTGGAAGCAAACTTAAATCAAATCACGAAAATGATTTGGTAATTTAATTCCATGATTCTTTGCTAAAATAATTATCACTCTACATGGAGTATCCATTTAAATAAATATTGATTTTATTGATTCTACAAATAAATTTTTATCACTCTGTGTCACTGCTCTTCAAGACTTTGAAGATCCTAAATAATCATTTTGTTTTCATTAGTATTATTTTTCTTTGAAAATCTTTGATTGGTCTAGAGATTAATAAATGTTGTTACAATTCGTGTCTTTTGTGAGAATTGGAGCTTTGAGCTTTTGCTTTGGGAAAAGCATTTTTTTTGTGTGAGGTTTTGGAATGGCTGCGGAAGGTGCATTGTCATTCTCTGTAGTGTCTGTGGTGGAGAATGTTCTTCAGCAGCACGGGATTCGATTTAGAGAACTTGATTTGGATTCTCAGAGAGCACAGGAAGCTGGTAACCCTTTCTTCTTCTTCGAGCGGTTCGATGAAATTTTTTTATGAATAGAGAAATTGAATAGAGAAACTGTTACAATTGTATATATTATTACATTGAAATCTTGTTTATTGATTCCATTTTGGAGTGACTAGAATTTCTATAATGTTCTGTTTGGCTATATGGTAAAGGAAACTATTTGAAATCACTAATTTTACTTTTAGGACTTTAGAGCATCTCCAATCTTTCACCAATTATTTCATTGAATTTTTATGAATAAAGAGCTAAAAGTGAGTTTTAATCATTCCATCAAACTCGTATCAAATTAAGGGAAGGTTGATCAAAATCCTTCATCAAATTTTCGACAATTATATTTTTACTAAAATTTGATGAAATTTGAAAAAGATTTAAGTATTGGATTGGAGATGATTTTTTTTTCATAAAAAATGGTTAAAACATGTTTTAGGATAAGTTTGGAATTTTTCAAAATGATATGATGAAAAAATTAGTAAGGTTTTGAGTTCCATCATATCAAGCTTTTAACCAAATTTTCACTCAAGTTTTGATTGAGAACGAGAGAGTAAGGATTGGAGATGCTCCTACAGATCAATTGTTTTTTTTTTCTTTTCATTTTTGTTTTTGTTTTTGTTTTTGTTTTTGGATCATCTCAAGAAACAAATTCACAAGGCTACAAAGCTTGAGCAGGGTATTGGGCTTAGTTGAGATGGCATTTCCATCTTCTGAAATCCAAAACAGCCTAAAATTGGGAAGTTAGGATCTCTCTCTCTGTCTCTCTCTGTCTCTCTCTCTCTCTCTGTGCGCCTTTTCTTTTTTCTTTTATTATCTTAGTAGTGTCCAAGTGTCATTCTAATTTCTGATGGCACAGCTTGTCTCATTTTTAATATCTGTCTGGTTTGTGATATTTGTGGAATCTTGGAATCTGTTTCTTTTTGTAATTTGATGTTGTAGTTGATCATTGAATATTAACAAATTTCAGTATTTTTCCTTTTCAATTTTGTTACATAAAATTTATGTTTTTCATACCTTCTTTTAAGAGTGCTAATTGTTCCCATCTGTGACCTTTAGCAACGAGATGGTATGAAGTAGTTGGGTGGTTAAGAAAGATGGTTGGAGTTGTTGGTGCAAAAGATTTGCCAGCTGAACCTTCTGAGGAAAAGTTCAGGCTTGGTTTGAGAAGCGGTCTGATTCTCTGCGATGTTCTCAATAAAGTTCAACCTGGAGCTGTGCCAAAGGTGATCTTTAATTCTCTTTCAAATTTGTTTCAATTAGCATTTTTGTAATTGTCCTATTTTATAATTTCTTTTATATTTATATTTGTATAATTGATTTAGGTGGTGGAGAGTCCTTGGGATCCGGCTCTAATACCTGACGGAGCAGCTTTGTCTGTATATCAATATTTTGAAAATGTGAGAATTTTTCTTGTAGCTGCGCAAGAGTTGGGGCTTCCTACTTTTGAGGCATCTAATCTGGAACAAGTAGGTGTCTTCTCTACTGGAGCGATACGATTATGATCTTGCATGAATAGTTGTTTTAAGAAACAATCTCACAACTTAGAAATTGGTCATTAATATATCCTCTATTAATTTTTTTAGGGAGGGAAATCTGCAAGGGTTGTGATTTGTGTTCTAGCACTAAAATCCTATAGTGGCTGGAAACAGACAGGTGCAAATGGAGTATGGAAATTTGGGGGAAATTTAAAAACTGTGACGTCTGGAAAGCATTTTATGCGAAAGAATTCAGAACCATTCATAGGTTCCATGACAAGGAACTTGTAAATGGGCAAAAAATCTTTGAATGCTATAACCGCTGACCTCAATTCTAATAATAAGGTTAGGAATTGATGATAGTGATATATATCCATGATTATTTTGTTATGTTTGAGTGAAAATAATTGACTTATTTTTATATGTTCTTATTTTCAGTGTAGCTCTTCTTTGAGTATGCTTGTTCGAGCAATTCTGTTAGATAAGAAGCCTGAAGAAGTGCCAACAGTAAGTTGTAAATGTCCTCAGTGCCTTAATTAGATTATTTAATGAGAAAATCAATCATGTAATCAGGCTTAGGGAGGTGGGGGAACTATCTATAGTCTTCTATAATCTATACTATGGTGCTCCATCATGGGATGCCGAGTGTCCAATCCACATAAATTGAAATAACGCTCTTTTTCTTACAACATCTAGTGGAGTCTGTGCTAAGTAAGGTTGTGTAAGAGTTTGAGCATTGCATTGCAAGCCAAACCGAGTTGGTATGTTGTTATTAGTACCACTTGTTTTAGTTTTAAAGAAGATATTGAAGTGCTAAGGGAGATGTTTATCAACTCTAAAGAATATTCACACTGTGCATTGACATTAAACAGTTGATATAGAATTGATGTGTGCAAGAACCATTTAGAAGCATGTTTTAAATATAAAAAATTCTGGCTAATTATTAAATTTATTAGTTATTTATTTTTGTATAATGTATTTTAACATAAGAAAAAAACTTCAAAAGATGTGATAGTATCTCTGGGCAACAAATCCCTCTTAAAGCATGGTTTTGGTGATATCCAGGTTTGTTAATCATCAAATTTATGTGGAAAATTTAGCTATTTTTTGGGGGCACATATTTGATGCATTTCTTTAACATTTTTTAATTAAAATTCAATTTATAGTATGATTTTTTTTTTCTCTCGTTTCTGGAATGTTGTAGGTAGAAGAGAAAAGTTTCATGCAAGTAAAGAAAAAGGAATGTTTTCATAGAAACCATGTCCCTGATGAGGAATCAGAAAAACAATTTCTGAAACAGAAGATGATATTTGAACAACAGAACAAATATATTATAGTATGACCTAGCCGAATTGTATTTTCCATTAGTTTTTGTTTATTATCTTTTATATATGTGCATTAATGTTAATTTGCTTTTCTGCAGGAGTTGAAGCAAACTCTTCACACTACAAAAGTTGGTATGCAGTTCATGCAAATGAAGTTTCACGAGGACATCCACAATGTTGGTAGGAATTTAGATTGATTCTTGTGATCATTGCTAGTTTTTAATAGATTATTAACTATTTATTTATTTATTTTATGCGGGGTGGAGTTGGGTTTCTTCAACATTCAAAGGATTTTTTTAATCTCATTTTAATTTCTTGCCTTCATAGGTCTGCAATTTCACGGCCTTGCCTATACAGCTTCTGGATATCACAAAGTTCATGTCCAAGGAAGGGACTTGACATCTGGAACTATTCTTCGTGGCTGTATGCATTTAGTTGATCTGGCAGGAAGTGAGAGGGTAGGCAAATCTGAAGTTACAAGAGATAGGCTAAAAAAGGCGCAACATATAAACAAATCTCTTTCTGTTTTGGGTGATATGATCTCTTCCCCTGCTCAGAAGAATTCACACGTCCCTTACAAGAACAACAAACTCACACAATTGCTCCAAGACTCACTTGGTAAGCCTAGACAAATGCATTTACCACAACCTCCACTCTTGTTTCATTGTCTTTTATTTATGTTTTGTGGTTGTATTTTCATTTTAGGGGGCCAGGCCAAGACGTTAATGTTTGTTCACATAAGCCCCGAGCTCGATGCTGTTGGAGAAACAATAAGTACACTCAAATTTGCCGAGTGTGTTGCCACCGTTGAACTTGGTGCTGCCTATGTAAACAAAAATAGTGCAGATGTTAAAGAGCTCAAAGAGCATGCATCACCTATATCCTTCGAAGCTTTTGGGAAGTGTATTCGAATCCTTCATTTTATTTTGGAAACCTTTGGTGTTGTTGTATGTTGTTTTTGGAGGAGTATAATCCGATTCAAACTCGTTGGGTTTGGTTGTTCGCACTTGTTCTTGTCAAAAAGTTGTTTGGGAACATAGAAATTCTATTCTAGGGTCGACACCAGCCTTCCTAGGGTCGACCCTTACCTGTGGTGAAGTTTCCTAGAAGTGTTACTGGAAATTAGGGTCGAAACTAGCCTTGGTGGTGTCGACACCTGCCTCTGGTTGCTATCCACAAGGGTCGACACCAGTCTGGGAAGGGTTGACCCTTGTATATTGCAGAATCTATGTGTTAGTTGCTGGAAATTAGTGTCGACCCTTCCTGTCTAAGGGTCGACCCCCTTGCTTGTTGCCAGATTGTCTTTTCTACCTAAAGGGTCGACCCCTCTGCCCGAAGGGTCAACCCTGCGTGTTTTTTTTTTTTTTCCAGAATTTTAAGGTTCGAATGGGCCCTACCTTTGGGGGTTTTGGGGCCTATTATTTTATTTGACCTTAGGGCCATTTGCTACTACTATAAATAGGCCCAAACCACTTTTCTCTCATGATCTTCCTCTCCTTTTTCCTTTCAAACAGTGAGTTCTCTTCTCTCTCTCTAAAACTCAAACTTTTTCACTTAAATCTCTAGATCTACTCACTTAGAGTGATCTTTTCATCTTGCTCCTTTGAGATTAAGTGTAGACCTTGTCAAGGGCTTCGTTTTGATCGGGGCAAATCGTTGTTTCGTCACCATCAACTTTTGAGCTTTTCTCTCTTCTCTCTCATCTAAACTTGAGATAGGGATCTTTTCTACACTTCCATATGATATTTAGCTTAGTTATTTGTATCTTGTATAACAATGATGTGATTTGGGGGTGTTTAAGGCAAACCTAGGGTTTGGGCATAAAATGGAAAGAGGGGTTTTTGGGTGAAGGTAAAATAAATGCTTGAGGGGTTTGAAAATGATGTTGTATTGTGTATGATTTGATGATTTTGGCACTTGGCTAATATTTGGGAAAAAAAGGGAAATTTGCGCTAATTGAATCAAGTTATTATTTTGTATAAATAATGGAAATTCACATTAAAAATGTGAAATTAAAAGGGTGTTGATATGAATGGTGGGATTGGTTGTGTGTTATTTCATTCTTTGGTAGTTTCGAATAAACTATTTGTTATGAGATTTTATATCTGTTTAGAAAAAACTATATTGGGCTATCGGTGGAGGATAATTATGATTGTTGTAGAAATTGCATGCGGATTAGGTGAATTGAAATAATCACTTGTGCTTGCCATTGAATATGACTATATTTATATACATTGTATATGTATGGTTATTTGGGAGTGGAAAGAGGATGTACTCTATTGTTTGAGTTTGTGACTAAATACATTACATATGTATGTATGATTGCTTGGGAAGAGAGAAGGGATAAACTCCATTATAATTAAGTTGGCCGTAGTGTCCTGGGTGAAAGTCCAGAAATTATATATGGGTGCCTAGCCCGCAGACGAAATATTCGTAAAATGGCAATTGTAGAGCTTGTATAGCCTACGTTTACATGGGTCCCATTTGACGGTTGCCCGCGGACGAAATATCTGTGAAAGAATACATGGGTCCCGTTTGACGGTTTCCCGCGGACGAAATATCCGTGAAAGAAAAGTTTGAAGTGCTTGCGTGTAGATAATGTGGTTCTAGAACTAATGGGTTGTAATCTCAGTTGGGTTGTTGAGAAATGATGAAATTGGCTTATGTAATTACATGAATGAAGGGAAATGGCTTAATGATTGAGTTTGGTAATTTAAGACTATACATAATGTGGATGCCTTTATCTTTGACGTTGTATATGCATAGTGTACTTATACCTTTGCTGAATTTCATATACTGTGTTAGATGGTTTCTACTGGGATATGGCTCACCCTACTTGGGAATAACATTTTCAGGGAATGATGGCATGCCTCCACCAAGGCAATAGCATTGGAGAAACTTTTGGAAGCAAGGGCTTCTCATTTTGATTGTATATTTTTGTAAAGCCAAGGGCTTAAGCTGTAATGAGCGAAGCTCACTTTTGATTGTAACCAAGATATGTCTTGGACAGATATAAGCCCGTAGGGCATTTAATTTGTTATTATTAATTTGCATTACATGCTGCAGATTCAGAATGAACATTTATGAATGTATAATGCATGTAATTCCTTTTGTAATACGAATTCTGTTATGAGAAAGTGTACCAATTATGTTATATTCATTTCTCTTATGAGTTGGGTTATATGTATTTTTTTGAGGGCGTTACAGAGCAGGTCCTTACATTGTCTTTGATTGCATAAGAAAATTTGACTCTTCTTTAGTACTTTCATTTCACTAAATATTTTGAATTCTAATTTCAGATTGCTAGTCTTAAAGTAGCCTTGGCAAGGAAAGAAGTGCAAGTCTAGCCTATGCAACAATAGAAAGTGTCTAGTAACCCATGTAGCACAGTGTCCTCACCTTATTATCCCAGGCCATAGAATGGAGATATATTGGCTGATCAGAAAAGTGACAGCAACATTTGTAGAAAAAACAAATGTACTAAATGATTCATAATTTGGTTTATTATATCATAGTTGTGTTATGTTTTTTAGGCCTATTTTGAGAAGTAGGAAAAATGTCAATTTTTAAATTTTTTTAGTATTTTTTGAAAGAACGTACAAAAAAATAAACAAATAATATAATCTAAATATTTTAATAAGTCAATAAGCTATTTTTTTTAATTATCAAAATGAACCTTAGTTACCATGAAATACTATATAAATATTATAAAAGGACAAAAAAAATAAATAAATATTTAAGACGTCACAAAATACATATTCAATTCAACAACAATTAAGACCTCATAGAGGAGTTGAAGTGAAGTACCATTAACAATCATATTACTAACACTCTCAATTTCATGACTGGGTAGGTCATGGCAATGAAAGTGGAATGGTAATCATTTTGAAAATGGGATAATTACAATTTTGAAACTTGTACTAAATTTCGGGGACGAAATTCTTTAAGAGGGGGAGGTTATAGCGATCTCGGTTTTACCCCGACCTTTATTGTATTCCAGACTCGGGTTCAGTGATTGTATGTTGTTGTCTATGTCTTGTTTCCTCCCTTTAATTCTTTGAATTTGAGTTTTGGGACTTGTTGGGTGAGTTTGGAACAGGTTGGTTGTCTTTTGGTGCAAATGGTTGCTGCCCAAGTTTTGGCTTTCTCGCTCAAGTGAGGCTTTTTGCGCTCGAGCGAACCTTGGGTATTCGTTTCTTCGCTTGAGCGAGGGTTATTGCGCTCGAGTGAGGATCGAAAGTCCTCAAATTTCTCTTAGACGCAGAGCGAGAACTTTTGCACTCGAGTGAGACGTGTGTTATTTGTTCCTTCGCTCCAGCGAGAACTCTTGCGCTCCAGCGTGTGTCTGAGTTGATGGCAGACTTGAAGCTTTGCATGGTGCGCTCGAGTGATGCTTCTTGCGCTCGAGCGAGGCCACTTGTTGTGTCTGGTCGCTCGAGCGACAACTCCTTCGCTCGAGAGCCTCGCATATATCAGTTCGCAGCAGCGTGATTTTATATCACTTTTTGATCTCTTCTTCACTAAAAACCCTAGATCGACTGTCTCTCTCTCTAAAACACTCTCTCTCTCTACAAATTCTCCTTGATCTGGAGTCCTTCTACCCCAATTCCTTTGTAAAAAGGGTAGAGTATCGCGTGGGCTTCCTTTTGATCCGAAAAAGTTCAAGTTTGGAGCATCTTCAAGTTTCTCCTTCTTCGTCTTTGAGCTTCTCCATTTAAGGTAGGGATAATCTACTCTTTAATATGAGTTTTGGCCTAGACATTTGTCATTTTTGCATAAATGGTGGAGTTGGGAAGCTTCGATGAAGTTAGGGTTTGGGTTTGAATTTGTGAAAAAGGGGTTTTCTATTTTGGACTCCATATGCGTATGTGAGGTCTTGAAAATGAGGTTATTTGTATATAATAGGTGAAATTTAGCCTTGGGTGTAATATTTGGGAAATTGGGAAAAATGTCCTAGTTTGAATTAAATAAACTATTTTGTATAAATAATGAAATCAATATGAAAATATGAAATTAGTTTGGGAACTATGAAATTGGGGAAAAATGTGATTAAATGGTGTAGTTGGATTGATAAATCACTCACCTATAGAAAATTTGATAAATTATCTGTTGATAGATTTATTTATCTGTTTAGAAATATCTGTTTTGGGCTATAGGTGGAGGATAGCTATGATTGTTGTAGAAAATGCATGAGGATTAGGAAAAATTGAAACTAATCAATTGAATTATGTCATTGAATATGACGATTTGAGTAAACCATTGAATATGTGAATTGATGAGTCATTGTATATGACAATGTGTTTAAATACATTGTAAATGTATCATTGTATGGGAGGAGATAGGGGATGTACTCCATTGTTTCGGAGGAGATAGGGGATGGACTCCATTGAGAATTAAGTTGGCCGAAGTGTCTAGGGTAAAAGTCCTGAAATCTTATTTATTTATGGGTGCCGGTTCCCTCGAACGTAGTTCCATAAAATGGTAAGAAATAGAAGTGTTGGATTGATGAATGCATTGAATTGTGAACCATTGAGTTGAAATCTCATTTTGGTTGTTTGATAACTATGAACTTGGTAAATAGATTTACCCGAAATAGATGATTGGAAATGAATTGAGTTATGGTTATGTGTATTGAATGGTCACTGAAATAATATGTGTTGGTTAAGAAATATCCTACATTTATCTAATGCTTATGCCTTAGTTATTTCTCATATATTGTGTAGCATATCTCTACTGGGCTTTGACTCATCCTATTTGGGACACCACTTTCAGGTACAGGTGACATGCCACCTCCAAGGGCATAGCTTGGGAGGATTAAGGGTTGGAGGCTCCGTTTTGTTATATTTTCTGTATTCAAATGTAAATCCAAGCCGAGGGCTTTATATGTAAAAGAGTTAGGACTCTTCTTTTGTTGTAACCAAGTGACAACTTGAAAAGATGTAAGCCCATAGGGCACCTATTCTATTGTTAACATTTAGAAATTACATGTAATATCTTTTGTGATATAAACTCTGATAAATGAAATATAACATTTCTATTATCTTTTATGGGTCTTATGAATGGTTGGTTTGTGTCATATTTTGAGGGCGTGACAACACTAAACTTCACAAGTATAAGCGATATATTAGCGGATAAGTTTATTGACTTAATAGTTACATTACGACTGGATAGAAATGAAAATAATAACAAAAGTAGTTAAAATTATTTTTTTTAATAATATTAAAAATACTAATGAATATATCAATAAACATTATTTACTAGACATAATTTCACACATGGGCGGAACCAAAAATTCTATTTAGAGGGGACCAAGATACGTGTCTAAAAAAAAATTGGGTTAGTTTCGTACACTAATAATTGAAATTAAAAAATATATATTTTTCAAATTTTTGGGGTTGAGGCACCCTTCAACTCTTACCTAGTTCGTTACTAGTTCTACGTTAAGTGATGAATTTCACATGCATATTTAATATCTTTATTGATATATTAATTATTATTTTTTATACTTCTAATTATTTATAATAGTTCTGCATATGACATTTCAGCCATTGATTGGTAAAAGGGGAAATTACCACTATGTGACATTCTTAAAAAATTATTTCACATTTATGAAAAAAATTATAATTATAATTATTAATAAAATTAACCACATTTCTGTAATTATTTTTTAAAATTTATATTAATTTTTAATTTTCACATGAAAAAAATAATAATGTTCTCAGTTTTAAAATTAGTTGAATCAAATCAATAAGTATAAAGGAAAAAACATTTAAACTCATGCTTTTTTTTTTTTTTCATCAGTTAGTAAAATAATTATCTGGAACACTACTATGCAAAATTGATAATGTTCTTAGTTTTAAAAATTGAAAAAAAAGAATAATATTCTCAGTTTTACTAAATAGGACTTATTGGTTCAAAAAATCTTAAATAGGACATGAGCTACCATGACATTTGTAAATAACACTTTTAGGTAATTAATTCTAAAAAATACATTATTATATTGGATTTTAAGTTTATGTTAGAGATATGAGTTATATATAATAAAATATTTTTATGCCACGTGATTGTTAATGTGTCATTTTTTTGTCTAATTTTTAACAAAAATTAACTTTAGAGATGAGAAAAACTTAAAACATGAAGGGTCAAAATGAGAAAAATTAAATTTTAAGCATCAAAGTGAGAAAGTAATCAACTATAAAAAAGACAAAGTGTAATTTATCCTATTATTTATTTATTTATTTTTAGATTGGAGATGTCTCCTAAAACCCACTCGTACAATATTTGAATTGCAGTGAAATAGTGCCCACCAATTATAAATGGTAAATTAACATCTAATTGTCAAATTTAACATTTTTATTTATCGTTTTTATGTGAAATTTTATTCTTGATATTATGGAAAGATAATTTTTAACATTAGTTTTACCAATAAGCCCCTCAGTAACAATCTTTTAAAATAATATATATATATATATATGGGACCACTGTTGGAAATCGGGCTTTTAGTGGCGTTTTAAAAACGCCGCTATATCTATAAAAAAACGCCACTAATTCATTTTGTGGCGTTTAGTACCAAACGTCAAAGCTGCGGGCGTCGCTGTAGCTTTGCGACGCTTAAAAACGTCGTGATATTAGTATAGGAGGCGTTTTAAAAAACGCCGCCAAATGTCCCACTATACACACGCTGACGTCACCAATGATATTTAGCGACGTTTTTGAAACGCCGTCGTATCTATTTAAAAAATATGACCGTTACTTTGAGGGTTTAGGAGGCGTTTGTAGAAACGCCGTCATATCTTTTTTTTTTTTTTTGGTTGAGATTGTGCTAATTTTATTTGATTAAATTAAAAAGAATACCTGTAAGAAAATATAGAATTTGGTTTCTCATTCAATTAATAAAAAAAATTCCTGTAATAAAACTAACGTACAAAATATTAACTCCCATCCAAATACCTGTAATAAAACTAACAGATAAAATAATAACTCCCATTCAAATAACAAATGAAGCATTAATTCAGTTTCTCATTCAATTAATATCCAATCACCATTACCCACAAAATAACATATCCAAATCCAAAAATCATGTTTTAACATTGTCCATGTAGCTTTTGCCAGAAGGAAACATACTGGGAGTGATTCCTGCTCTACGAAACTTTGAGACATCTTTGTAAGAAGCTAACCAGATACCCTTATCTCGAACCTGCATGTCCAAGTGAAAGATTAAAAAATCAGATGTAAGGAAAACATTGTGACTAAGAACATACTAAATACAATTGAATTGCTTAGTAACATTTTTGGATTGAAATGACAATCCTTTTCTCCTGCTTTTGCAATTTATATTAACACCATACTGAAGAAGACAAGACAAATGTATAAACCAAAATAAATGGAATATGATATCTTTCCTGAATATAAGAAGAAATAAACTTAATAAATCATTTAATTATAATTACCATATATTGTTTCCACATAGATTTAACCTGTAAAAAGCCTTAACCTATATAAACTAGTCATTTTGTGTTATAAACTAGGCTTTAGGAATTCAATTAAGGTGAAGGAGGTAGATGTTTCTGCTGATAATGCAAAGGATCCAACAAAATAAACAAAAAAGAAAATGAGGATAATAATAGTAGGATTTAGTTTCCTATTTTGAATTAGAGTTTTCAGCCCTATAAATGTTAGGTTTTGCATTGTAATAGTTAGCTTTGGATTATTGATATTGAGATTAAGGTTGTGCCTATTGTGTAAGGCTATGGCCCTCTTCTTTTCACTCTTCTCTTGAACAAAATAATTCATAGCAAATTAAAATAATTATCAAAATATGTGCTTTTACATTAATTATGTGATGAATTGTTTATACCATATTGGATTCATTATCTAAGACTGTCGTCTACAGTTGTCTACAAATCTAAAACCATTATAGTGCCAAAGCTATAGATGAAATGCTGCTAAAAGAAAACAAGGGACCATAGGTAACCTCCTAGAGGTTCATGCTTCTCCTAATGATATACCACGAAATGAAAACCCATCACTTCATGTGCAGCCCATGCAAGCACGAAAACTTAGACCATATAAAGAATCAATATCTATCATTTTCAAAAAGAGAAGAGAAGAAGTTCAATCAAGTATGTTCATGTAATCAGAGTGGCAGAGTGATACCTTATACCTGATTATGTGTGAGTGAGCTAAACTTCTAAAGGGTGTAGGTATCTCCTACAAAAAGGGGTCTCCCCCTCCATAGACAACAACAGTATAAGCAAGCTCTTCCATGTGCAGAGAGTTCCCACTACCTTAGAGGCTCTCCTCCCTCATTGTCACCCTATCTCTACCTCTCCACCTCTGGTGCTTTCACACCATCTTAGTGTGTATCATGATTCTTGGACAGTCCACGACCAACAACCTCACTTACCCTTACCCCCACAAAGGAAACCTATAATAAATGCAACATTATTATGTGATGCCATCATCTGTTTTATCTAGTGATAGCATGCACATTGGACTACTTGCAGCTGCAGCTCATGTTGCTGCTACTAATAACTGTTATTAATAGTTGTTTCACTAATACTGCTGCCTTACAAATCAAATGAACATAAACCACGAACTAGTGATATTAGTACGTTTACCTTGTTAGTTCTTCTTCTTCTTCTTCTTATTCTTCTTCTCTTTCTTTGAAAGGTGAACCTATATTTAATAAGAGCAAGTATCGTAATTAATAAGATATGTTATTTGTCAAAAAAGGCTTTGATTAAATGATTGCTCACCTCTTGGGATGAAAATGCATGAGATTGTTGTTGATGTGACATTGGCCGAACAGTGGGATGACTACTAAGTGAATCCACAACCTATCATTCAATAAGAGACTTAAGTTGTATATTAGCTCTAGGCAATTTAAAGTAATAACTAGTAAAAATAATTAGAATACCTGCTGCCTATGTAATGGGTTTGACAGTGCAACAACTTGATCAACGGGCACGCCTGCAGCTTGCAATTGAGATTCCAAAAACTGAATTCGTGACTGAAAATCTGTGCGTATAGCCTGAATTTGTTTCTCCATTACTTCATTCATCTTCGACTCAAACTGCACTTGATACCGTTGAAGTTGCTCTTGAACTTGTTCCTGAACTTGAGTTTGGAAGAGACTATTCTGCTCTTGTGACCGCCTATATCCACCTCCAAAAACATCAATAGGTGACGGTCCCAATCCAAACGTCCGAACACGGCCAGGTCGCTCTGGGCCCACAACTTGTGTGAAGATTTGCTCCTGTAATGCTGCAGGGTCAGTGGAAGATCCCTCCATGTGCTCTGCTAACTCATTCATTTGAGTCTGCAAGTTTGAATGCAATAATTAGCCTCCAATATAAATATAAATCATATTAAAAGTCCAAAGATAAAGTAGTATCACATACCATAACCTCATTAACTGAATCACTATTTGACGTCCCATCTTTCATGTATGCGGCCATCCACACCTGTGACCGACTAGCAGGAACCCCATTGTTCTTTTTTGTCTCCTATAAATGAAAGACAACCAAAATCTTAAGATAAATAAGAAAATTAAATAATTAAGCAATTAAATATGTGAACAAGTTAAGTAAATAAAATAAACAACTAAGCAAATTACCTCATTGAACACTAAACACTTGGGTAGTCAATTACTATTTGACCATTGAAAAGTATTAACTTCATCTGCTTTCACTTTTCATGTTTCTAAAGATAGAAAAGTGGAGTTCTTTAAATATGTGGGTTCTGTGGCTCTCTGTTGAGCCCAAGAAGTTAAGACCAAGGTTAATCCCAAAGCATCTAGATGCGCAGCTCAACCCCATGTGAAATATTGTCTGCCTAACACAGCCCAACAGTTGTCCCCATAAGTTTGTCTCTTTGGGGTCCAATCCAAAAGGCACCTCCATCCACAATGAAGGTGTCTTGCACCATCTTGTAAGTCCATCATGGACATTGTCCACAACCAATGCAGGAGGCAAACTTACATTCCATAGCGCAAGCACAACCCTGGCTCTAATACCATGTTAGATGCATGACCCAACCCCCATGTATTCTAATCAACTGCATAGTTCTACCTGTAAAGAATGAGAAGTAATTCTCTTGACTGATTGTAGTAGCTGCCATCCCATGGAAACTGATCGTGCACAAGACCCTCGAGGTTATTCAAAATGCTCATTTGTTTGGTTTGATCTTTCAATTGCAGTTAGTCTTGCAATAATTGATGCCCTTTTGCTTTGCATGACTTTCAGAAAGGGCAGAAAATGTCAGCAATGGTTTATCACAACACCATCCTAGTAATTGGGTAGATGCAGATGATGACGAAGATGAAGGGGATGATGAGACTGAATTGTGTGTCCAATCAACGCCACCGTATCATGAAGAATGATACTAATCATGGCTTTGTCTTATTGCAAATGGGGTGGATGGACTGCTAAATTATGTTGTAAGTTCTCATGTCTCTTGGACTGAAACGCTTTATTGCTTTTGTTTTATTCTCATTTCCATAAACTAATTTAAGCAACTTCACATTGCCATGATTTTACTTTTGGGTATAAAATTCTGTTTGCAACTCAAGTATATGTGATTAGGTGAAGCCAGCATTCTAGAAGGACGGCCCATTTATGTGCCACGTTTGGATTATTATAGGCAAACTTTTTGCCAATAATTGGGCATATTAGTTTGATTGGACGGAATTGCTTAAAAGATTTACAGTGTAGACATCGTATAAACATGTAGAATACTAATGCTAGAAAAGTATTGGTTAGCAAAATCTCAACTGCTTATGAAGCAATAGGGATGATGATGACAAGTCAACTGAAATTTATTTAAGATGTGTTAAAAAATTAGCAAACTTTGAGACAGTGTAAGCAAACTTTGAGAGAATAATTATACCTCCAGTCGAACTACTGAGAAAGGCTTTCGGCCTGTTCTATGATGTAATGTCTTCTTCTTCCGAATTTTTCTATTCTTCTTGCTTGATTTCTGTCAAATATGAAATTTATTTAAGATGTTATAAAAAATTATCATATATAAAAAAAATTTCACATAAATAAAACTTTATCGATGCACTCTGAGTGCCCCAATAGTAGACCAAAGCCCGCCACTGATCCTCATGTACTCTATCTGGTCGATGAGCCAACCTTTCTGCATCATTCTTGAAGGGTTTGTATCCCATTGTTTTCACTTGACTTTTCCAATCTCTCCATTTCTTTCCAAATGAAGCCATTATTGTTCTTTTCATGGATTCATCTGCATCCGTATGAGCCTGCATTACAATTATAGACACTTGTAATATGCAATGTCAACTACACTTGTAATATGCATTTCATATGGAATACAATTGTAACTTATTTCATATTAAATATCCATATATACCTTTATCTCCCTCCATATGTTATCTTTGTTTTGTTTTGGAACATAATGCCAAGTCATAAAAGTGAGTGGTGCAAGACTCCCATCTCGTGCCAAAACGCCCAAATGTGAAACAAGGGATGTGTGTCCTTCAACTACTTGATTCAACTCATCTCGCTTGAGTCCCTTATTGTTATCAATCCAATTGCACATGAATAACATGTATATATGGTCATGTGAGTAATACAATTCAATAATATCTGTCACACATCCATAGTACGCTACATCACCTTCCACTGGATTAATGTCTTTCGCACTTGCATAGCTAGAAGTCTTTGCCTTCACGATAACCCCACTATTCTGAGTTTTTCTTCTCAACTCACGACTCCTAGTATGATACCTAGTACCATTAATTATATACCCATTAAATCTGGTGGCCTTTTGGCTGGGTCCCAAAGCCAAAATTTTAATCTCATCTGACAACGCTACATTTTCAGTAGTTAACAGCTCTGCAACCTATTTTTCAAAAAAAAGTTATCAATATTAAACATCAATTAACAGCTTCAAAAATATAGAAAGACTTGTTGTGCTTGACATGCACTTACATGAGAATTGAACCATTTGGGAAACTCATCATTGTGACGACGATTCACATCATAATCTCTGAGACGACGATGTGACCACTTAATAAATTCACGATGTTCCCTACACAATTAAACTACTTGTAAAATGCAAGATAATTATAGTTGGTATAAATACATTCACGATGAGACAAAGGTTGCGTCTATCTTACTCTCGATATGGGACAACCGCAGCGATGTTAAATAACACATACCGATGAGCCTGTACCCATGTTGTGTTATCAAGCACAAACCCTTTTCCTTTTCCTAAAGCCCGCCCCATTAATATCTCAGGATTGTCGCTAACATCACAATTCCTTAACGGTCGATGCAATTTCGACTCAACATCATGCAAGTACCTTGAGCAAAATGTCATACATTCTTCGACTAAGTATCCCTGTGCAATTGAACCTTCAGGATGACTTCGATTACGCATGTATGATTTAAGCGTCATAAGGTACCTATAAACAAAAAGATGCATACATGACTTCCAAGTATTAACAAGCAAATATATACAAAATGGACATTGGAGTAGAATTACACACCTTTCTACAAAGTACATCCATCGATATTGCACCGGACCGGCAATCTTTGCTTCCTCTGCTAGGTGAATGGGTAAGTGCTCCATTATATCGAAAAATGATGGAGGAAAAATTCTCTCAAGATGGCAAAGTGTAAGAGCAATTTGGGACTGAAGATGATTTAGACCATCCACCTCTAGGGTTTTGAAACACAACTGCTTGAAGAAATTGCTTAACTCAATTAATGGTTCAACCACTTTCTTCGGTAACAAATTTCTCACTGCTATTGGAAGTATTTGTTGCATGAGTATATGGTTATCATGACTTTTCAGCCCAGATATGCTACGATGTTTGAGGTTAACCTGACGAGAGATATTAGATGCGTAACCATCTGGAACTTTGATATTCTTTAGAAGTGTGCAGAATAGACTTTTCTCTCTATTGTTCATGGCAAAACATGCAGGAGGCAAATAATACTTGTTTCCAACCCTTTTCTGAGGATGTAGTGCCTTCCAAATTCTCATATCTTGCAAATCTCGACGAGTATTTAAATTGTCCTTCCCTTTCCCATCAACATTTAATATCGTCCACAATACATTATCACACACGTTCTTTTCAATGTGTATCACATCAAGATTGTGGCGAATCAAATTATGCTCCCAATATGACAACTCAAAGAAAATACTCTTCTTCTTCCAATTATGACCCGAGTCCCCATTTTCCTCCTTTTCTTTCCCCTTTCTATTCCGTTTGCTAGATTGTTGACGCTTAGAATTCAATTTGAACTTAGGGCCTAGTTGTTGTAGCACATTAGCCCCTGATAACTGAGTTGGACATGGTTCGAATTCATGAGTGCCATCAAAAGACGCACTAGCTTTCTGAAATTTGTGACCCTCATTCAACCAGCGACGATGACCCATGTAACATAATTTCCTTTCATTCTTCAAATATCGAGAACGAGTATGTGTGTTACAATAAGGACAAGCTAAAGCGCCTTTCGTGCTCCATCCAGACAAAATTGCATAGGCAGGAAAATCATTTATAGTCCACAATAACACAGCATGCATTCGGAACATCTAATTAGTATCCGCATCATACGTGTCAACACCGTTTTCCCACAATTCTTTCAATTCATCCACTACAAGGCGCAAGTAGACGTCAATGTTATTTCCAGGTGAAGAAGGACCATCGATGAGCAATGTCATCATCATATGAGGTTGCTTCATGCACAACCATGGTGGCAAATTATATGGCATCATAATAACTGGCCAACTGCTATGAGAGACATTCATTGCCTTGAATGGATTGAATCCATCTGCTGCTAAACCCAGTCTGACATTGCGAGGCTCACTCGCAAACTTGGGATACAAATTATCAAAAATTTTCCAGACTGGAGAGTCAGCGGGATGTCTCATTTTGGCGTCATCAATTCGGCCCTCTGCATGCCATCTCATTAAAGAAGATGTTTTGGATGACATGAACAATCTTTGAAGCCTTGGAATCAATGGAAAGTATCTAACAATCTTCTGTGGAATTCTTTGTTGCTTCTTCTTAACATCATTCTCCTCCCCCTCAAACTGTTTGTATCTAGGCATATGACACACTATGTAATCATCCATACTGGCTGTTTCCTTCCAATATAGTGAACAATCCCTTGGGCATGCATGTACCTTATGATAATCGAGGCCCAAGTCCCTGAGGAGTTTCCTAGTTGCATAAAATGACTTTGGCAAAGTTTCAACCTTTGGGAACGAATCCTTCAAAAGCTCGAGCAACATCGTGAAAGACTTGTCACTCCATCCACTAAGGCACTTGATGTGCAGTAACCGAACAATAAATGAGAGCGTTGAAAACTTCTGACACTCAGGATACAACTCTCTTTCGGCCTCTTTCAATAAATTGAAGAATTTTTTGGTTTTCTCATCTGGACCTTGTTTAATACCAGAACTTGCTGCCTCGTGAACAAAGCTTGGTGAAGGAAGTCCAAATCCTTCGAATAACATTTCATAAGTTTCATCACTATCGTTCGAATCAGTTTGCCCGGCATTCACATTGTGTGGCATAGGCGATGACAAATTCTCCCCATGAAAAATCCAACTGGTGTAACTTGGAAGAAACCCGTTGATCATTAAATGTTCCCCTAATAGGCCTTTCTCCACCAATTTGACATTACGACACCGTTTACATGGGCATGTGACTTTATTCAACAACGGCTTATTTTCACATGCAAATTTAATAAATTCCTTAACCCCTTGTATGCATTCCGGGTGCAACCTATGCTGATTTATCCAACTTTTATCCGTCTGACTCTGTCTTACACTACAAATGTCACTGCCAAATCAACAAAGTTTAAAATTACCGTTCCATTTTAATTAATCTCAACCTCAATTAAGTACCTTATAATGCACGCGACATGACATCATTCACCTCTAACTGGTCTCTAATATGTTGGTTCATCCTACTTTCCCATTCAGGAATGCACGGTCTATATTGTAAAAAGCAGTTCATACCGCTCTGTTCATCTCTAACGAAATTTCGGCAGCATCTCCCAATGGTTCTCCAAATACACGACATAGACTAGGTGTACTGCTACACCTTGTCTAGTATGTACTCGGAGAACACAAGGAATTGCTACACGAAATCTCTACGAGATGGACTTTAAACAGTAGAACTACTAATTACAATACAGACTTGTGCTCCTGAACTGTCCAAACTGGACAATCCAAGAAGAGCTTCATCAAAGATGACTAGGTATCTCTAATGAAGATTCTTGGACGGGTCTAAGGCTATTTATGCATGCATGCACCATTAATGATTGCATCCCGGTGGTGCAATCTAAATTAGTACTATCAAGCATACTAGAAGCATATCTAGTATGATGCATATTAATGAAGAAACCAAAAGTTTCTACAATGCTCTTGATAGATTATTATAGATTCAAGAAATACATTGCTCTCTCAAATCCATCAATAATAGAATAATTTTGGCAGGAACTCATGGATGTGGGAAGTTCAAACCCACTACCCAAACCAATAACTGCACCAAAGCTCGAATACTTCTGATGATGATTCAAAAAACACCAAAGAGCAGCCACCAAATGAGGAATCACATTCACATTCACAATCACAATCACAACCACAATCACAACCACAATCACAATCATATGATAGAACAAAATTATTTTTATCAACTAAAAGCACAGCATAAGATGTGATAAGAAATTGCTTTGCTTCTAAATTAATGCTCATACAAGGACACATAAACTGCCAAAGTCAGACTCTTGGAACTCAAGAGAAAGTGAAAAATCTATAAACTCAGTCATAGTTTTGATGAACATCCAATGAGAAAGACAATCATAGTTTCTTGAAAAATTCAAAACCCAACATAAACATAAACGAGCTACTAAAAAATAAAGCACAAAAAATAAATGAATTTTTTTCTGAGAGTAATTGAGACCAACTAAATTAACAATTCACAGACAAAATCACCCTATTATCATATTTAAGGGGGGCAATCCATGGCTAATATCACAATAATTGATCATTACGAAAAAAGATTCATCAAGCACTATATATATACACATATATTTCACAAAAACAAAGATTATAGGAGAGTAAGAAAAAGGAATTGAGATCAAATAAATTAGTAACAATTAACAAAATCAAATAAAGGTGTAGAGCAAGCTATAAATCAGCTTGTAAAATCAAAGCAACAAATCAGCTTGTAAAATCAAAGCAACAACAAATTCAAGTGAATTGTGAGTAAAATTGAAATCAAAGGTGCTGAGCAAGCAATAAATCAAAGTTATGACATACACAAATCAAGCACAATATCAGTTCATCTTAAGAGAGAGAGAGAGAGAGAGAGAGAGAGAGAGAGAGAGAGAAAGACAATGGAGCTCACCGATCTGAATCGCTAAGATGAAATTCGATTTCGAGAGAGAACTTTGAAATGGCTCTGATGAATCACCGATCTGTTTCACTGAGACCGAGCTGAATCTGTGAATCTCTGAATCACAGAGCTGAACTGACAGAGATAACTAGGGTTTAGACAGCACAGAGAGAGAGAGAGAGAGAGAGAGAGAGAGAGAGAGAGAGGGGGGGGAGAGAGAGAGTAGCTCACCGATCTGAATCAATTTTGAGAGAGAACTTCGAAATGCCTCTGACTTCGATTTCGAAATGCCTCTGACTTCGAAATGCCTCTGACAACGCAGAGAGAGCGAGAGAGAGAGAGCGCGAAAGTGAGAGTGAGAGTGCGAGAATGAGATTTTCGCTTATACTTGCTTTATCAGATTCAAAATAAAGGTGAAATAAGAGAGGAGGAGGGTGTTGGGAAAAAACCATTCCAAGGCATTTAAAAATGTCTTTGTTTCTTGAAACGACGCCGTTTTAATTATAGAAAAATAAGACGTTTATAAAACGCCGTTGAATATTAGAAACAATGGCGTTTTAAAAACCGCCATTAAAAAACCGCCGCCTAACCCCATATTTCCTGTAGTGGACTCATCAAAAATAATTATGGTGCTAAAAAATAGGAAATTAAACTGTTTGAGAATGACTTTTCTTTAGTGCAATGCGCCATCAAGTCCACTGGTTGTGAGAGAAAGTAAAACCCATAATTGTGGGGTTCATTATCCTTTACTACTTAAGAATGGACTTAGATGGGATTAAAAGGAGGCGAGCACCTCTCTATCAAAAAAGGAAAAGAAAAATAATAATAATATAATAGCATTATTTATTAATTATATACAAATTATGCAAGCTTGCTTCTAAGTATTTTGTTTTTAATTTAAGGAACTGTTTCTCTATGACTGAAAAAAGGAGGCTGGGCCTTGCCTCTAGTCCACCATCTGGATTGAAGGGTCCAGTCCGGCCCATTGAGCTTATTTTTGGACCCTTTTTCGATAATTTGAACCGTTCACATTTTAGGGTTTGTTGAGTACATTATCTCTATAAAAAATCACATCGATCAGATAACAAATACTATGTATTCGGATAACTTTTTTATGAACCGTTAATTTTTTGACTGTCCATTTTTTTTCCAGGAAAAAGTGATCCAAATATATAGTATTCGTTATCCGATCGACGTGATTTTGTATAGGAATAATATACTCAACAAACCCTAAAATGTAAATGGTTTTGATTATCGAAAAAGAGCCTAAAAATGGACCCAATAGGTCGAATTGGACCGGACTGTCCCAGATCTGGACCGGAGGCAATCCGGACCCAAAAAAAGGGGTCAACGTGGATAATTAAAAAACTTGGACAAAATATAAATAAATAAAAATAATAAAAAATAAAAAAGAGAGAAAGGCTAGAGACCCCTAAATTCATATATGATGATGTAGAGTTGTTAATTTGTAAACCAATCAATCCATATCATTGTAAATTTATGATTCCTATTTTAAGAATCTCAAACGTTTTCCAAAAATAAATTAATTGCTCATATTGTTGATTACATTGCCCTCCTAATTGAAGAGAAGATGACAGAGGTTTCAACAAATTATTTGGTCACTTCCATTGACAAAGGCATTTTTTGAAGTTTCAACCAACAGTATCATAAATATTTTTGTCCTCAAAAATCATAAATATTTTTAATGACATTAAAGAGTATCATTGTTAACAATATAAAATCATAAACACAATTAAAAAGGAGGGAGGGAGAATTATAAATAAATGGAACAATCACAAAATAATTGCACTACAAGTAAGAATATTTTTCGGTGCAATTATGATAAATAGGAATTACTTGCATCAAGTATAGGAATTGACTTATACCATGCATACAAGACACTTGTATCATCATGAAAATACAATTATTTCTCCATTAAATACCATTTCCCCTAAAATAAATAAATATATGTATATATATAATTATCCTAACATTATTAAAAATCATAAATCACATTAAAACCTACCTTAATTAGCAAATAATTCTTCAAGCTTGGATTAATTCAAAACAAAACAGAGGTAAGTGTAGGACTAAATTATTAATTTAGTCATTATATTGACCCACATGATATGCTAATATGAATTAGAGATTTGGCAGGATTATGATTCCATATTTTTTGCTACAATTAATTGGTAAACAAAGAAGAGTATTTTCCAAGTATCCTACTTTAATGGGAAAGTGGAATAATTGTTGAATAAGGAAATTGGTCCTCTCTCTACCTATAAAAGGATATTCAGACTACCCATCAAAATAATTCTGAATTCAATATATTGTAAAGAAGGTCAAGAAAGAGAAACCAATTTCTACTAATATTATTATTAGGTTTATGTTCAATCAATTTTGGGTCACTCGAAGGTTTCGCATAACTGATTCGAGTGTGTTATTTATTTTTCGCATTATGTTATTATTTGTGAAAATCATGATAGTTCACAATTTTCAATTATGAAGGTTATTATATGCATGACACTATAAAATTATTTAAATGTGGTATCAAAGCTCATGTTTCAGAACATTATGATTTTTCGATTAAGTAAATATCAATTAATTTTGATTACAATTATGATTGCCTCGATCAAAAATTTTCAATTTGCTAAACATGGTATGAAATTTAATATGCAACTCTCATGTTCCTACTTTAGATTGGATTGCATATTGTATAAATAATATTTATTTAATGAGTGCTAACTCTTTAATGATAAATCGAATGTTTTAATATTTTGATAATTGAATACTATGAATGATTTAATTATTTTTTATTATGAGGAAATGTTTAGTGGATAATGACCATTGTATTGTTTGATTTATTAATGCCTAAAGATATTCGTATTGCATAATAAATCATTATTATTCATGTTTTGTTGAATTTTATATTATCAAATTTTACTGTGAGGCACATTAAAGTATTATTGTGATCTTTATAGTACTAAGCATATTGTTATTTATGGATCTAACTGTAACCTTTAAAAAATTATTTCAGTATGATGTTATTACCACCATTATGTATAAACTTGATTTTTATACGTGGTTTGATGACGTACAAAAGTATATATTTCTATGTGACATAGAATATGAATTGTGTTAATATTTATTGTCTTAATATTATTTTTATGATTTAGTAATATGCATTATGATTATGATGGTGAATAATTGTGAATAAATTATTATTTATTCAATAATGTCAATGCAAAGTTTTTATTTTGATTTGAAATCTAAATTATGATACGATTTGTAATTGCCAAAGTGACCCAATTGGAATGACACATAGATACCAAATCAAATAATTGAAATTTAATACCCTTCCCAAGTATTAAAAATAATGACTTTGTAAATTGCAATTCTTTAATTACAAAGACATTAGGTTGGCCCAAAGGTGCACCACTTCTAAGTAATTGTTGAATTGGAATAGGATAGTTGATGGGTATTCATAATTGATATTAGAATGAATACCCAAAGGTAACAGACCTACTTAATTATGAATATTTTATCAACTAGTCCTATTGGTGAAAAGAGAATCACCATAATTGTTAAATAGTATGCCATTAGATTATCCCAAAGGTTGTTTATGGTAATACTATTTGTGATTGTTTAAACATGTGTTTATCTTGACTAATTATCAATTATTGATTACTCTTAGCATTAATGTAGTGAGCATAAATTATTGATTAAAGTTTTATTTCGCTATATTTGTATACTTTGTTTGTTTTGATTTTAAATGAAAAAGATTTCTCAAAAAAATAAAATAAGTCCAGTTTCACTTTGATGTCTTGAATTTTGACTTAGTATTATTATTTGAGAAATTTACTGCTATTATGATTCAAGCAGTATAAAAGAAAGAAAAGATTTTTCATAAAGTATAAAAGGATCGAACAAATAAAGTTTATGTTTTTGTGCGAATGAGTATAGCAAACATTAAGTTTTAACTTTCTTAAATTGATAATGCTAAATAATGTGAAATAATGTTTCCGAACTATTAATAAGTTTTTTTGCTGGGACACTTATGGTTAAGCTTACCAACATAAAGTTTGATGGTATGCATGAGATGTATGAGCATGTCATTGAATTATCTAACTTGACTGCTCAATTAAAGAATTTAAGAATATTTGTGAATGAGTTTGTTTTCGTGCAATTTATTTTGAATTATTTATGTCTTCAGTATGAGTCATTTATATTGACTAGTATGTTTATTTAAGAAGAGACAAAACTTAAGTAATTGAGATATTATTTATTGGTCTTATAATTCAAGGAGCCGAAAAGGAAGAATGCTTATAAAATAAGTCTATTCAAGATTTTCAGTCTCATAAGAAAGAAAATAGCTATTCATGTTTTTTAATTCGATGCAAGATTATTTTCAAACCAATTATGTTAAAATCTCCAATTGAAATTATTGGGACTTATTGTTTATTTTTGGACATTCCTCATTATTTAGACTCTATTTAAAAAATTTATGTTCATTCTAATTTTTTGAAAATTATTTATTGATTTGTCCAAACTTAATTAACCTTGACGGTTATCTCCAAAAATTTAGAATAAAAGTTTAATTTATTGATAACACTTTTTCTGTTAATTTTGGTATTATTATGATGGTTTGTATAAATTAAAATTTAATGATTTATCAAAAATTTAATTTATCTTGCATCATTATGTTGGTCCTAAATATAGCTTGATAAATGAAAACTCCTCAAAATTGTGGCATAAAAGATTGTACTATTTTTTTTTCTTTGAAAAAAGTTATAAAAACTAATAAAGACGAGATTGTTTTGAACTTAGATTGTATTACTTTTAGTGGAAGTATGAGTTGTATTAAGGAAAAACAATTCAATCACATTATGTAAAGTGCCACAAGATATATATGGCTTCTTCATATTACCCACATAGACATTAATGTACCTTTTGACACTTCATGTTTGGTAAATAAAATTATTTTATCATTTTTATAGATGAATTTTCACTTCATGATTTTGTTTATTCATTGTATAAAAGATCTCTAGTAAATTGATATCATTGAGGTATACATTATCAAGGAAGAAAGACAATTAAACAAAAATGTGAAAATCATAAAGATAGTGTAAAGCACAAGTCTATTTGCTAAATTCTATGAAAGACATAATATTTGTGAATGCCTTAGTAGAATGATGCAGCTAAGAAATATTATTGTGCTCTAATAATATGACTAAGAGTATGTTAAATAATTTCTAAATACCCATAACATTGTGAATGTATGTCGTTGATCTATTGTTTTCATATAAAATCGGGTTCCTAGTAAGGCAGTTCCAAACATTCATCATGAACTGTGAACAGGAAGGAAACTGAACTTAAGACACCTGCATGTTTGGGGTTGTCTACAAAAATTAGAATTATTGATCCACATGAAAAGAAATTGGATTTCAGAATAATCAGTGGTTATTTTGTTGATTATCTTGAAAATTCAAAGGGAATTAGTTTTACTATCTTAACCATGGTACAAGAATTGCAGAAACCAATAATAGAAAATTTAATAAGAATGGTGAAATCAGTGGGAGTGATAAATCATGAAATATGATTACTCAATAAGTTTGGGTACAAGTATCATTATCCATAATTTGAAGGAAATTGTTGTTCCTATAATTGTTAAACAACTTAATGTCTTGGAACAACAAATGAATAATCAATTACTTCATAATGTAATTATCACTAATGAAAAGTTGTAGAAGAACCATAAGAGATAATATTAAGAAGATCTCATAAGGTAAAGAGATTTATCATTTCGGATGATTATATGATATATCTATAACAATCTTATTATAATATTGGGATAAGTAAAGACTCAATTTTATTGTCACAAGCCATAGAAAGTATTGATTCTACTAAAAGAATTGATGTCATGAATGATGAGTTGAAATCAATGGACCAGAATGAAATTTGGGATTTCATTGAATTGCCTAAGGATACAAAGGGCAATATAAAATGATATAATGTTAAATATGTGTCCAAAGATTTTACTCATAAAGTAGACATTGATTACAATGAGATATTCTTTTTTCACTTGTATCTTAAAGGGCTGATTTAGAATCATTATGACATTAGTAACTCATTATGATATTGAGTTGAATATATGTGAAAACTAATTTTCTGAAAAAGAGTTTAGATGAAGAATTTTTGTAGATCAACTCAAAGGTTTCTCTATTGAGGAAAATGAAAATGTGACTTGCAAACTAAAGAAATCAATTTGTGGACTTAAACAAGCTTTCGAAAAATTGTATCTCAAATTTTATGATACTTTTTTTCCTTTGCATGTAAAGAAAATATTTTTAATTAGTGTACATATCCAAAGATCAGTAAGAGCAAGTTTATATTTACGATTTTGTATATTGATGATATTTTGCTTGTCAATAATATACGTGATTTATTGCACGAGTTAAGAAATTTGTCTTTAAGAACTTTGAAATGAAATATATTAGTAAGACAACCTATGTGATAGAAATTGAAATATTTCTAAATGAACCACATGAATTGTTGAAATTGTCGTGGAAGGTATATATTAAAAGTTCTATAGAGATTTAGAATGAGAGAATATTCACATAAAGTTGTCCATGTTCTGAAAGGAAATAAATCCAATCTCATGCAACTTTTTATAAAATCAATTAGAATAGAAACAATTTTTTTATACATTTATTGTATGAAATTCAATGCTCAAATAAGGAAGTGATAAGGTAATTATAAGAAACAAAAGATTATTCGCTCACATTTATGAAGTCTAACAATCATGAATTGATTGGCTACTTAGATTCAGACTTCAGATGATATATTGATAGTAGAAAATTCGCTTTTGGTTCTTTTTTTCTTTTATGTGGAGGAGTAATATTAAGAAAAGTGTAAAATGAATTATCATAAGTATCCTCTATGAAAGTTGAATTTGTGGTGTGCTTTGAGACCACAATTCATGAATTGTTATTGCGAAACTTTAACTCAGGACTTGGGATTGTCGACTTTTATTGCCAAGTCGTTGAGAATTTATTATGATAATTTCGCAATTGTTTTATTTTCTCAGAATGACAAGTATTCTAATGATGCTAAACACCTAGAATTGAAATACTTTGTCGTTAAAGAAGAATTTCAGAAATAGAGAGTGTCGATAAAACACATAAGTATATAACTTTTAAGTGCAGATCTATTGATGAAAGGATTACTCTTAAAGATAATTAAGAAACTTGCCAATTGGGTCTTGAATGTAATCCATAATAGTTGTTTATGATTGATTGTGTTATTTGACACATTGAGATCACATTAATTGTGTTTTTGATATATTTCTTGTTATGAAATGAGTACGTACACATATGAGAATGAATGAATAATAGGAATAGTCTTTTATAAAAGACATTATCGTTGGACCTCTTTATACTCTTCACTTAAAGGGCTATGTTAAATGTGGGAGCTGAATATCGGTACATGCAGGAAAGCCGAATGAATCTGAAGAAAATCAGGATATATATATTATATTCGGCTCCGTCTTGGACGATCCCGAAGCCGAATAGATTAATCGGCTAGAGAACCAGTTGAACAAAAAGCCGAGTGGGAATTGGCATACGACAGAAGGGTCGAATGAGCAATCATGCGATGGATTAAGAGTGGGCTTGACCCTAGGGCCTAGAAGCGAATATAAATAGAGAAACATCAACCAAAGAGAGGTATCTGAGAACAGACCCAAGAAACTTAAGGCACAAGCAACTGAGAGACATATACTAACTTGTCTGTCAGAGTGCTAATTCCGGCACCCCCGATCGAAGTGTTAATCCTTTTTTCAGGTGGCAATCAGAGGATCAGGAACCTCTTACAGGATCCAAGAGTATTTCCAATCCACTTCTCCACAATTGGCGCCCTCTGTGGGAATACTTAAGTACATCCATGGCGGACGTAACAGAAGATCCTCCGATAATTGTTGACGAAACTATGCCAAGAGACATGCTAGGACCGGAGAACATCGCCACACGACGGGCCTTAAATTTCGACTCAGTAGCTCAGACCCCACCCTCAACTTCAATGCATGAGACAATGCAGACGATTATGGATCAAGCAAAGCAAAATGAGCAGCGGCTGGAGAACATGATTGCTGAGAACGAGCGCCTGTGCCAAGATTTGGCCTTGGAGGCGACAAAATCTTAGCAGGCCATATGCCAAGACCGGGGTCGATCTTTGGGAAAGAATGATGGTCGACGATGTCGACTCTGAAAACGCGATAATTACAGTGATTTTGGCTCATCATCCCTAGAGCCCAGAAAGAAAGGACGCGTTGAGGTATCTAGCTCATCTGAAGGAAGTCCATATCTATGGCATAAACGAGGGAGAAGCGATGATTTGGATGAGGAAGATAAACACGACCCTTTCGTGCAACAAATTGCAAGGGTTATGCTACCTAAAAAGTTCAAGGCACCGTCGTTCACCCTCTACGACGGAAAATCGGACCCCACCGATCACATTCGTCATTATAAGCAAACGATGGCGCTCTATGCTGACGACGAAGCCCTCATGTGTCGAATATTTCCAAGCAGTCTGGGACCACTGGCCATGAGGTGGTACTATAAACTGGAGCCGACATCGATTAAGAGCTTCCACCAACTCCAAAAGTCATTTAGGGCGAGATTCATCACTAATGAGGTCCAGCCGAAGGAAGCCGATTCTCTCTAGGCCATGCAAATTAAACCGGGAGAAACTCTTCGTGAATATTCGACCCGCTATTGGGAATGCTTTAATCTGGTAGATGATGCTTGCAAAGACTCCATGGCCATCACCGCCTTTAAGATGGGATTGCATCCTAATAGTTCCCTCTACAGTTCATTAACCAGACGACCCCCCAAAACTGCCTGGGCGTTAATGAAGAAGGTTGAAGAATACTACAAAGTGGAAGACGTTGCCCTGCGGGTCAAAGCTAGACGGAAAGCCGTTAAGATGGCCACGCCGGGAATTGTTCAGCCGATTAGCGTCGTGCCATCAAGAAGTCTTAAGCGGCCGAATCAAGCTAAATGAGACAAAAGGCGTGATTCGCGCCGATCAAATGACCAATGTTCACATCGAGCTAATAAACAATATCAAGTGGATAGCAGGCGCACAAGGCGCTCAGGTAAGAAATATACGGAGCTAACAGAGCTGATCAGTAAGATTCTGTCGAAAGTTCAACACCTTCCGTTCTTCAAGTGGCCGCCCAAGATGACGGGACCTCCTGATGCGAGACGACGAGATAAACAGTATGAGTATCATAAAGACCACAGCCACGACATCGATAGTTGTTATGCATTAAAGGATCATTTGGAAGAATTGGTGCAAGACAACCGTCTTACGTAACATATCCCAAAGAATTATTCAACAAATACAGTATTTCTACGGCCGGAGTCACCTCCTTTTGGTGTAATTCATATGATATATAGCTTGCCGGCGTCATCCGAGGTGCATACAATTCAGTTGCAGTCCAGCCCCCATAGCCAAATGACGCTAGTGAAACAGCCCCATGACACTAGAAGGATTAGTTTCGATGATAGTGACTTAGTTGGAGTGACTCACCCCCACACTGATCCCCTCGTCATCAAGCTACGCATAAACAGATTCAACGTTGAGCGTGTTCTCATTGACCAAGGTAGCACTTCAGAAATAATGTATTACAAAAATTTCGTCAAACTTGGCCTCGCCGACTCAAACCTGTCTCCGGCTGATTATCCGTTATTCGGCTTTAATGCTAACTCGGAGTATCCTTTGGGCAAAATCACACTACCAGTACGGGCCGGTACCAGATCAGTAGACGTAGAATTTCTGGTTGTCAAGCTTCCTTCACCGTATAATCTTATCATGGACAGAACTTGGTTACATACAATGCAAGCCGTGCCAAACACCTACCATAAACTACTTCGTTTTCCAAATGAGTACGGTATCGAACAAATTTGCGGCTCTCAGAAATCAGCACAGGCATGCTATCTTCTTGCTGCAAAGAGACTAAGGAAGCTGGAAGTGCATTCAATTGAGGTACCAGATAGGGAGAGCCTCGAAGACGTTGGGAAGATCCAACTAAAAAGGCAACAGAAGCCCTGGATTGGGTCAAAATTGGCAGAAATCCTAACAAGTTCTTCATGATCAGCGCTTCCTTGGATAAACTTGAAAGGCAGGAGTTGGTATCCTTCTTACTCGGCAACATTGATGTGTTTGCATGGTCCCCATATGACATGCCAGGAGTGGATCCATCTGTGGCCCAACACCGCTTAAATGTTGATCCGAAATGTATGCCAATTATTCAGAGAAGTCGGCAGTCAGCGTGGAGCATACTTCGGCCGTTGTTAAAGAAGTAGATCGGTTACTTGACGCCGGGGCGATTCGCGAAGTAACCTATCCTATATGGTTGTCCAATACTGTGGTTGTAAAGAAGAAGAATGGCTCTTGGCGTGTTTGTGTGGATTTCATGGACTTAAACAAAGCTTGTTCCAAGGACTATTTTCCTTTGCCCAGAATAGACCAACTCGTAAATGCAATGGCACATCATCAACGCATGAGCTTCTTGGATGCCTACAGGGGCTATCATCAAATTGCCATGCATCCAGAGGATCAATAAAAAACCGCATTCCTCACCCCAAGAGGAACCTATTACTACAAGGTCATGCCTTTTGGGCTGAAGAATGCGGAGGCAACTTATCAAAGACTAGTGACTGCCATGTTCAAGGAACAACTCGACCATACCATAGAAGTATACATTGACGATATGGTGGTCAAATCTAAGGAAAAGCACTCCCATCTAGCCGATTTGTCAGAAACATTCGGCATCCTTCGAAAGTACAAGATGAAATTGAACGCCTCGAAGTGTGCATTCGGCATCGGATCCGAAAAATTGCTTGGCTACATCGTTAACCACCACGGAATCGAAGCCAATCCGAGGCAAATCACGGAAATTCTAGAGCTTGGATCCCCTCGGTCAGTCAAAGAGGTTTAGAAGCTGATGGGAATGGTAGCCGCGCTCAACAGGTTTATCAGCCGTTCCACAGATCGTTGCCGACAATTCTTTCACACACTTCGGCAAGGCAGAGCATTTGATTGGACCCCCGAGTGCCAAGCCGCTTTGGACGGCTTGAAGTCTTATCTCCAATCAGTACCACTCTTGGCAACACCTACGGCAGGCGATCCACTCATTTTGTATCTGGTAGTATCCGACCGAGCGGTCAGCGCCGTACTATTAAGGGAAGAACTTGGGAAGTAGCGACTAGTTTACTATGTGAGCAAAGCTATGGCTGACACCAAAACATGTTACCTTCTATAAGAAAAGCTTATCCTTGCTTTTGTCATGGCTGCAAGAAAACTGATGCACTACTTTCAGGGGCATACCATTGGGGTACCAATGAAATATCCCCTTCGGTCGGCGCTCCGCAACGCAGAAGCGTCAGGGCGCGTTTCGAAATGGGCTCTTGAACTCAGCTAGTATGATATCCAGTTTCTACCCAAAACTTTCATCAAGGAGCAAGTGCTTGCCAACTTTGTAGCCAAATTCACAGAATCCTTCGCCGACTTTGAGTTTGATCGAGTGCAACCTAAGCCTAATTGGAGAATGCATATTGGAGACATTTGGAAGATGTATTGTGATGGGTCATCCAACTAACGTGGCAATGGCACTGGCGTAGTAATCATGACCCCCGAAGGGGCGATAATAGAACAGGTTGTCAAACTGGGCTTCGATGCATCAAACAATAAGGCCGAATACAAAGCATTGTTAACTGGCCTACGGAATTCAACCAGTTAAAAGGGGAATATGCATCCAAAAATGATCGCATGGCTGCTTATATGAAAATGGTGAATCCTTTGCTCACGAAATTTGATCACCACGAACTGAATCAAATAACCCGAAATCAGAACACACATGCGGACGCCCTAGCTTACCTAGCCTCTGCCATCAACTCAGAAGTTAAGCGGACAATTGAAGTAGGTTTCGTCTCTAAGCCGAGCATTGCCCCTTCAGAATCAGTTTAGATAAATGTTATTGAACCAACTCCAAGTTAAATGGACCCTATCGTTGTATTCCTATTGTCGGAGCAGCTCCCGATGGATAAGAAAGAGGCACACAAATTACGAAACAAAGCCCTCCGATACTACTTGGATCTGCAGGGGAAGCTTTACAAAAAATCTCTCTCTGGATCGTACGTAGAATGTGTTCACCCGAATAAAGTTGAAGAACTCTTGTCTGGAATACATGAAGGCAGTTGTGGTGCCCATTCGAGCGGATGTTCTCTGGCCCATCGAGCTGTAACGCAGGGGTACTATTGGCCGACCATGCGAACTAATGCTGAGTGTTATGTCAAGAAATGCAAACAATGCCAGAAATTTTCCTCAACTCATTTGCTTGCCGAGGACTTAAACTCTATCACTAGTCCTTGGTCATTCGCTTAATGAGGGCTTGATATCGTCGGACCATTACCACGGGCTCCTGGGAACAAACGATTCTTAATTGTCGCGACGGACTATTTCACAAAATGCGTCGAAGCGGAGGCACTAACACGTATTCGAGATGCCAACGGTAAGCGTTTTGTATGGAAAAAATCATAACGAAATTCGGCATACCACGAGCGCTTGTATCAAACAATGGTACTGTGATAACCCTGGTCCGCGTTATGCTAATTAATCTTGATTGTGATTGTGATTATGTGTTTGATATGATTTTGAGTGCCATTTATATGAATATATGTGGTTTTGAATTTCTATCTGTTCACCGTAGGAAAATCTGTTAGAATCTGTGATTTGAACTGAAAATTGAAGGCCTTATTGGCCACAGAAACCGAAATTGACTACGCCATTGTGGTTGGCGTAATTTTTATAGCCTACGGTGAAATTTAATTAGAAATTGGTTTGGATCAAAATAATTAGATTAAATTGATTGAATTGGGTACAATTAATTAGCCTTAATCAAGTCTAATTAGATAAGCCTATAAATAGGCCCTTATACACTTAAGTCCCTCATTTTTGTGAACTCAAAATCTGAATTTGCACTCTAGAGAGAGAGTGTGTCGATTCGAGAGAGAGAAAGAGGGAGAATTGTGCATTTTGACTCAAAGATTGTGGATTGGGAAGCTACACTCAAGAATTAACAAGAATTTGTGAAGATTGAAGCTCCAAGATGAGTATTTTAGCATAAATTCATAAGTTAAATTTGTAATTTTGTGAATTCAAAGAGAATATGTAACCAAGAGCAAGAATTAAGTTGTAATTAAGGAATTTGGAGTCAATGAATGCATGTATGTTTAGAATTGCCATGAATTTGCATAAGCTAGCATGTAACATGTTAATTATGAAAGATTGGGCATTGAATCATACATGCAAGCATGGTTTTCTTGAGTTTCATGGTTATAAGCACCATTTGTACCATTTGTAATAGAAATGGAGTCAAGAATTGACATGCATGCATGATTGATGAATTGCTCATTTCCTCCCTGTGAAATTTTCGTATGATGCTTATAGACTAGCCACTGTTTACATCGATAAGATTGCTCGTTTGCATGGGGTCCCAGTATCTATTGTGTTAGACAGGAATCCTAAAATGTGTTTGAATTCTTACAAGCCTTCAAGAGGCAATGGGAACTGAATTGTGATTCAGCGCTGCTTTCCATCCGCAAATTGATGCATAATCAGAAAGAACTTTTTTAGATTTTGGGAGAAATGCTCCAAATATATGCATTAGATTTTTCAGGGAAGTTGGAAAAATCTACCCATCGTTGGCAGACTCTGCTTACAACAACAGCTTACACTCTAGTTTCGGTATGGCACCATACAAGCCTTGTATAGAGGAAAAGGTAAGTCTCTGACTGATTGAGAACAGAGTGTTGCTTGATTTTGAGACTAAGCAAATAACTATCAAAAGGATTGGAACCGTTGAATTAAAAGTATTCCGAATTGTTGTCGACTACAGGTAAAATAAGTTTGGAGGACCAAACTTCCTAAAGGGGGGAAGACTGTGATAACCCTGGTCCGCGTTATACTAATTAATCTTGATTGTGATTGTGATTGTGATTATGTGTTTGATATGATTTTGAGTGCCATTTATACGAATATATGTGGTTTTGAATTTTTATCTGTTCACTGTAGGAAAATCTATTAGAATATGTGCTTTGAACTGAAAATTGAAGGCCTTATTGGCCACAGAAACCGAAATTGACTACGCCATTGTGGTTGGCGTAATTTTTATAGCCTACGGTGAAATTTAATTAGAAATTGGTTTGGATCAAAATAATTAGATTAAATTGATTGAATTGGGTACAATTAATTAGCCTTAATCAAGTCTAATTAGATGAGCCTATAAATAGGCCCTTATACACTTAAGTCCCTCATTTTTGTTAACTCAAAATCTGAATTTGCTCTCCAGAGAGAAAGAGGCAGAGTTGTGTATTTTGACTCAAAGATTGTGGATTGGGAAGCTACACTCAAGAATTGACAAGAATTTGTGAAGATTGAAGCTCCTAGGTGAGTATTTGAGCATAAATTCATAAGTTAAGTTTGTAATTTTGTGAATTCAAAGAGAATATGTAACCAAGAGCAAGAATTAAGTTGTAATTGAGGAATTTGGAGTCAATGAATGCATGCATGTTTAGAATTGCCATGAATTTGCATAAGCTAGCATGTAACATGTTAATTATGAAAGATTGGGCATTGAATCATATATGCAAGCATGGTTTTCTTGAGTTTCATGGTTATAAGCACCATTTGTACCATTTGTAATAGAAATGGAGTCAAGAATTGGCATGCATGCATGATTGATGAAGATATGAAGTTTGAATGCATGAATTTAATGTATTGGAAGTAAGTTTGGTATAATTTGGGTTTGCATGTGATTGATTCATAAGATTTGAGCTTCATAATGTAGTAAATTGGTGCTTGTAGCATGTTAGAAGTTGTATATGAGAGTTATGGGTTATAAAATGCAAGCTATGTTGATTTGAATGCAAGTTTGAAGCTCAAACTGGTTGCTGGAAATTCTAGAATTCGGCATGTTCGCTCGAGCGGGGAAAGCGCCGCTCGAGCGTGAAATTCTAGTTCCCAAAACTTTTACAGACATGGACATCCGCTCGAGTGGGTAGATTCACGCACGAGCAGGGAGCCATGTAGTTTGACTTTCAGCTAGAGCGTCTGAATTCATGCTCGAGCGTAAAAATGAGGTAACCAGCACTTTTGCAGACAAAAGGGGTCCGCTCGAGCGGCGAAATCTGCGCTCGAGCGGGGATCCCTGTTTCAGATATTTTGAAAAGTGGTTTTATGATTTGTTTTCCGTTCTCTTTCATTTCTAAGCACTCTTACACATGCATTGAGCATTATGAATGAGTTAAAATGATAAGAAAGGAGCCTAAGAGGAATGTATGAATTAAGAATGGATTGAATAGTTTGTGACCCATATGTGTTATGTAATGTGTAAGGTCGAGCTCAAGGGAAAATCCATCGGCGAAACGCTGTGAGTAATATCTTAGTAAAGATATTTTCAAGTACGTTACTTTCCGAATGCTACTTCTGTATAAGCTTCATGGATTTGTTGATTTGAAATATGAATGAGTATTCTATATGCCTAATTTTGTATAAGGCCGTTTGATACGTTGATATATCTGAATTGGGCCAAAGGCAGTCGGACATGAATGAGTGGGCCAAAGGCCGTCAGACGTGAATGAGTGGGCCAAAGGCCGTCAGACGTGAATGAGTGGGCCAAAGGCCGTTGGACGTGAATGATTGGGCCAAAGGCTGTCGGACTTGAATGATTAGACCAAAGGCCGTCGGACGTGAATGATTGGGCCAAAGGCCGTCGGACATGAATGATTGGGCCAAAGGCCGTTGGACATGAATGATTGGGCCAAAGGCCATTGAATATGAACGATTAGCCCAAAGGCCGTTAGACATGAATGCAAAGATGGGCCAAAGGCCATTTGAATATGTCACCTGATATGTTGGAATACTGTGATGGGCCATAGGCTATTTGAATGAAAAGGATCACGATCATGAATATGAAATACGCATGGATATGAATATAAAGAGAATGGGCTCGTGGCCATTTGATACGCCTGATATGTTCGAACTGGGCCCGAGGCCGTTTGATATGTTTGAATTGGACCAAAGGTCGTTTTGAATAAAGAGTTGGTTGGACCAAAGGTCGTTTCGTATAGATGGACCCGAGGTCGTATTGTTTTATATAAGAATTGGACCTGAGGTCATCTGCATATGGATATGATGTGTTGGGCCCGAGGTCGTTTTGCTTTATTGAGATTTGTAATTCTGATGTGAATGAGAATAGTGGTTCAAATATGTACATTATGAGTATGATTCATTTATGAACGAATCTCATTCATTAACCTCTTTATTTTGATATTATTCATTGGGCGTTAGCTCACTCTCATTTATATGTATGTAGGTGAGCAAAGGGATATCCAACCCCAGCCTTAGTGGAATTTAAGAAAGGAACCCTAGTATTGTGAAGTCAGCCCTAGTGCCTCTCGCAAGAGGCTTTGGTTATGATCTTTTGTATTTCTTTTGCTACTTCTATTGGTCATGATAGACCATTTATATGTATAAGCTTTTAGCATGGCTGACTATGTGTTTGAATGATCCTGAGTGTGCAAGATGTTAACTACTGATACGTGGTGTGAGTTATTATTAAGTATATGTGAAATGTTTCAACATGCCATGTAAGCATAGCTCATTGGACAAAATTTTTAAGTTTGCTTCCGTTCGGCCCCTTAACTCTGATGGAATATCTTTTGTTTTGGTTTGAGGCCGTAGGTAATCTCACGATTACTGGCCAATTATGACCTTAATCTATAGGGGCGGGTTCAGGTCATGACAGAGTGGTATCAGAGCACGCATTAATAACTCACACACTTGTCCAAATGAGCCATAAGGTGTGTAGAAAAGACTTAAGATGCATCCATTTGATAAGTACATGATGTAAGCATTGAGAACATGTGATTATATGAGATCTGAATTGTTGCACTAATATGTACAACGAGTTTTGCTTTGTTATAATGCACGTACATGAACATGCGAATCATGAAAAGTTGCTTACGTGCATTCGATTCTACAAATGGATGTCTATGTGGAATATGAATATCGTCAAATGTGTAATTATCTAGTAAGTGTTCTACACGCGATATCTAATAAGTATGAAATCGTCTATTTTGCATGTGATTAATTGTGTCTTGACGATACGAAAATGAGAATATAACAATGTGCCTATGTGCGAATGTACCTATGTGTATCTGTGTTTATTTCTGTATTGGGCATTCTTGTATTTGGCATGGCTTAATAAGAGTTTGTGTAGATCATGGATAAAGTGAGGGCATACGAGTTGGAAGGCTCTTCCACAGCCCGACTTGATAGACTGGAAAGAATAGTACAAGAAATAGCAGAGACCTTAAGACAACAACATCAGTTGCCGTTACGGCAAGAACCTTTGCAACTACCAGCACAAGAGCACCAAGTGAATGTGTTGGAAGTCACAAAATAAGTTGAGGTGCTAGACCGAACACTGATGACTGAAGCTAACGTGAACTGACCTTCTGAATGGAAAAGCAAGAGACAAGGCTTTTCTCAAAGAAGGGGTCATTTAAAAAGCAAAATACGGGATCATCGTGCACTTCAAACTCTACAAGGAATATAGCACCGACATGTAATGAATGTGGTAAGAAACACTGAGGAGTTTGTTATCGAATTTTGAGGGCTTGTTATGGGTGTGGTGGAATGGACCATCTGGTAAGGAACTATCCCCGAAATGAACAAAATGTGAATAGATCCTCTGCCTCAGTTGGATTCGTACCAATGGCGGAATTGCTAACCAAGATAGAGTAATTGCACTCGTCCCAGAAAGCACTTAGAATACTACGACCGTTATCCCAGGTAATTATACTGTTTATGAACGAATGCCTATATGTTGACTGACTCTGGACTGGTACGTGTGTACATCTTTGCTTGGGATATTATTTTATTCGATTTGGCGCATTCTTTCATATCTGCTATATGTGTGTCTAGATTGGTCAGACCCACAGGATCAATACCTTATTTACTGTATGTATCTGCCCCATTTGGAAAATTTGTGAAATACGTATTGGGATATTGATTGACTCTGTGCATGCACATATACATCTAAATCTCAGCTTAGGGTGATTTGTTATATCATTGTCTTCAATGACTAAACCACTGGAATTATGACTTTGTGATTGTGTGACTAAGTTGAGCACCCCAAATAATGAACTCTACGAATTGTGAGATCATGTATTTTGATTGGTAGAGAATTGACTGGACTATGTGACTATACTGAGCTTGACCCATAAACCTATGCTTTTGTGACTGATTTGGAACCTTTGCATGACAAATCCTATATTATGTGTAACCGAGGAGCTTTGTTTAATGTGTTACTATGCACCATGTGTTTGCATATAAGACTTATTTGGGAACTGTTGTATTGATTATGATACATACCTCCTGATATGAATAACCGCAAGCATATACAACTACACCCGAACTTATGTGGACAATGCCATATTGTACATGACTTGAAATACTTTGATATGAACAGTTGGGATGAATGACTCCGATGTGACTTTGAGAACTGACGAACTTAGGGCAATTGTGAAACTCTTGACTATGTACCTTAGCAAACGAAGTATGCCTTACAGAACCAAATGTACCCCATTTGAGAAAACTTTTATCTGATTTGATCTGATAGAACTTTTGTTTGATTTGGCCTGATAGAACCCTCATTTGATATAATTTGATGAGACTTTTGTTTGATTTAATTTGACAAGACCTTTGTTTGGATTGATTTGATAAGAACCTCTATCTGAGTTAATTTTGTTAAAGGGGAATAAGAATTGCTTATAAATAAATAGCCTGATTATTCTTGGCAGGAAAACTGATAGACCCAAAACTTGAATTTGTTTGGAATACTTGACTTATTTGAAAGACCTTATGTGGGCTATCAACAGATTGATCTAACCATGAACAGCATTAAGAACCAACCTTTATTTGTTGGAGACATACATGTTATGAATGAATAGAATTGTGCAAATCCAGTGATTGGGTGTTTAAGGAATGACTGTTTCTGTGTTACTGAATTCCTATCTATTTGACGCTATGGAAACCGATGACGGCAGATTGATTTGATTATAAATAGTACTGAACATTTATCTTTGACTGATCAGAATATGTTTTGTATGGGAGAATAGTTGCTTTAGTGCTATCGAATTTTGGGAAATCATGTTATGGTAATTGTCAACTGTGAACTGTTTTGATTGTGAACACTACGGCATTAGAAAACCTTGATTATCCGAAAGTGTGTGAATTTAGTACGCCTTGTAAATAACTGCTTAGTGCCATTGCATTTTGTAATTGGGGCTTTGAGGATGTGTAAATTGTGTTTAACATGTGATTGACTACTTTAATATTATCTTGGACGACATGGGGATTAATATATGAATTGCCTTGTGCTTTTGACGACTATCAGATAATGTAGAAAGACTCGATGGAACAAAGAATTGAATATTGGACTGAATTGTAAACTGTTGAATGATTGAGAACACGTGTACTATGTTAGAAATTGACTGCTTCGATATTATTGTACTTTACTATCGATGCTATGGGGATATGTGAACTATGTACATTGTATGGTCAATTGCTTTGTTGTTACCTTTGTTGACTCGGGAATCAGTGTCTGGATCCACTTTAAATTCTCGAAGACTTTTGATTGACCTTGGATAATTGTGATAAGTCACTGAACTAAATACTGAATTGGATTGGGAATTGCGGAATTATTGAAGAATAAATTGAACTTTTGTGACAAAGGAATAGACCGAACTTCTATGTAAAGTTAGCTGACATCTGAAATAAATATGTTGGTGACCTACCATGAAGAGGGCAATTGGTGAATTTGAGTCTAAATATTTTCGGTGCCAACAAGTCAAAGTCGAATATCAGATATTGGTGGAACTACTTCAAACTCTCTCTATTTCGGAATGGAAATAGGAATATGTGACTACGAATTTCATTGTGGGGCTACCTTGGACACCCAAGGTATAAGTCCCGTTTGGGTTATTGTATATAGAATTACTAAGTTTGCTCATTTCCTCCCTGTGAAATTTTCGTATGATGCTTATAGACTAGCCACTGTTTACATCGATAAGATTGCTCGTTTGCATGGGGTCCCAGTATCTATTGTGTTAGACAGGAATCCTAAAATGTGTTTGAATTCTTACAAGCCTTCAAGAGGCAATGGGAACTGAATTGTGATTCAGCGCTGCTTTCCATCCGCAAATTGATGCATAATCAGAAAGAACTTTTTTAGATTTTGGGAGAAATGCTCCAAATATATGCATTAGATTTTTCAAGGAAGTTGGAAAATCTACCCATCGTTGGCAGACTCTGCTTACAACAACAGCTTACACTCTAGTTTCGGTATGGCACCATACAAGCCTTGTATGGAGGAAAAGGTAAGTCTCTGACTGATTGAGAACAGAGTGTTGCTTGATTTTGAGACTAAGCAAATAACTATCAAAAGGATTGGAACCGTTGAATTAAAAGTATTCCGAATTGTTGTCGACTACAGGTAAAATAAGTTTGGAGGACCAAACTTCCTAAAGGGGGGAAGACTGTGATAACCCTGGTCCGCGTTATACTAATTAATCTTGATTGTGATTGTGATTATGTGTTTGATATGATTTTGAGTGCCATTTATACGAATATATGTGGTTTTGAATTTTTATCTGTTCACTGTAGGAAAATCTATTAAAATATGTGCTTTGAACTGAAAATTGAAGGCCTTATTGGCCACAGAAACCGAAATTGACTACGCCATTGTGGTTGGCGTAATTTTTATAGCCTACGGTGAAATTTAATTAGAAATTGGTTTGGATCAAAATAATTAGATTAAATTGATTGAATTGGGTACAATTAATTAGCCTTAATCAAGTCTAATTAGATGAGCCTATAAATAGGCCCTTATACACTTAAGTCCCTCATTTTTGTTAACTCAAAATCTGAATTTGCTCTCCAGAGAAAAAGAGGCAGAGTTGTGTATTTTGACTCAAAGATTGTGGATTGGGAAGCTACACTCAAGAATTGACAAGAATTTGTGAAGATTGAAGCTCCTAGGTGAGTATTTGAGCATAAAATCATAAGTTAAGTTTGTAATTTTGTGAATTCAAAGAGAATATGTAACCAAGAGCAAGAATTAAGTTGTAATTGAGGAATTTGGAGTCAATGAATGCATGCATGTTTAGAATTGCCATGAATTTGCATAAGCTAGCATGTAACGTGTTAATTATGAAAGATTGGGCATTGAATCATACATGCAAGCATGGTTTTCTTGAGTTTCATGGTTATAAGCACCATTTGTACCATTTGTAATAGAAATGGAGTCAAGAATTGGCATGCATGCATGATTGATGAAGATATGAAGTTTGAATGCATGAATTTAATGTATTGGAAGTAAGTTTGGTATAATTTGGGTTTGCATGTGATTGATTCATAAGATTTGAGCTTCATAATGTAGTAAATTGGTGCTTGTAGCATGTTAGAAGTTGTATATGAGAGTTATGGGTTATAAAATGCAAGCTATGTTGATTTGAATGCAAGTTTGAAGCTCAAACTGGTTGCTGGAAATTCCAGAATTCGGCATGTTCGCTCGAGCGGGGAAAGCGCCGCTCGAGCGTAAAATGCTAGTTCCCAAAACTTTTGCAGACATGGACATCCGCTCGAGTGGGTAGATTCATGCTCGAGCAGGGAGCCATGTAGTTTGACTTTCAGCTCGAGCGTTTGAATTCACGCTCGAGCGTAAAAATGAGGTAACCAGCACATTTGCCGACAAAAAGGGTCCGCTCGAGCATGATTGGGCCAAAGGCCGTTTGGACATGAATGATTGGGCCAAAGGCCGTCGGACGTGAATGATTGGGCCAAAGGCTGTCGGACGTGAATGATTGGGCCAAAGGCCGTCGGACATGGATGATTGGGCCAAAGGCTGTCGAATATGAACGATTGGGCCTAAGGCCGTTAGACATGAATGCAAAGATGGGCCAAAGGCCATTTGAATATGTCATATGATATGTTGGAATACTGTGATGGGCCAAAGGCCGTTTGAATGAAAGGATCACGATCATGAATATGAAATACACATGGATATGAATATAAAGAGAATGGGCCCGAGGCCGTTTAATACGCCTGATATGTTCGAATTGGGCCCGAGGCCGTTTGATATGTTTGAATTGGACCAAAGGTCGTTTTGAATAAAGAGCTGGCTGGATGAAAGGTCGTTTCGTATAGATGGACCTGAGGTCGTATTGTTTTATATAAGAATAGGACCTGAGGTCGTCTGCATATGGATATGATGTGTTGGACCCGAGGTCGTTTTTCTTTATTGAGATTTGTAAGTCTGATGTGAATGAGAATAGTGGTTCAAATATGTACATTATGAGTATGATTCATTTATGAACGAATCTCATTCATTAACCTCTTTATTTTGATATTATTCACTAGGCGTTAGCTCACTCTCATTTATATGTATGTAGGTGAGCAAAGGGACATCCAACCCCAGCCTTAGTGGAATTTAAGAAAGGAACTCGAGTTTTGTGAAGTCAGCAGCCCAGGTGCCTCTCGTAAGAGGCTTTGTTTATGATCTTTTGTATTTCTTTTACTACTTCTATTGGTCATGATAGACCATTTATATGTATAAGCTTTTAGCATGGCTAACTATGTGTTTGAATGATCCTGAGTGTGCAAGATGTTAACTACTGATACATGGTGTGAGTTATTATTAAGTATATGTGAAATGTTTCGACATGCCATGTAAGCATAGCTCATTGGACAAAATTTTTAAGTTTGCTTCCGTTCGGCCCCTTAACTCTGATGGAATATCTTTTGTTTTGGTTTGAGGCCGTAGGTAAACTCACGATTACTCGCCGGTTATGACCTTAATCTATAAGGGCGGGTTTGGGTCATGACAGGTACCCAGTTTGATTGTGGCGTGTATCGAAAATTGTGTAACACTTATGGTGTCCGGCCCTACTTTTCCTCGTCGGCTTACCCCAAAGCAACGGTCAAGCTGAGGCCACCAACATAGTTATTTTGGATGGCATCAAGAAAAGGCTGGAGAAAGCTAATGGCAAATAGGTGGAAGAGTTACCCAACGTGTTGTGGGCTCATCGTACTACTCCAAAGTGATCTACTGGGGAAATGCCGTTTGCTCTGTACTTAAGAACCCAGGCAATCATCCCCCTGGAGATCGGCCTTCCGACCTTGAAATCGAAGGTTTTTGACATGGGCCGAAATGACATGATGTTGGCCTTGGACTTGACTCTGATTGGAGAATGCCGAGGCCGTGCCCTTGCTTCCATGGCACGGTACCAGCAACATCTCGCTAAATCGTATAATCAACGTGTTCAGCTACGTCGTTATACACCAGGAGAATTGGTCCTCAAGAAAGTGCTTTCCGCTGCTAGGAATCCCGCTGACAGAAAATTGGGTCCTAACTATGACAGCCCCTATCAGATTGACTCAATCGCTGGGACAAGGGCATATCGGCTCAAAGACATGGACGGAAGAAGTTTGCTGCATCTGTGGAATTCCACACACTTGCGCAAATTTTATCATTAAGCTAACTTGTACGGCACGACAGCTTGTTTTGAATTTTCACCGTGTACATCTTTCTTTTTTCCAATACAATGTTTTTTTTTTCCTGCCCAGTGAGTTATGGTTGACAAAAAGCCTCTGAATTTAGAGCGCCCTTCGTGGAAATCACGATTGGCTAACACAAAAAGCCTCCTAATTCAGAGCGCCCTTTGTAGAAATCACGATTGGCCAACACAAAAAGCTTCTGAACTCGGAGCCCTATCCGTGAACGACACATTTGGGCCGATAAGCCTCCAAATTCGGAGCGCCCTTCGTGGAAATCACGATTGGCCAACACAAAAAGCCTCCGAATTCGGAGCACCCTTCGTGGAAATCATGATTGGCCAACACAAAAAGCCTCCGAATTCGGAGCGCCCTTCAGGGAAATCACGATTGGCCAACACAAAAAGCCTCCGAATTAGGAGCCCCATCCGTGAATGACACGTTTGGGTTGAATAAGCCTCTGAATTCGGAGCGCCCTTCGTGGAAATTACGATTGGCCAACACAAAAAGCCTCTGAATTCGAAGCCCATCCATGAACGACACTTTTGGGCCAAATAAGCCTCCGAATTCGGAGCGCCCTTCATGAAAATCACGATTGGCCAACACAATAAGCCTCCGAATTCGGAGCGTCCTTCGTGGAAATCACGATTGGCCAACATAAAAAGCCTCCGAATTCAGAGCGCCTTTCGTGGAAACCACGACTGGCCAACACAAAAAGCCTTCGAATTCGGAGTGCCCTTCATGGAAATCAAGATTGGCTAACACAAAAAGCCTCCGAATTCGGAGCGCCCTTCATGGAAATCATGATTGGCTAACACAAAAAAGCCTCCGAATTCGGAGCCCCATCTGTGAATGACACGCTTGGGCCGAATAAGCCTCCTAATTCGGAGCGCCCTTAGTGGAAATCACGTTGGGCCAACACAAAAAGCCTCCGAATTCAGAGCCCCATGTGTGAATAACACGTTTGGGCTGAATAAACCTCCGAATTTGGAGCTCCTTTCGTGGACATTGCGATTGACAAGCGCAAACGCGATTGACGTAAAGTAGTAAATGGTCATAACCTAATTCACAAGCATTGATTGAAATAACATATAGACATTCAAAATAAAATGTTTTATTAAATAGACCGTAAGTATATGCTTTACTTAAAAACGAAACAATGTACATAAAAATTATTCGACTCCATCCTCGTCATCAGTCTTCTTGGCGTCGAAAGCCTCAAACGAAAAAGTATAACTCTGATATAAAGGTGACGCCGGATCAACGCCCGCAGCCTGGAGAGCCTTGATCCATCCATGCTTAAATCCGCGATTTTCGCATCGACAGACTTCCTCGGCTAGTTTTTCCTTCATCTTCTGTATTCCAATTTTTTGGCCGTCGTGGAAGCCTTTTTCATAGGACCTGTTTTTGCAGCTTTTATTGCGAACATACTCGCCATTTCTCGGTCAGCAATCGCGTGATCCAAAATTCGCCGGTTTACTTGTTTCGCGACAATCGGATTCACTTGATTCGCTGACTGAGTCTTAGAGGTGTTAGCTTTCTTCAGCTCACTTTCGGCCTTCTCCGCTCGGGCTTGCAAGCTCCGAATGCGAGCGTCCTTTTGCTTTATCTCTCTTCGCGCGGCACGAAGACGCATGCCAATTTCATAGGAGGCATACAACCCCTTTACTGCTCCATGGACGCCCTAAGTTATGCCCCAGCCAATCCATGAACCACCGATATTCGGCGGTCCAGTTCATTCATTAGTTGGGGCAAAGGCAGATTCATTAATTTATTCAGCTAAATCGCAAAGATACACAGTTATTTTATCATATGTTTAATTTACTCATCTCATGATCTTTCATCCTACTAAATTGTTAACTAGCGCATGCAGCAGGCAGAAAGGCAAAGGAAAATTTCATTAATAAATTGAGTACAGATAGCAGTGATTTTACAAATGAAAATTACCCTACATTTAACTTCTAACCGAACTAAATAAACAAAAATCTACTAACAAAAATCTACAAAAACTATGCATGAAAAATGCCAAACAAAAATCAAAATCACACCCCAATCAATCTTCAGGGTCAGACTCCAGCGGCTTAACGTCTACCTGCCCGTATGAAATCGACTACGCCAATGTCACATTAGCGGCAGTGAGGGCTTTGAGCCAACCGTGTTTGAAGCCCCGATTCTCGAACTTGGGTACTTCCTCCACATAGTTCTCCAAGGCGGCGTCCTTCCCATCTTGGAATGCTTTGGAAATCTCAGAGTCAACTATTTCCTTTGCCTTCTTCAATGCTTCCAAATCGGCTTCCAGTTTGGCAATCACCTCCTTGGCTAACTTGAGCACGTCTTCGCTCGCGTTTTCCCTCTCTTCGGCGGCCAACCTGAGTTGGTCGGAACTCTTGGCCTTTTCTACCTCGGCGTCAGCCCTCGCACGTTCTTCCGCCGCTTTCGCCGCCTCAGACTCGACGCTTAGAGAGGCCTCCACGGCCTTGCTCTTTTCATTTTCAACTTCAGCTTTGAGAAAGCCGATTTGTTCAATAGCATCATGTTAACGGCGACCAATCTCAGCTATCCTGCCCGCTGTCTGCAAAACAAGAAATTAGAGTTAAAGATAATAATTATAAAAATAAAAATAAAAAATATAGGCGGAAGATTGCAGACAAGGCTCAAGTCATGTACCAATATGGCCGATTGAGCAGTTAATGCTATTGACAGCAAATCTGGCTCCGCCCGAAAAGTTGCTCTATCAACTGGTAGGGAAATTGAAGAGGCTATGCTTAAGGTCACAGCCGGATCTTTCACAACCGATGCATCAGAAGCAATCGGCACGTTCTTTATCCTTGGTTGAACGATGAACGGCACAACCAAGTCTGACTCCTCTATGCGCGGCCGTTTATCGGTTAGGTTTTGCGCAGAGTCAGCTTCACACTCGGTAAGATGCTTTTCCCCCATCTGCCTGAACTCCTGATCGCCCTGTTGGTCGATAATTTGCTCCATTTTGGCCATTTCAATCTGAGTCGTTTCTTCCACAGTAACAGGCAGAGAAGACTCAGTCACAGCAACAGGGGAAGGTTTAGATCGGTTGGTCTCGACTCTCCTCTAGGTGGCCATCCTTTCGCCATTTTTCCTCCTGGCCATCTGCGTGAGCGACTCCCCAGCCATGTCCTCAGGATATGTGCCAATAAGGTCCCCTAAGTCAGTAAAATATCTTCAAATGAGACGTCCACTCGGCCTGAAGTGGATGGAGGGTTGGATGGATTAAGGCCGGCTTCCTCAGAAGCCAAATTTAGAGCCTCGTCAACTTCTTCGGCTTCCAAGGTGGACTGATTCGGCTGCTCGGCTACTTGTTCGTCCACCTGCTCCGAATCTGAAGCTTCCAGACCAATCTGCCTAAGGTTTTTGAAATTGGGGAAAATAAGCGTCGTAAGCTGCTGTTTGCCCCTTGGAATCGAAATGTTATCTGCGGCCGAAAATGTAGAGTAAGTCGACTCATATCTCAAAAGTTTGTGGCCACCCTCCCTTGTTTTTGGAGGTTTGACGACCAAAGAACTGGAGTGCGATTTTGATTTCTGCAAGTACAATGTCATTGGTCAAAACCAGAACTTTCTTCAAATCGTTGCCTACATAAATAAAACGATAAGTGCATGGAAAGTAAGCTGGGTAAATATATAGCAAATGCACATAAGGAACTATACGGCCACTTGGTTCGTCTTTTCGTCTAGGCACAGGATCTAGGCGATCTTCGCCCTCGCCGAATTCCCAGTTGCCTCGGACAACGACCATGACATCATCAACATGCTTTCCAGAGCTAGCAAGCATAGTCACCAAATGATGGTCGGTGTCCTTAGCCCTAAGAAAGTAGCGCCCCTGCCGGCCAAAAAGATTTGGCTAAGGCATAACAATGCCAAATAGCAGGGATACTAAGATTGATCCTAAGCGTCGGTTCAACTCTACAATTCCCATTATGATTTGGTAAAATTTACATTAGGCTAAGAAAGGATTAGACCCTAGTGGCGAATGACGACCCTTAAAATGGGTGAAGGGGGAAATGAACTCCACCCTCAGCGATTGATAGGAGAGGAAAAATGATTATACTCTCATCAGTCGCTCTGTCTCAACTGGCTGTA